>QNGE01000040.1:150035-175375 GCA_008508345.1 Paragonimus westermani | reverse complement strand
AAAAAGAAGGGGACGGGAAGGGACCTAACTACTGAAAATGACTACGTCCATATTCAAACATTCAGCATCAAGGTGCCTACACCTTGCAAACAAACAACCGAGCTGCAAGTGAGAGTAAGGCGTCATCAGCGAGACAGCTTCCTTACAGATAGAACGTTAGATATAGAATTAGGAGTGAGTAGGAAATAAATCCAGGCGCGCCATGGGAGTGAAAAACAGCTGATCAAATAACTAGGCGCACCAGAAGTTGAGTAGCCCTCTTTTAAAGGCGAAATAAATGTTGGACTCTGATCACAAACATTCCGAGTGTATATCAGATGAGAATTTGAGCCATGCTCAAATACATCATGGCTGCTACGACTACACTGCTTACGACAGACATACTGTACAAGGGCACACGCCCACTTACTCAGTACACCAGCTATTCAACGGGAAGACTGATCATAAGAGTACAGAGGAAGCAGTTTGATCAATAATTGACCGGCTTACCGTAGACTGTATTCAGAAGGATGCAGTCTATTTAGAAGCAAGAGTGGGGATGGCTTTTCGGTTGTGCACAACCAAAATTTCATAGTGCTTATGACAGTACAAATTAAGACCGTTTGATTACATCCGTTCTGTTCCACCTTACTTTAACGTTCCCCTTTCTACATCACCCTTCAATCAGGTGGGACCAGAAACAACTGTAAAACAAACACAGTGTTTTTGCTACCATTTATCCACGTTTGCTGCTGGGTATCTGCACTCACCAAACAAACTAGACTTCGACTACATTTTTGCAAATATGGACTTCGAGAAAAACCCGACCTTGTACGGAACAGAAATTGCTATTTTTCTTCTCTTTCTACCTTTGTTTATCTGGGCAAGGCGAAAAGACGTAAAAGATATGGAAAAGGTTGGTGGTTTATTTGTTTTAACCTCCAAGCACAACCATTTCTGATTTACTTAGGTTACCATTCGACTGCCAGTTAGACAATACTTGCATTGATTATGGTCACCACTATTGCTCGCACCAAACTCCATTGTGCCATTGCTAGACGGAAAACTTAAAACTGCTCCCGTGTGTTTCTCAGACTATAACAATGAATTTGACACCATTTTTAGATAGATGTTACGTCATAAGATCAGTGACCGCATGAATTGTTTTTATCACTTGTGAACTGCTTACCCCCACTTTAATGGCCATATCTCATCCGTTCATTACCAGCTCTGGTGTTCGTGGTTTATATAACACCTACGCAAATTCGTGATCACAAATTTTAACCACACACGTAGGTGATATTTTGTTGAGCCTCAAGCACCCCTGTAACTTACCGCGTCCGTTCTACTGGAATGCAGTCTCGGTGGCCGTCTCCTAAAACATCCGGAAGTGTCGATATGTTATTTTCAGTTCCGAAAGATCGTCAGCATAAGGGCATATCAGATTCGATCACATCTTTCATACTAGAACAGACATGGTATTCAGTCCTTTCCAAAAAAAGTTGATAGTCACAAGCAGTTTCATTTCATCGACCGCAGGTAAGAGGATAGTTACTATGTGTTCTCTCAAGACAATCGGGCAGTCTGTGCATCACTTACAAGCGGCTGTGGCTGAAATTTTGCTTATGCTAATTCGGTTATGCACACTGTGATGTCAGCGGCACAGTGCTCAACACGGTTACCTCATGTAAGCGTGACCGGAGATCCAGTCCCAGTCATAGCAAGGATATATACTACTGACAAGCTCCTGCAAGCGCATACCTTGGCTTCGGTGACTCTTTTAGAATGGATTCTGCTGGAAAGTCTGTGTGAATGCAAAGGCTATGTTTAGTTCGAACCGGATAAATTCTCAATTACCCATCAATAACTTCATAATTATTACCGTCTTGTTCATTCAGTTCACAAACCCCGTACCTCGAATTCCTTCTGAAAAGTGTCTAAGGATTCCCTTAACCAGCGGCATGATGTGATCCACACCTGCCTGTGTGCCTCAACCGAAAATAGAAAGGGATCATCATCTAAAGTCTCTTTCGTCGTCTCGATAGATCAGTCGACCTCCAAGTGTCCAGGCCCCTCACTATTATTTTCCACGATTCGTCGTCGAAGAATATTCTGTCATTTGCAGTCTTCAAAACACTTCTCATACTATGGTGGAACTTTTCTTCAGCAGCTCACTGGTTTTATTGTTTCGTATCGGACTACAATGTTCATGTGTGCAAAGTCGTCGACACAACTCCAAGTATGATTTTTCATCTACAGACACTTCCGGGTGCAGACGTTTATTTGCATGTGGCTCGGTTTGCGTTACATCCCTTCTTCGTTACTCAACACGACACACAAACCTGGTCTTCTTGTTCTTGCCTTAATCGCGAAACTGAATCAATAATCCTATCCAACTGAAGTTGACTCTAGTCGTTCGGCAAATTTTTACTGACGACTATGGTGTGGTCATTTAGAATAGACCTGAATGTGAGAAATCTAGGATCCAACTGGATTCGGACCAGCGGCAGATGCAGCATTCCAGTACTCAGCAGCAACGTTCGTGAATTCCATCGCCAGCTGTTTGACAGACCTTACACGAATAGTCCATCTTTCGGCGGATTTTGTGGGTCACATTTGAAAAAGTGAGACAAGTGGATGGCTGCGCTCAAATGCGAAATTTCCAAGCTCTTATCACGGCTTTGTAGTTCAGCTGGTGAAGAGCTTGTCATTAGTAGATGTGTTGTTTTCGTGGCTGGTTGGAATCTGGCTGAAGCCCAAACTTTTCGCAGCTGGATCTCTTCTAAAATCTTCAACGACTAATAATGTGTTACTCAAGGTCACTGAATAACTCCGCCTTCAGTTTCCGAGGTTATCGGTACCTCTTTAGACGAAACTTCACCCGTCCAGTTACACAAACTCTATCAGTGATCTGTTTTGTCTTGTTGGGCATAGACCTAAGGGGTTTTACACCTGAGAAGGCTGAACACGACAACTTTACATCGTAGAGTCAAGACAGTTGGTTATAGCCCGTGAGCCAGTTGATCAGGAATAAATTCTCTAATTCTTGCTTACTGGCATGGACCTGTTCTAATTTTAATTCTCGGAACGTCATTTTGAGTGGGCGTGGTAAGAATGTTGATCATCTCATACAAAATTAATTGTGAGCCTTGGACAAACTGCTTCCGAAACATAAAGTACTGAATTGGATAATCCAGCGGCGATTATTGGTGCAGTCGCCAAAATCCGCCATCTGATCGAGTTGGGGTGAGTGAATGGACATGAGCAAGCCTCCCGAAATGACACGTGTATCTGGCTAAAGCTCACAACACTGTTTATTTTCTGGTCCAACTCTGTGCTGTACTCGGAATGTGATGTCCGATTGGGAGGCGCGGCTGTCATGACCGCACCTTTTCATTGTGCATCGTTTGGTGAAATAATTGTCGTGATATCACGCCCCGCTAGGGAAATATCGCGTTGCGCAGGTGTACGCACTGGTGCTTGGTGGCTATCTGTCCAGCGTTACCTTTCAAACGCTGAAACGGTTACCGGGCCGATTGTAGGCGGACAGTTGTTACAGATCGTGGACTGTGGTAGCGAGGACATTGGAATGGTAGATGCGAGTGGTTTGACCTGAAATGCTTGCACACCCTTGTGTCAGATAGTCTGACCGTGGTTACAGCGGTATGTTGGACCGTTCGCTAGCCCGACTGGGTCAAGTGGCCCGTATCTAGGTTACTTCTCTGAGTCAGCTTCTCAGATGAAATTCCCGGGATATGGCTTGGACACCGGATTTTGTAGACGGGTTCATTCTGCGGGACGATCGATGTGATACAGTACACAAGTCTTGTCCAACTCGTTTGTTTCCAAGGCTTATTGAGTGTCTGGGCCTGTCGACGCCGACTGTACTATCGATCTGTTCCATGAGTAAACTAAACAGAACCGTCACTCTAATCAAAGAAACAAATTCAAACTGGGCTGAATATCAATCACCACCTTCCAACTGGTATATGGTGGACGGACTAATCAACAAGAGCTTTAACTCTGAATAACACAGGCTAGTTTACACCCGGGCTAACTATCCACTCCGATTACAACACTCCTGAGAAAGACCACCCGAGGTAGTTGGGACAGAGAGTATCATAACTTGCTTATAACGTTGTTTCAAATAATTGAAAATCCCCGTAGAAATCATTTAAAACAATTTCGGTTTTAGCGAACAGAACTGTTTTCAATAAGATGAAAATTTATCGAAAACAGTTCTGTTCGCTGAAACCAAAATTGTTTTATAACGTTGTGTTATTCTCAATCTGTTTATCAATAACATGCTAAACAGGACGTCCAAACTGTTCCTACTCACTTTGGTGCGGATACCTTACAAGTGAATCAAACTTTAGCAGATACCAAACCAAGACCGGAAATCCTTCTCCGCTTAATTAACGCTTTGTCGCATCTTACAAAGTGCGCATAATAGTAAACACGAAGTTGAACTGGGCTGTTCGCGGCATCCAGAAGTGTACGTTCTATACCCCTGGAAAAAAGCGATCTGAGTGGATCGACATCCACTAACCGACTGGGATTTGAAAAATCAAAACTCTCGCTGCTAAACAGCTGAAGGTTTGGGTGTGGGCACTCGTATCGATAGATGTCTGCTACCATTTGCTACCATATCCTCAATAGCGTCACTCTTAGTGGCAAAGGCCTCCACATTGCGCCTTGGATAAATGAACTCAAGGTGACTGGACAAGTCCTGTAGGTCTGATATCAGAAAACAGCCAACTAAGGTATATATATCGTCAATTATATTTAATACCACAATGACCACCTGAAGTGGTGCACATGCCACAAACTGCAGGACTAGCTAAGTAGCTCCTGTTGGGAGCAGACCTAAAACCTCGTATGAGGCTGCGCCGATAGCCACTAGCAAGTAAATTAAGGCCAAATCATAATATACATATCACGACACAACCAAAAATTACTGACAAGGCATCTAACCAAAAAACTTCAGCCTAACGAGAGAAACGCGCCTACATAGCGTGCCCATATTCAGTGTGGACTAAGACACTTGTGATCAGAATGTTCCTTGGCGCATCACTCACAATGATCTCCTGTTCATTCAACTTGAAGTTGGGCGTGACACCGCTGGCCGAAAATAATCCGAATGACGATTATTTATATGAGATCATCGTCAGCACTGGACGACGTCGAGGTGCCGGCACAGATTCCAAGGTGTGCTTCATGCTTTCTGGAGAGTACGGAGAAACAGAAGCAAAGGTTCTGGCAGACCCATGTCGAAAAGTGCTTCAACGTGGAAACTGTGATCGATTTTTGCTGGCCTGTCCAAGGTAAGCTGTGAATAGGGTGTGAAAGTTAGCCATAAAATTTCTGTAGATGACAACCGCCATAAATGTGAACACCTGGTGTTCAGAGTACCAAATCAGTAGATAACATGATCATTTTGTCATTTGAGGACGTTGCACTCGTTGAACGAGCGTTGTGTCTAATTATATATATATATATGCAACTGGCCACCGATTTCATTCAGTAAATGTATGGTGTAAGAGCCCATTCTATCCATATCATGTCTTTTCAACATAGAGTAAATAGTACTGGTACTGTTATCCTGTCTCAGTTACGTTTCCGTTAGTGATTCACGTCTCACTAGCTGTAGAAGTCATTTTGAAAACAACCAGTGAACAAATTACTACTTGTACAATTCAGACATTTTGTTGGAAGTCAAAAACAGAAACAACATGATCGAGATCCATAATTTAATGGTTACGTGAATATACAAGGAAACGTTTATAAATCGTTCGATTAAAAAAGATACAGGACATTAAGGCATCCAACTAATCACCGAAAAATCGTTCAGGAGGAAGTGGACGCAGATGATGGATGTTCCTTTTTCTACACAGTAAGCAGTGAGTAACATTCCTGTCCCATAAACAGTATTCAACATACCAAATGATTAAAAACCATCCTTGTTTAAGTGTTTTCACTAAAGAGGAATAGCCCGTACAACTAGACAACAACTATTACTAGTGATTTGATTGTACCACTACTTGTAATTACATACACATAGAGCACGCAATCGACCCTATAAGTGCAAACGATTGCAGAAGAAATGTGATGTACGTGATAGTTAACAATGAACTTCTCAATTATTATTTGTTTTAACTTACAAAGATAACTTTCGTTACAGCCCGCGTTCAGTATCATTCTCCATTCACTACCTCTATCCTTTCTACTGTTTCATATATACACAGACCGTTAGGTAAACTGATCTATTGTCGCTTGTGGCATGACAACTCTGGCAAAGATGATCGTGCTTCGTGGTACTGTAATTACTTGGGCGTGGTGGATTTGCAAACCCGAGAAAAATCGCATTTCATCGTCGGACGTTGGTTTGCAGTCGACGAGGAAGATGGTCAGGTTCGTATGATTGGCTCAACGGCCGATAGTGCAGAGTGTCCCGAATGAATGGAATGTCGTACAATGTGATTTATTGCCATTAGTGCACAATATGCAGTATGGTCGGAATTGATTTCCAACTGATGACTTATCGTTCAAACCGTACCAGTCTAATCAGTGCAAACAAAGCCGAAACTGGTCTTGGAGTGTCCATTCGTAGATGAACATCATACAACACTATATTCATCAATTGGTGTTCATTTTATCATAGCCAACACAAAATTGCAACGCGAGATTGATTGTCCATACACAGTAACGGTGTGCGAGTATGTTACGCATAACTTCCATCTCAATCTATACTACTCTCCAAGCATCCTAACGATGATAGCACAATACAATTTCAGCAACTGAGCAGTCTATTCCGTCTGCATATTACGCAAACATTTTCCAAATCAGCTAGCATTGAGCCCCTGCTGTTGTGGCTCAGACATTTTCTCCTGCCTATATTACATACACATGACAATGTCATCAAGGATGATGACAAACGACATTCGCCTGCCTGGAAAAACAGCCAGTCACTATGCTTTTGAAAAATTGCAAGACTCCTGCTTTGGTCCCGCAGTTCAATCCTAGTACAACAAACAGTACCACAGTAGTAACGGATGAATATCACCTCGGCCATTGATTGTACCGGTATTGATCCTGAAGTCTGCGCTATCTTTTTGCCTCCCCAGATGACCCTTCTTCCCATCACACTTGAGGATACCTGTCTTCTCGCTCATCTTCAACTTGCTAATGCTTTTTGCGATGTGGTTCTACTATCAGCAGTCTTCATGGTATGCATATTTTTGCAACAAATTTGCACGAGAGTGTGGATTCCTCCACCACTTTCCGAGTGCATTTACCAATAATTATAAGTGGAGCATCGCGAATCTTTTGACTTTTGATTGCAGTCTTCTTCAATTCAGTAAGTAGTCCAAGGTCTGCTATTGTGAGCGCAACATTGTTAATATATCTTTGTGGAACTTTTCTTAAGAGTGCTACTACGGCTCCGCTATCTTCCGTTTCCTGATCGGAGCTTGGTTTTTGGTTTCGGTCGCATATTCTTGGATAGCTTGTCACCAATTCCGGTATAACTGTAGGCTGCATCACCATTGGGAAGAAAGTTCCGAAGTACGTTTGTGCGGGTAAGCAATTCTGCTTCACTAAGTTATTCAGGGATAAAAGTTGGACGAAAAATTCATGTTCCTGTGGAAGGAAACGATCATCTAATTATGGTTAAGTATACATCTGAAGGTGGCCAGTAACACGCAAATACTGCTTTCACTGACAAGGCTGAGAATTATTCTTAACTTGATGAAGTTAACATATTACGGACGCATGTTGTCGTGAGTTTATTCTTGAAGCTGATGAAAAGAATATCGTGTCATTTGGGCTTCTAGTTTAGAGTAAAGGTGATACTGTAATAGCGAATAAATGTGGCTGACTGAAAATCACGTGGTTAAAACCTTTCTCAATAAAACTCACGATGGGTATTCTTAGATAGTTGTTGTCATGACAACGTCCCAATTTTTTCCTGCAAGGTATGACTACGTCAAAGTGTCACATGTTCGGAGGAACTTTTCCTTCTACCTAACACTGAAAAAAAGCTGGATCCTGACTTACTGTGATAGTATTGCATCATTTCTTAGTGGTTTATCGTTAGTGAGACAACCAGTAGCCTTTTGGCACTCCCCGGTTATCATCCGGTTCTTCCTTCAGAAGATGTCTGTTTACACTTACCTGCGCAGCGTCAAACTCTGCTTCCCCGTGAGTATTACATCTGATAATCTTTGAATCACTCTTTCATCGAATACCTCCAACCATTAATTAGTGTTCCAATCCTTCATTCGAATGGCGTTCCCTTGATGAACGTGAGTCCAAGAGCCTTTCGGTGCAGTCAGAGTTTTCAAAGGTGTTAACACAGCCAACAGTAGGCTCGTAATACTGATAGAGTTTTGATAAATGATTATTATTCCATCGTCATGTAATCTGTTGATTATTTTTCATCGTCCCTCTGAGTGTCTCCATCGCTACATTGTGGACATCTATGTATCAATCTACTTCGTTCTGGTGGGTGGTTACCTTTTGGCACCTGCGAGCTATGAGCTAGCACAGTTTTCTGACTATGACTGTTTATTCGCTGGGCGGGCCAGCTTATTTAGTGGTTAATTTCCACGAGAGGGTCAAGCTTCAGTCTGCTCCTTGGGGCCACACCCCGTGGCATTCAACTAGCGACCTTCGTTATCCAGGGCCTAAGTCTGACGATTACAAGTGAGTAAACTAACACACAGCACAAAATTACGAAGAAACAGTCCTTGGAATACACTATCAGCAAACTAACACTTCGTAGTCCCTATGACTTAGCAATGGTGTTCACATTGGTTAAATCCTCTAATTATTTGTCCACTAATGTTGTCAAATCATAAATTATCGCTGTCCATCAATGCAATAACTGGCGGCTTATTGCTTTCTTAGAGTTTGTTCTGACTACGGTTAACTGCAAATCCCGTAGCAATAATGGAAGACATAGTTTCAACGAACAGACTGTTTTCGATAGGTTCTCCTCTTGGACTGGCACAATTATATAAAATTAAGTGGCGAGTTAGAATGCTATTAAGCAAAAAAAATAATGAAAGGACAATGTGACTGGATGAATGATAAACAATACTTCGTTGTGGTTGGGAACATAATCGCAGCCGGTCTCAGGTAGTCACTGTTAATCGAGCTGAGACAGTGGAACGGAGACAAATTAGCCTGCAGGTTGGGCAGTCGTGTTTGTCGAAGGAAGCCCCATAGTTTGAACGACTTGTTTGTGCACACACAAACTCGAATGACTTAGTCGGAGTGCAACTGCGTCGGCTATGAACAGGATATGGCATTTCACCCAAATGTTAGGATGAGACCTTAGCAATCGAAAACAGACTATCAAGCAAACTGTGTAGAATGAAACAGGCTGACTTCATTAGCACCTATGCATTTGATCGTATACATTCGACAGGATCTCGTATTCCAAGGTTACATCTGACAACCTTTGAGTCACTCTTTCATCAAATACCCACAACCAGCTTGAGATACCCAAGAACCGAATATCACTCGGACCGTTGCTTGACATGTACAACTCACCCTACCATGCGGCTGCACAGTGGCTAGTAGAAATTCTGGAACCAGGGAAGAAGAAACTAATTACATACAATTCGAAAGATACTTTCAGATTCGCGGGCACTTTTTTAAAGCATAAGGCACCGGGCAAGGAAATGCTGTCTGTTAATGCATCATCTTTGTTTACCAACGTACCGTTGACATCGAGGACCACCAAATTAACCTTAGACTGTCCAAAGAAGATCTTAAAGAATTATTATTGTTCTGCACATGCAATATCCAACTTCGGTCTAACAGAGAGTTATATTGTTAGGTTGATGGTGTTCTTATGGGCTGTCCGCTGGGACCAGTTCTTACCGATGTTTTCATGAGCATGTTCGAAAACAACAAGTCGGATGAGGTCAGTAAGGGAATAAGCTATTACCGAAGAAATGTAGACGATATCTTTTGCGTAGCAGACTGTTTAGAAGACACTCAGAAACTACTGGAAATTTTTAACAAGGCTCATAACATTATGTTCTCTTTGGAGGGGGGAATGAATGGGTGAATGTCCTTTCTTGACGTGGCGTTGACACGACCACTAGACGGTTCACTACAGAGGAGCGTATTTAGAAAGAAAATATGGACTGGTCAACACCTGCACTTCCATAGCTACCTACCGATTGGTCTTAAACATGGTCTGATAGGTTGTCTGATGATCAGAGCAAACAGAATTTGTGCAAATGACACTACAGAGGAGTTTATTGTTTATCATCTATCCGGTCACATTGTCCCTTCATTAAGAATTCCTTATAAATTCTTCAATTCCTCCTCTCTTGTTCTTTGAGTTCCAGTTCATAAAGTCAGTTGCTCTGCTATCCCTTCATTGTGAAAAGTGGAGTGACATCAATCAGGATTGCCCTAACAACTGTTTGCTACAATTCGTCATCACACCAACACAATTATATAAATTCAATTCATTTAAAACATTACGTAAGCAGCATGATGAGGTTTAACAGAAAGTAATTAGATCAAGTAAGGTGCTAAGACATTCCAAACGTTTACAGTCTAGACATTCAGAAATCGTATTATAAAGGTGGTCAACCAACAAATGTTGGCCACCAGCGAATCGACCGCAATTCGAATGCACAATGCGATTATCTGTTCACAGAGGAAAACTGTGTAAACTCTACCGTTGTCTTGTCCAAAGGTCACCACCACTAGTCCCAAACTCTGATCGACAACTCGGTGACGTCATCGTAGAACTTCAGACCACCCATCATTAACATCGACCATTTACGCCCTAAATGGCCTGATTGTAGATTATTTGAGTTTATTAACGTTTTACACATTGGAATTCTGTCAAATCGCTAGTATTGACCTGAAGATGAATTATCGAGCACAGTTATTCGTCAAGGTTCTCAACCACAACCCAGTAGGAATTCTCGCGAGATAGTTACAAAACTTGGAATTGTTATACAACTCTCTCGCCAATCTAGTGTCGCGTTCACTTTTGTACGTTTGTGCCTATATCATTTGCGTACAGATTGACCGTCTGATCCCTGTAAGCAATCAGGAGGAGATGATGGCGTTGTCGCACATGTTCGCGACCAGCATTTCCCGTGATCTGTCCGATGAACATCTTTGGGTATCCGTTGTGGCTCGACCTGCAAGCAGTCGCTTCACTCGAGTAGAAAGAGTGGCCTGTTGTCTTCTGCTTCTGTTCCTCTCTATGCTGTCCTCGTGCATGTTCTATCAAAAAGAGGGAGCGATAAAACAGCCCGATCTGTTCACAATGGGACCGTTTGCTTTTACTGCTCAAGAGGTGAGTGAACAGTAGAACTCAGCGGATCACCATACAAACTTTATAATTAAGAGACACGTTTTGGGACTTCGGAAACGGGCTGTTCTGTAACATTCTCAATCACACTCTATTTTATATATCTGAAAACAGTAAGTTTAATTACGATTAGTGTGTTATCGTTGGATGCCTATTGGCGGAGATCAACAAATCATTTACAAGTTAACCCTCGTTGACGGTTCCCTTACAGTGTAGTATACGTAACGGGAGTTCATCGTGAATTTAAGCTAACTGGAAGATAACAAACAAGAAACTATCCTTACGCTTCTGACGAAATTTGTCATAAGATGCTACGTTCAGTATTTGTCAAGGTCACCGATCCTTAGCGAAAACGCGAGCACGTTATAACAGTCTCACTATCACATTTAATATTAGCTCATTTGCGAATCATTACAAACGAAGCCCAGCGAATTTTGGAGAGTTGTTTGGGTACCGATAGACTCCTTAACAGAAAACGACAAAAGCAGCCTGAACGGACTTCATATCAAGGTTCAAACTCAGCTGCCTTGATAATTGTGAAAATCAAGCCTTGAACTTCTTGCTAATCACCCCTGTTGTGTTGCTAATCCCTTGTGATTACAATCGTCAAGCTGTACATTACCGATCACGCTCAAATGTTTTTTACTTAATCGATTCCGCGTTTATACGTCGGTTCAGTCCAGTAGGTGTGAATTGACCGTTCAAAGTTGCAAGCAGCGAAATAGGTGATAATCGACCTTCCTCAGAGCAGAAAAGACATTTTGCGGTTTGTTTACAGTTCGTTTACCTTCATCAGTCACAAACGCAAAACATGCAGATTGTATGCGACAAGCAAACAGAGACAGAGAAGGCATGTACAGGCGTACATTTAAACCACTTTTATGTCTTCAGCGCCACCGCAAAAGACTGGGTCTTTTGGGACTCGTATGCACACACAAAATCGACTGACAAATTCTGATCTACACAGCTTCGTCAAAAGTCGACATCTTCGGGCGTTCCGGAACAATATTGTGAGGGAGCCATATTGGTCAAATTAATAATCGGTTATCATGATGTGTCTGGCAATCTAAGGTATGGGCTTTGGAACAGCTGACTCACTAATGTGTGAATGTTGTGTCACAAGCTGTTTTGACTGTTTCAGGGTACTAAGCAATGGACGAAGAAAAAAGCTTAGTCTACTGAGAGACCACTAGCTGAAATTTATAAGAAAGCTTCATCAGAAACACGAGCCACTTGCCAAAAACGATCAGCACGCCACGGAAACCTTGCTTAGCCCAAAGGCTTGTAGTATTAATTGTTCACATCTTTCATGTCCAAACAGATCGTCAAATTTGATCGACCGAATGCTTCACCTCATGATGGGAGATGCTAACAATTGCCAATTATGTTCGTATTACTCATGAGTAGTATAGTAAATTTATAACTTATTAAACAATGTGTTTGTGGAAAATTCAGACTTCGTTTGGATTCAAATCAGTAATAGGAACTGCCCTACTCTGCATGTGCTCTACCGCCTGAACAACAAAACACGCCGGTAGTCTGAAAATTTGAAATTCGGGTTCCATTACCCAACCACTTTTCTGTGAGTTTGATGTTGACGAAACTACCAAGGTTAGATAGACTGTTTCAATGAGATTGTCTCGAACATCCACCAATGTACCTACCATGCATCACAGTTGTAGTACTGGTGGATTGGGCGGGAAATTTATAAACTATATTCTACTTTTAAAACTTTGACTCTGTAGTAGTCTATGAATTTTTAAATTCAACTAGCCTGCGGACATGTTCAAATTGTTACTTCTCAAGATTGACATCATACATGTTTTCGAAATGATAAACTCCATTTAGAGACTCATAAAATTGTAATATCTGTTATGTTTTCCCATTTGCAGATGTTTGTTGCAGTCATCAACAACTTGATCACATTTGTCCCACTGTTTGTGGTCACCTATCTGTTCCGTAATTCACGCCTCTACACCAGCCATGCAAAACTGTTACGCGAAGCAGTTGAAAGACACCTTGACGAGACAATCGATATTGGTCAGTGCTCGATTGGGTTAGATGAGAAAAAAGCGAGCGATAAACGAGTGCGTTTTGCGTCCAGTGACGGTGGAAGTTCGGCTACTGAGTGAGTATTTTTCTAGCTTGCTGACTGTTTTATCCTATCATTACACTACATTACACTACAGTATGTGGTGGATAATATATTTTATCATACATACGATACTACATTTATAAGAACCTGCCTAGCAGGATCATGAAACAGAGTGTTTAGTCCTCCACGATGAGGGCGGAAAGTGTCCGGCTAGCCACTCTGTGACGCATGTCAAAGGTTACCCCAGGTTTGCAAAATCTGAAACTGCAATGACAGACATATGAAGCCGCATACACATACATGTTTCGATTCATTATTTGAAGGACGAGCAATCAGCTGACTCGAAATTGTCGATAAATCAGCTGCCAAGATGTTGGCAAGCGTACTTCATAACAAAATAAGATATGCTCAGCTTACTCGCTAGAAAGCTGCTTCAGGAAATATGCAGTGAAAGTTTTGGAGGATGAGTGTCACGTACAGTGGAATCAAATCAACAGAAGAGAGAAGAGTTACCAGAAGTATCAATTCATCACAATTTAACAAGTGCGAGGCTGAACTTCACATGTTTTACGATACGGTGCGGTATGATACTAGAATTTACTATCTGTTGCCGATACACATCATTACCGCTCTCTTATTGGAAGTCTAGTGTAACCCCGACTAGGCCCACCAGTGTACTAAAGTCGGAACTGATCACAGTAGTTATGTAAGTAAAATGTATACATCATATCATAGGTGAAGTTAAAACGTACATTCATAAAGTTTTTCCGGTACAGATTCAATCACTGTATTACAGTAAATCAGAAACATCTCAACTAGTATCACCACATTCGTTGCCATCCGTGTTCGGTCTATTCACGGGAACATCACCGACTTACAAGGGCGACATTCACCTATACTGTTTAATCTTGCTGATTTGGCACCTACAGGCACAGAACGTGCCAATTCATCTAGTACAGACATGCAGTTCAATGGCCTCAAGTTTTGTCATCGATGAGAACAGCTAACCAGAATTATTATCACTCGCCACCTCTGTCCGAAAGATGCCCAGGGCTACACAAACCGAAGGTAACCATAGGAAATGTCAAAGGATGTCACAGCTTAAACACACACATTCATTGGTACTGGTTGTGGACAAGAGTGATGAGAAGGCTTGAAATGTAGTTGTATGATAGAAAACGAAAAGGTTTCAGTTTGTCAGTTAACAAAAACCTGTTGAGAGTGGAAGAAATAAAATGGGCATCGACCGATGTACCAGGGTTATTGCAACAGCGCTTTGTGTTGGGAAACGGTCACCAAATCTCCACGATGACGTCTGAATAACTTCTATCGTGCTACCTAGTAATCACTGTGACATCCACTTAATAATAAAACGGAAGAAAGAAGGGGAGGGTCACATGGGAACGACTCATTCTCATGACCATTCGAAAGGAATTTTGGATACTAAAAAATATTTTAAGGACTAGGAGTGTGATACTGAGGTGCTTGCGTTGTCATGTGCGATCGACCAAGCCAGTTTCTCAAATGATGAGTCCTGTAACCCAGTCACGAGTACAGGTATGGTTCTGTTCTTTTGAGTCCATTGGAGTGGACTAGTTTGACTCTATGGCTATGGAAGAAAGAAAATGTTCCAGAAAATTTGTCCATTCGTTTGCCTGAAAACATACGCGGATCACATCAAGTTGGCCCATTTTTTAACTACTAATTAGTTCGTTGAGGCCCTCGTTAGATTTATAGGAAGACGCGGTTCAACTGAAGAGATTCGTGGTGACACTGGTACGAATTTCACTGGTGTTGATAGGAATTGTGAAAAGTGTTTGCAAACTGAAAATAAAATAACATTGTAGATACTCTTTTCAACCATGAGGTAGGCTGGCATTTTAACCCACTTCTGGGAAACGTATACTGAGCACGGTCTTTGGGGAGCAGGTGATGACCAATCAGACCTGATCGACCCACTGAGAGTGAGAATTCTCGATAACCGTCCACTCCTATCTACCTATACTAACCCAGTGAGTATGAAGACGTTATGTTCATGCGATTTTACTTTACCACTCGAAAGTGATGAAGTAATAACTGATGATACTACAATACAACAGTTCTGTGCGCGAGCCCAATGTCTGTTGCAGCAGTTACCAGATTTCTTTTAGAGAAGGTAGCTGCGTGGGTATTTTTTCATTTTGTGGTTCTGCAACGAATGGAACAGACCTCCGAGAGACCTAACGGATTGGGATGTAGCTGTCCTGTCAAACCATCAGCTTCTTTGTGGTAAGTGTCTCAAAGGATAGACTGGCGAGATGGTCCGGACAACTAACAGTCATATTCCGGAGGTCAGCATACAAACACACGATGGAAATAGTGACAGAGACACAAAAGACTTCTAGAAGATGGAATGCAGTGGGATGAAACATACATCAAACTACCCGTACAGTCAACTGAGTGTGAACTTCATGCTGGCTTTCGGAGACCGAAGTTGAGCTGCTGCAATCTGCAGTGTTTAATTGCTGGCGTGAATTTGGCGTGGTGATGTGTTGGTGACTTCCTGAATCCTGATTGTTTAGGTTCTAGTTGTAACCACTCCCGTAATTTTCGTCAAAAATTACGACGTCATCTGTCCTCTGCTTCTTCCGTTCTACATCGGAACAAATACTATCAACATATTGTATTTAGTTAATCAGGAATATAGCCTCTCTATCTGACGAACAACTCCCTTCGTGTGGTGTTACTGATGTTAACTCATTCACTTGTTACTTATATCGAATGTCATCCTCGCTTCCTTCACAAATCGCGAATTTCTGTTCATTTTTTTGTTTCATCACGTCAGTGGCATTTCTTATTGGTTGTAAGGAAACTTCATTCTTGGACTGTTCAACCATTCTTGTCAACTTCTAGGGCCGTCTCACGATTTCCTATTGGTCCATTAAGTTATTCTTTTATCCAACAAGTAGCCCGCTTCTATTCGAACTCCCCACAAATTTGTTCCTCAGTAACCCTTAAATTATCCTGAGTGTACTGCTCATCTTACACATCAACCCCGGTTTCCGTTTGATCCTTACACTAATTCGGACTGTGCTGGTTAAACTGCTTAGCGTCTACTTGACACCACACATTACTCAGTCTACTGGTTCTGTACAGTGGAGAGTTTCGTGAGGTATCGTAGTCGAGGTTTGTCATATTCATCTTTTTTATTGTTCTATTCAGTACTGTACTGAATTATTGCCTCCACGGTTGTCTCAACTTTGCTACCTGGATCGGTCGGTTTACCACAGTCACTTAAGTCACTTGACTAACTATTCGTTTTACCAAGAAGGATTGACTGCCCGCATTCGGAAAGGAGGCGTTGTCCCATCGGCTACGCCTCATTGATCGATTTTGGAGTCATACGGAATCAACGCTTTCATTGTCACATATGTTTGCTGCGTCCAATTCGTGTTGTGTCCTGAGTTTCTTTTATGAACATTTTTCACGAAATCTAATAAGAACTTCTGTGGCGTATATTTTATCTCGTTGCGGATAAACGTTTAGTGTCCGCGTCTTCTCCTTCTTAGGTTAGAAATCAGCCCGTTAGATCGAGTATGCGATTGTAGCGGGACGTATCAGGTACAAATTACTTAAGCCCAAATAAACACTGTACTAAACCGGCGACACGAAGATTTACGAAATCTGGATTTAAAGGTAGCTGACTATGACCAAAAGACTGTACGGTCAGCTGTTAGCCACAGGTTAATATCTAACAGGATATTTCACTGGCCGATATGCCAAACGAATGAGTCGCGCTAGGGAGTTGTGGCTCTGTCAAGGCAATCTGACAAAACATATTGGGGTTTGACGGATAAGATCTGGACTAAATACTTCGGAAATTTCTTACGGGGAAATAATTCTTGAAATCAGATGAACACCAGACTGTGATTAATTCACAAAGTCAATAACAAACAACAGTACAGCGATCAAAAATAACTGGTTATACGACATCAACAAGGGCTGTATACGATTTTCTCCAGTTTCGACGATTGGACGGGGTGCACCTACAAATTGCATAGTTAGAGCCCGTCTACCTGTGGGACAAAAACTGATTGTATATGTATCCTACCTGACTAGGCTACAAGTAATTTAGCGAAATAGCTCCGTACATGCAAAGCCACCACTTTCTGCACCTTAGACAATCATTATTCAGTAATTAGTTGGCCACATTATGAAAAAACAGGAATAATGTGTTTTGGTTATACAATCAACTCTTCACTGTCAACCATGTGGATTAACCGAGAGTTATGCTTGGTAATGAATAACGGAAGTACCTCAGGCAATGACATACAAACTTGTGATTGGACCGAGCCGATGGTGCAAGTACATACCTAAAAAGAACAGTAGAAATGAAGTGATTGAAGATGGATAAAATTTTGGAGGCAATCTGCCTACCAACCTCAAAATGGTTAAACACAAATACTTCGCTCAGATTTGAATGAGAACTTCATAGATTTTACTGACTGTAATATTCTTCTTGACTTTTGCAAGATTCTTTCAAAATCTGTTTGAAATATTTTTAGCGCTAATGAATACCATGGATGATGTGACCGGGAAACAGTAATGTATTGAATGTTTTTCGACAAGATTCAGACTGGCTGCTAGTGAAATTTTGATCAGTCAGTTCTGTGGATTGAATGACCAGTGTCACAAACAGCTGTGAGAGTTAGTTGTTAGTCGGAATTCTGGTTGAGAGTTCCTTGCCTAAAATGTCGAACCACAATTCAAATGATAAGCTACACATACTGTGTGGTGTTATACCGTTCTTACTACCGATTCCAATTTAGCCTGAGTATAACCATTTGGACTGGATATTCACCATTTTGGCATCCCGATCACATGCTATGTTGCCACCTCATTCCACACTTTTCCCCTTGTTGTTGCTTCAGCCTTGTTCATAACTCAAATCTGTCATCCTTGCGTGTCACATACTTTCAAACAATAGATCCATTAGTGTTTGTTTGCTTCTGCGGATATTCATTGTCTACAGTTCTTCGATTGCTACCTATCCTATTCGCACTAACAGTTTCTGTCCACTGCAATCCCGTTTTCCAGGATCACTGTAAGCAACAAACGAAAAGGCAGTCGGTCCTGTCCCTGGCAAATGCGTATTCTCACCTGGATTATTCTTATCTTGTCACTGGCCACAGCTGCTACGTTTACCACATTCTACGGTGTGAGTTTCGGGAATGCGGCTTGTCAAAAATGGCTATCCTCAATGTTTCTGTCATTCTTCACCAGTCTTCTGCTAGTACAACCGTTGAAGGTAAGCTACTCGGAGCTTTCGGTAACGATTTCTTGCTGGACCTAATGCATAACGTCTGGTGTGATACCGAAATATTGTGAATACTGTTGCTGTGAGGTCCAGACAGTGTCGTTTCTTTGTCACAAGCTAGTCTGTATGGTGGTGGTTTTAAGGTTCTCCCGATCGTGTGTTGGTAGGTCTAGGGGATTTTTGATTAGTTTAAATTCAGCATCGGTCCACATTGGTAGCAACTTCTGCAATCCAACAGAATTTCAAACCAGCCCATTTCGAAAGAAGCACAGGACTCAAGTTTCACGACCGTTAAAGTTCACCGGTAGTGTATATCCTTGTCCAGGCCGAACTTCAGGTTCCGATCGCGCTATCATAAAGAGGCCACATTGCGCCAGTGACCTCATATTAGGCACGAATAAATAATCAAAGGTAAACGCTGAACCATATCGGCTCGTGAGTAATACTCAAAAGTGGACAATTTTTGATGTTGACGCTCAGCTGATCTCGCTTACCTGCCAGTTGTGGGTTATTGAGGTTTAGCAATTAATTCAACTGATCTTCATTGTCGATTTGAGCAGAACAAGGAGAAAACACACAAAAAAGTCCGTAAAATAGTTCGACGTCAGAAGCGTCAGCGTTAACAACGGTCCCACAATTGTATGTTCCGACCTGACCATATAGTTTCATGGCACAGAAATATGAACTCAAGGGGTGCTACCTACAAAGTATTCCATACCACCTGTTTCAAATGGCCGTCCGACTCAGACTCTTTTTGGTGGTTTTTTCTTCAGACCTTTTCCCGCTAAAGGCAATTTCAACCAAACTCTAAGATGCCTACAAATGTGAAACAACCAGTAGATGTGAACATTTCAAGAGGTATATCCGGTAGTGCATAACCGTTCACCAAACTAAAGCCTGTTACAAGACGATTGTGACTTCACCGTAGCACTCAGTTGTGGTTGCTGTTTTGACTATAGATGATATCTTCTGTCCACATTCCTTACCTCCCAAAACCAGTTCTGCATTCTGATGCGTTCGTCAGTTTTTCCAACTGATGAGCTCAAGTTTGCTGGAAGAGTCCAACAGAATAATACGCAATCACTTCACACCATCGAAAACCGATCGACAATGAAAGTGTACAGAGAAGGTATTACAAATTAACCGCTAAACTGAAACGGAAATAGACAGAGAACAGTATGTGTTGAACCACAGAAACAGTCAGACGAATAGATCCAAAAAAAGGCAGCATTGTTGAGCACAAAATGTTTCATATCAAGTTGTGTCATCCCTTCTGAGTGGGAGATTACAACAGAACTTGTCGCGTAGTTGGTACTGCCCACCGTATCACCTAGTTGGCATTGACCAACATATCATGTGGGTCGTTATGGCTAAGTGTATATACGAAACGGGTAAGAGGTTCACCTCCACAGATGTGTACCGGTTAGTCTTGAACTAGGCTTGTAAGTTACTTGACTAACAGAAAAAAAGGAATCTGTACGGAAGATACGATAGAAGTGGAGCTAAACATGTTACAGGATTTCTTTTCTCGTAATACCTATCATGAGAAATTTATTACCAGAACAATGCAAGGGAGACCAATGCAAGCTCCAACAAACACAGTTGATAAAAAAAGGTTCTATAAGACTTTGTCGTTCAAAGAGGACGCAGCAACCGAGCTGAAAACGCCCCAACTAACCGATGCGATCGGCAATACCCACTGTGCTACAAATCCTCTCGTAACGTTCCATTCAAAACAGGCGGTGCCAGTTAATATGATAGATAATGCGCCTAACATTGCTGCCAAATTTTTTGACTTATTCGTCTAATTGTCCCTGTGGTTCAGCGTATGTTCGCCACACCACTAGGCGTTTACCGGAAAGATTGAGTGAACGCTGCCGGGCGTGGCTTCGTGCCGGAACAACAACTCACCCATCCTGACCCATTTGGTTAACCGTACCGACAGACAGCCACGGAGACGGCGTTTCGCGTCGTTTACCGTGCCCCGGTCACTGCGTTACGAAAGCTCAAGTGACGCAACATGTCTATGGGCGAGACGATCGCCATCCGCTTACGTTACCCGGATTTGTATTAAAAACCAGTTCGAAACAGTTGGTTCCCTTCATAAGTTTGAACAAAGCAGTAAGAAAACGGACACTGGTAGATGCTAGCATTTCGTATTGCCTCTTCAGTACCAAATAACCATAACCAGGAACATATATATGACACTAATGGGATGGGGGGTGAAGAATAAAATAGCAAATGGGGTGGACAACGACAGGACTGAATTATTTAGTCCATGGAAGTATAAGGCTTACATACAATTGTTTTTGTACTTACAACACTGGCTTGAGACGACTAATCGCGACCGCCTCGGCAAAACGCAGGAAACGCGGATTAGCGTGGTGCATTATAATTCCGAATGTTAAATCTGGATTAATCCGGTGGCCAGTGGCCAACATGTGCCTGGCGATAGACGAGACTGGAAGCTTGCGTGATCCAGGGAGGAAGGGAGTAGACTGCGCAGTCACATCCTGAACCCATTTCGGCAGATGTTACTTCAACCTAGAGTTCAAGCACCTATCGGTTCTGCCGATGTAACTTTCGCCGCAGTTACACACAAATTGATAAATACAGTGTGAGTTGGCGCCAATTGGTTGCTTTCCCTTTACCGAAGGTAACGGTAGCTTCCGAGTTCGGTCAACGACTACTATTTCAGCCGCATTGTATGCTCGCTTAATGGATGCGACGAGACTTTCTTCTTCCCAACCGTGGGAACCTTATCTCCTACAATGCGCTGTTGGCTGTGTTACGGTTATCCAAAAATGGCTGAGGAAGTTAGATTCACTCACTCGAACTAGCATCATGGCATGCCACTGACCAATTGCTTATGTATTCAGTGTTCCGAAAAAAGCAGAAGACCTTTATGACGATCCTTGGACGGAAAGGTCAGGGACCGTAACTGAAGATAAATCAACATCATGGGTATTATACAGTTTGCCGAAACATTCCCAGCTAAGTATACAACAAATCAGTGGTGCTTCGGACTTGCTGACGACTTCCACCTAGATGATACTCAGCAGAACTTTAACCAGGTCAATTGTTTTCAAATAACGGTCAGTGAATCATGAAAGCGGTTACGCAGCCGATATCCAGAACAGAGTGACTTCACCGCTGGACCAGACTTAGCGATGAAAGTGTAGTTCATCTCAATATTCCCCCATCCAGAACACATTGTTAAGCCGTTGTGAATAACGATTTGTTTGAGACCACTAATAACCAGTATGCTGGGATCATGTGATACAGCAAGAAGTGGTAGGCCTATACTTTTAGGACAACCGTAACTGGCAAAATACTTTGTGTCAGATTATTACAACTTACTTGAGGTCAGTGTGTCTTGTAATGTGGGAGTCAGGTTTGAAATCGATTCTGGTTTTAACCGCTGCAAACGTGGAATTCAGCAGTAGTGTTCTGCAGGATAACACATCACAACTGCCTAGGAATATCTAGGTCTCCGGTACTTTGGACGCTGAAATGGGTAAGATGAACCAGAGAAGGGTGAGCTCCAGCGTATCAAGGTTTGAATCCATCCGGTTTTTCGCTGGATATGTCCAGAGTTTATGGTATACCGTAATGATCCTACAGCTTTAGTTATTCTGAAGCAGAAAACTGAGGATTTACTGTTAAGAGTTCCATTAAACGTCCTTCAAGACTTCGTGCCTAAAACACATGCTGTTGTACAGGCAGAAAGGCGGCGAACTCTCTGAACGATCTCATTGAACTGTTGTTTCTAAATGACGCTATTGCTTTACCGCCTGTTTTCTTTTTACGCTCGGAATTGATCTGCACGATCTTGTGACATCAAGCGTATTCTTTTGTTCATTCTGCTGTGGTGTTTTTCATTTGTCTAGTTTCATGCAAACATCTGAACACACAAGATCGTTTGCGTACTTCTTTTCAGGTTGCAGAAAATTGGACATACTTATCGCACCCATCGTAACAGTTATCGCTAAGTACACGCCGTCACAGACTTTTCCGACATAACAAATGTAGGCCAAGGTGCAGTGGAATAGCTAGAACTATAATCCAGGTAATTCCACAAAGGCAACTGATAGTAGCTGTATTGCTCATGTAAATTACGCGTCAGTTTTTCATCGATACATGTTGATGCAGCCATTCCGGAAAGAGTCGCTGTTCTAAACATCTCGTGGATGATCGGAAATTTTGCACACGCATACTTTGCTAGTGCCTGCCTGTTCACTTGTTAAAGACGGCCTTTAAACACACTAACCGCCGTTCCATTCAAGTCTACAATAAACTGTACACTGCTAATTTCATACTTTCGTCGTCATCACGTTATTCTGTTGTTTCATCCGAAAATGCTTTTCATGACTGCTTAATGGAAGTGAACAAGACTGTCCTTCCGGCAATATACTCGACTCACCATGTATGTTCCTGTGCGTACTTTTTCATTACTGTTTATTGCCACGAATCCTAGAGTAGGCTAGAATGAATAACCGTTCTACCGCTTGTATGTATGATATGCTGTTTTCCTAATGGCTAATTTTTCACTTATCCCTGTCGGAATTACCTGTCTTAGTAAAACGAACACAAAGTAAGGAACAGAAGTTATCGTTCTCTCGACAGTGGCATTACTAACCCATCATGATTTTCTCCTACTGTTTAACCCCCTAATTCTTCTGCCTTCCATGTGCCTTCGGGCGATAATTGTTTTCTGAGGCCAAAACAACTGGTAAACATTGGTGTCTTCAATGTCCGCACTCTCCGGCGAATCGGTCCGCAAGCTGCTCTGACAAGCACTCTCTCAAGTCTGGAGCTTGATGCGTGCTGTGTGTCGGAGACGCGAGTCTACGACTCTAGCACAGTTATCCATTTGAACTCACCTCTAGACAGCTGTCGATCCAAGCGCTTCTGTCTCAGGGTTTCTGGTGACACCGAAGCTGAATCTCACGGTCGAGCTGGAGTGGGAATCGCGCTGAGTTCCCGTGCAGAGCAATGTTTGCTCGATTGGATCTCAGTAAACAGTCGCTTGTGCGCTGTCGGACTCAATACATCGGTAAAAGTCTGTCGACGCAAATCAGAAAGTTGTGTATTCATTATATCGGCGTACGCTCCGACGGACAGCTGCCTGGATGCTACCAAGGATGCGTTCTATGATGCCCTCGTTGACCTTCTGAGGCAGTCTGAACACTCAGACATCACCATACTAGCGGACGATTTTAACGCTCAGCTTAGTCGTCTTTCTCCGGATGGGAAGCGGCTAGGAGGTATGTTTGGTGTCCGGGCACAACGCACTGACAATGGCGAAAGACTACTACAGCTGTGCGCATCCCACGGTCTGTATATTTTCAGCACTGCATTCCAACACAGTAAGAAGCACTGTGTTACTTGGAGACCGTGTGCTTCTCAGCCGTGAACACAGTTGGATCATATGGCAGTTAGTTACAGGTGGTGCCACTCTATTAAGGACTATCGTGCCTTTTGGAGCAACCACCTGGACTCGGACCATGCCGTTGTGCGTGCCCGTTTCGCCTTGTCATTTGCCCAGAGGACTTACGCTCGTAAATGCAAGGTGTTTAACTGGCATTCGAGCGATGAGGATGTAAAGAACGCTTACCAAAGGCGTTGGTGA
Source organism: Paragonimus westermani (assembly GCA_008508345.1). Classification (NCBI taxonomy): domain Eukaryota; kingdom Metazoa; phylum Platyhelminthes; class Trematoda; order Plagiorchiida; family Troglotrematidae; genus Paragonimus; species Paragonimus westermani. The sequence goes on along the minus strand of QNGE01000040.1, from coordinate 151,023 downwards.
AGGAGTTATCCAATTCAAGTCAGATGAATGATCCTAACGAACACTAGGAACAAATCACCGAAGCTATGAAAGCGTGCTGTGAACAGGCACAACCTGAAGGAGCTGTTCAGCTTCGACAGAACTGGATTTCCATCACGTCGATAAATCTTATGAGCAAACGTCTCTCTATCCCACCTGGTTCTGAATACGACGACGACCGTCGAGAACTTAAACGTAAGCTGACGAAAAGCAAAGACCATGAGCACTACCTGGTCCAACAGTCGAAAAAGATGGAAAAAGCCTTCTTATCTGGGAATAGCAGAAGGCTTTTTCCCCTGATCCGTGGATGTACTGGCCGTCAATTCGGTGTAAGTGAGACCGTATGTGAAAAAGATGGTTCACTTATCACCAGCCAGTCACGCCGACTTGACCGGTGGGCTGAACTTTTCGAAGAACGGTCCAGTTGGCCTCAACCAGATCATGTGGACGACGGGACTCGATTGGTCAGCTATTGCATTCCAGATGGCCCTCCGTTGGAATCAGAAGTGTTCCTGGAGCTCAAGTTATTGAAGCGTAATAAGGCTCCTGGACCAGACCTCCTCTCCCCTTCTCTTTTCAAGGATGGCGGAGTGAGGTTGCTATCAGAACTGACAAAACTTCTCCAGACGATCTGGGAGACTGAAGAGGTACCTCGTGATTGGTGCCTCTCAACAGCCATCCCAGTTTTCAAAAGGGGTCCCGAAGTCTGTGACAACCACAGAGGCAATAGTTTGGTGTCTGTTGCGTTCAAGTTACTCACTGGCCTCATTTTACGTCGGCTCACTAAACCCAGAGAAAGTCAGATACGTGAAGAACAAGCAGGATTCAGATCCGGTCGGGGGTGTGTTGATCACATTTTTACCTTACGACGGATCTTGGAACATCGGCATTCATATAGGCAGCCGACGGCCGTGGTCTTTTTGGACCTGAGGGCTGCATTCGATTCAGTTGCTCGTAACGTTCTCTGGAG
>QNGE01000040.1:95510-149570 GCA_008508345.1 Paragonimus westermani | reverse complement strand
TGGGGTCCTCGTGATCACTCAAACCGTTGGTTAGAGACGCTATCCGAGATGGCGGTGTGTCGCAGTCAATGGCGTGCCGGTATCCATACCATTTCTAGTTCTTCCGCTTAGTCTTCTTTAATATTTGTTGACCCTCGTAGTAACGTTTCCTTTTAGGATATTCCACGTCACTGTTGAGGTGAGCGGCGGCCCGAGCCACAGTACCTTTGGTCAGGCTCATGGCTGTTATGATGATGATTATGATGACCAAGGAACACTATTTTTTGCGGTTTATATAACGCCATATATCCATAAATTTTGTGAATGTAACACCTACAGAACAGCAGCATTCACGAATTCTATAAGCAGGTGCTTTTAGCTTAATGCCTTCTCAGTTCTGGTAACTCATGACCCAAGTTGCCCAAATTTTTCGTTGAGCTTGAAAAGAAATAACTTTTGCACGGCACTGTTGAAGTATGGACGAGTAGTACGGAAAAACCGAAATCGGTATATGCAAGCGAAAAGTGTGTCGCAAAGAAAAAACTAAATGAGTTCTACAGAAACTAGTCTGTGATTAAATCATCGGGGTAGAAGGAAGGCTTATGTTTCGTTTGTTCTTGTCAATCAAAAATGCGGAAAAAAGTGGATTGTTCACAACAGGCGAATGGAGCTGACAGGAAATGGAGAGGCATACGACGACACCAAGTATTATGTCATCAGCACCACGAGAACACAATGGGTTGCTTCAGACACCTGTGTTTACGCAATGACTGCCGGTAAATTTTGCTCACTATGACTACTAAAGGCCAGCAACTTCGGATTTTTACTACGTACCAGTCCAATTCAGTGTGAGCTATTTTCCGTGTTGTAGATAAAGCCAGACTTCAAGAGCACTCTAGATGGATAGTAAGGAATGTTGGTTTTACAAAAATCGCACATCACTCACGACTTATCGCAGCTGTTGTATTTCCATAGATATTTCAGCCGGGCCCTATCGAAATGAAGTACTAGAATGGAGTTTCACTCTTGCTAGAGCTCGACAATAGTACATATCCATGCGCATGGTCAAAACTAGAACTCCGGTCAAACTTTCATCGCTTACCTCATAAGTCGGTACAGGCTTTGAAGCAATCCAGCTATGCTGTTCAGTTGAGCAATCTGAGAGTTACCTGGGGATTAGTGCAAAAGCTTTGCCAGTGAATGATCCTCGCTTAGCCCATGGAACTCGGCTGCTGTCAAGTTTTGGTCGCCAGCCCTTCCTCTCCTGACACTTTCATCGGTCTCCTCAAGCTTTAACCAATAGTTATCCGTCATGTTCCCCCAGAACCCTTATTCGGGTGACTACATTATGTTAGTTTCCCCTTCTGACGTATTTATTTGTCACTGTGCCAACATTTGTCCCTCCGGTAGTCTAGTCCGTCGTGAAAGTTGTATAAGCAATGGCATACAGATGTGCCGAGGCAGACCCTTGCCTATCTACCAGGTCTAAGCGTTGGTCCTAACGGCTGAATGGGAATGAGAGGTGTCTAAACAGCCAGGTTTTGGGCTCGTAACAATTGGATCTGTTTTCAGTGACAAGTCGAACTCACGGCCTTTAGGGTGTGTGCAGCAAACACCCCGATTATCACTGTGCTGTAAGAACCACCACTGCACGCGGAAGTCTCCAATTCTATTGGTGTACTCCGTTTGGCATGATGGGTGATGAGCTTGCAAATGAGACGATTTTGTCAACCGAAGTTACCACTGTTTGTCTGGCTATCGGCCATCACGTCTTACTTATGCATTTTTCTGATGAGTCTCGTCAGGATGCGAGTTGGTCGACTAGACACTGCAACGACAGGTGAACAGAAAACAATCGGTAGCACCGGGTCCGAAGAAACGAACTGTTCAGAATTATAAGAAAAAGTGTCACATTTAGTAGCTCGTGCATGTATCGCCCAAACACTTTAGATCCAGTGGGCGATCTTTTCTCAGACGTTGGGTTTTTAGGCTCCACTAATTTTGTACATTCTACCCAATTAATGAAGTTTTGCGCTGCAATGCTCTCAGTTTAAAAGTTTACTACAATGGTACCAAACTGGGGTTCTTTGTAAATCCCGATGATCTGCTAAGAAACGGAAGAATGTCAGACAAAGCTTAAACATTTTAGCACACATGATCTGAGTGCTCACAATAAGCAAAGCATACCATCACTAAATATCATCAGATAACAACTTTTTGTCATTTACGGATGAACGTGAAAAACATTTGTTGAGACTGTGAGTTATCCGCTGCAGTTGTTTACAGTTAAGAAGTAAAGTATATATATATATATTGGTGTCGAAAATCCATTCTTTCTCTCTTTTTACACTAACGCTGTATGATTTGTGAATTTTCACAACAGTACATTTTGGACTTTTGGGGCACAAATGAAATGGGGGTTAATGTCCCTCGCTGTGATACACCATGTTTGTTTGATTCGCTTTCTAATCAATCACCCAAACGGAACTTTGATCTTTTTCTCTATCTGTACTACAGGTGGTACTATTGGCGGTGTTTCTATCTCTAATGTGCAAGCGCATGGACAGAGTTGACGAAATCGACATACTGGAAGAGGAGAATGCATTGATTTATGAGCTTGGCAAACGTTATCAGTTACAAATGGATGAAGAGTACCTACACAACGAATACTGTAAGAACCTATTGGTTCAGTGACTCTCTTGATATTTCACACTCAGATTCAAAGCTTGATCTCATCAGATTCCATCATGAAAGAGGATGTTCTTGTTCGAGGGGTGCTGTTCGAGGGGTACTGCTGTGAGCATATGTGGAGTAGTGATCCGTTGGCCCAACACATTGCAACTGTCAAATAATCCTCCCTAGTTTTCAGACGGAACACAAAACACGAATAAAGAATACAAAGAATTGTTAAGCGGTACTTTCGCCAGTGTTGAGTCCGAATGACATGACTAACTGATCGGCTACACCTCAATTGATTCATCTAACCCGCAGCTACAATCTGTAGTGCTTATTCAGCCCACTTCAGGAGCATCAGAACATACTTGCTTTTCAATGCGCCCTTAAATCTATCCGATGACGATGATAACCAGACGTCCGCAATTTTGATCATCAGTATGGATAACAGTGTGAAAGTTGTATTGAGAGTGCACTCGATGGTGAGTTAACAAGTGTCCGCTCGTAAATAGGACCATATGTGGAGCTTAACGGTTTTAGAAATGTCGTCGATCTGAAACCAATACTGTAGGGGCCCAATGGGCACAACAAAATGGACTTTTTCAGCTTCACGTAGTACACTAAGTGTGACAACATCTCAGTATGTGTGGACGCGTTGCGATGGCGTCAAAGTAGCACGGAGCTTCTGCCTGGAATTTTCATGCTTGTCTCTTCCAAAGGTGAGTATACGAAAACCGAAGTGATTTGGATGACGGTGTAATAAGTACTGCTCCGGGTTACGTGGATTCAATTGGTCCCGAGATATCGTAGTAAATGGTTCCGTGTGTGTTATCCAAATGGTTAAACATCGGCGTTTCCTTTCAGACACGCATCCATCGCAGAATGCGACGGCTATCCAGCTGTGGGGCCTCTTTGTGTAAAGAATGATATAGTGGTTGTACGATAGCATGACCACGCCATTTTGACCAAACCTTGGGAGGTCTGGGTTATTTGCATTATTTGTCCATGCTTAATATCCGATTTGTTTATTAAGACACATTTTAGTCTCATAATTATGTCTGCCACGAACCGACATATGCCCCATCTAAGCGGCCCGTCTCACCCATGTTCCACATCCATTTTGTCAGGATCTTATATTCCAGACCAGCACCACTCACCAAAGACCATGACAGTTTGATCGTGTTGGCACTATGCCAAACAGATTTTACTACTACCTGTTTTGTGTATAAAAAACCTCGAATAAAAAGTATGCTTCAACTAAGGTTATGACATTCTTCAAATTACTGCTTGTTATTGGAAGCCCGTATACACTAGTTTGCAGATAACTCAAAAAAGAAAGCTCCAAGACAAATGAGATCTGAATTCGGCAAAATAACTGGTTCTTAGCATTATTCACTATGGTTCTGTTTGCTGGATGGGCACAATACTTAACAAGGTGACACCGGTTGTGGAACAGTAGTTTAGCAGTAACCCAGTAACAGTAATGCAGGTATTAGTGTTAACACTGATATTACGATTGTCAGTCGGTGTGGGATAACCAAACCTCAATTAATTCAGCCTGATGACTGTAGCCCATATTGTACCCGGCATGTCTAGTTCTCGAGGCACTAATGCATACATTCGTACTGTGAATGGGTACTTGTGTCCCACACGTACCGCTCACGTACGTTCAACTTGGATGATGGACGCATTCATTTATGATGAATTTCTGTATGACGACGACCTTCTAATAAGACTGACAATCGGTGCATCAAGGCAAAAATAAAACGTAGTCCAAAAGTGTTGTTTCATTGAGCCACCATACCATGGCTAGCATAACCTGTGGTGATTTACTTTTTTCAATCGAGACTATCGTAGGGTTGACCGTACACTATATGAGTACCACGTATTGACTACTTTCCGGCTGATACTTCATTTCAGTGATGAGCAATTTCAAACCAAAACGCATGGTCATTCTTCCTCCGGATCCGGACGCGTTGGATAAGATTCGAATCTACCGGATGAAACAGCGTCGGGCAAACGATATCATCCGAGAGATCTTCTTCTATGTCATTTTCCTCTGTCTGTTGTTCACAGTGACCCTCGAGTTCCGAGATCCGTTCGGGTTTCCGTTGAGGCAAAACATTGAAGATTCTTTTTTCGGCGACGATTTCACCAAAGTAAGAATTGGATATTATTTTGAACTTCTGGCCATAATAATCAGACTTCGGAGCCATTGAAGTAACAACAGTGTGCTGTAACAAGATTAATGGTTGCAACTAGTCGAAAAACCTCTGACTTTGTGTTTACCATTCCACCTCTTGTCTACTTATTAGACTGTAATGATCATCTGTTCGAATAACGAGGTTTATAGCCCATATAGAAGTAGCAGGACACATTATCATTGCACCAAATCTAGTGATAGCATTGACTTACAGTCTAATAGACCAAAATTTTGACGAGCGATAATAGTCACTCAATGAAAAAGTTCGTATTAACCTGATAGACTAACTACAAACGTGAACAAGCCAGCTAACTCACAGTAATTGGTCGAAGGATGGAAACTATTCTGGAGCTACTGTGTCTCATCAGCCGTACAGCGCTGATGTCATGTTTGGGTGTAAAACGTCACCGTAATCCCCAAAACTTAAGTACGCAAAACCAGATAGTGAATGTAGATAACCGGACAAGTTATGCATTGGCCATGAATTGAACTGCAAAAGCTATAGAACGACTATGGGTAACACAGTGATAGATGAACATGACGCAATACATTCGGTCTACACAGTTGAATTTAACTCATTGTTAGCATTATTGAGCATGCAACTTCTATAGTTATTTAATGAATTACCAAGTCGTCAATTTATTAACGTACAGTCTGATTCAAAATAACGCAGACCAGTTATGTCGATAAAACAATGACGTGTTTCGGAATAGATAGCACAGACGACCCTCGAACTTGCTAAGTCCCGTTAATTTCTGCCAAATGATATATATACCTCCTTAATATTATGTAGACCTGTTTAGGAATATTTTTATAGCTCGGTTGTACCTGAGAAAACAGATCACACAACCAACTTCAGTCGAATTAGTGCATTCTGATCGTTTTGGTTTGCAGAAGTTTTGTCCCTCTTAGAAAACCTACTGTATATTTTACTCAAATTTGATCGCCAGCTTCATGCTTTTTTTGGTTCACACTTACAAGCAGAAATTTAGGAGGTTTGCTTGTGCTTTAGCACACCAGCTGTTTTGTAACCTACAATTGGCCTGATTACAGAAACAGAATGATGTGTCTAAACCACCTACCAAAACGACAGGCTCGAATGCAGCTGAGCTACGAAACCAGACTAGGAGCTCAGAAATTTTTCACTTAAAGTTCTAGTCAAAGTGTAAAAGGCCCCAGCTTCCGGCAAAGCTTCTCGGCTTGGTTAGCAAAACGCCTGTCATATTTACGCGTGTTGTTCCTGTGACCGGTTTGAGTCCATGAGAAGCCAAGATATTTCAAAATTCAGTCTCTTCTGAATTGACAAATTTTTTTAAGCTACTCCCCGTGTTCGTGCCGAAGTTCTGATATAGCCTATGTTGGCTGTCATGCACAGTCAGCAGCTGAACTTTGAACCCTGGGACATAGGAACAAGGGTTGTGTACGTCTCACACAGAACGTGTGATATGACTTCAAATTGAGCATGACTCATATATGATCGCAGTCTTCGCATTCAGATAGACCATCCAGCCAAACTCTTTCGAAAAGAATCACTAGACTCGAGCTCCGATCTCATTAAAGCTCGTCTGTTGTGCATATCCTTGCCACGGCCGAGACCAGAACTCCAGCCACGCTTTCATCAGGCAACCGTGTTGACCACTGCGCCATTGACCTCACATCAGGTGTGACCGAATAGGCATGCCTGAACGCTCTTGCTTGTGAGCAATGACCAGGTTACCCGATCGGCCCGAGGGGTGGGGCACAGTAACTGTCCCGTTGACTCTGATCGTTAACCAGCCGATTGAGACTTCGGAGACGGTTCAAGATATCTGATCTCACTAAACTTGCTTAGTGATATTCGCGATTAGTGATGAGAAGTCGGGGATTGCTTACCAGCGGAAGACTGCGATCAAATGTGAATGATGTTCAACTTGAAATTAACCAAGTCCCCAGCCACTCAGTAATATGACAACGCCAATCAGTGGACTGGTCTGAATTGCGTACAATATTTAATAATTTTACGTGATACGAATGCATTAGTGGCTCTGGCTGGTCACCCTTGGTGCACCAAAATTCAACGAATCGACTGCCTACCTAATTCATGGAATTTTTTATCAGTTGCACTTTTCTTTTATTAAAACAGTTGAGATTTTTACATAATAAATAAATTCTACACAAATTTAGATGCATAGCGTGGATGACTTTTACGCATGGATAAACTATACTCTGATACCGAAACTCCGCGCAAAGCGATGGTACAATCAAGGCCCACCAGTTTTTCAGCGAGGATTCCTTGAGGATCGTGTTAACCGTATCATTGGCTACGGACTGATGCGACAACTACGAGTCAAACCGAGTAAGCAACCTGTCAGACCAGTGTGCAAATTTTCTGCTCGAACCCAACCATTGACCATGATAAGCTTGCTTTAGCGTCTGAAAATGAACCTGATTTTCTTACTATCATTGTTAATATTATCGCTTACAACTTCAGTGGAAATATCGAACGCTGGATTTAGAGCTGGATTGATGAACCATTGCTTGCACCTTGCAGACGGTTTTATCGATTCAACAAGTATAGACGCAGGTCAGTTAGCAATAAATGTTATAACGGGATGGGTGGTGTTTGACCGTATTCTATCATCGGTTTTAGTTTTACGCCCTCTTCATCTAAAAATTTGGTTGTCTAGGCATCACCTTTTGCTGTCCCCATCATGAGTGTCCCGTGCTCTCACACCTACCCGGAAAGGTGAATGAGTCTCTCTTACAGTGCATGCGTCTTACACTTGCAAAGACCTGTTTGTAGTTTGATCATTACTCGTTTTTTCCATCCACAGATTCTTGCAACGTTTACTCTTCGGCGAAACCACTTATCAAAAACTGCTATGACACTTATGACATGTTCACACAGGACGAACAGGCATACGGAGTCGGTTGGATACCGTTTCAAGGAGACTCACGCCATAACAATTCCATGCGGGAATTTCAGTACACCAGCACGTCTGTCCTGGGGGGTGTGCCATACAGAGGCAAGATGGGTTGGTATTCTGGTGGTGGTTATGTCCACATGTTCCGTGGTTCCGAGGAAGAAATGCTAAACAATTTGCACTTCTTGCGGTCCAAACACTGGATTGAATTTGGAACGAGAGCAATTATTGTACAATTTACAGCCTATAATCCGAACGTCAATCTGTTCGCAATTGTGACAGCTTTAGTGGAACTACCAGGTTTGGGGACCGTGATACCATCTCACCGAATCGAGACGGCCAACCTATTCGGAACAGCTGGCTCACATGTGACAACCGTTGAAATTGGATTCCAGGTAATGCTAGCAGAGTTGTAATGTGACGTGGTTCAACGAAAATATTGAGAGAAACACATTTTAAACAATACGATAAACCACAGCAAATAAAATTCATAATTTGGGTTGATAAGCACATAGAGATTACACAAAATAGTTTCTATCTGCGGAAGCCACTGTTCAAGGAACCATTAACATAATTGGAATTAATCCACCTTTCAGTAATAGTGATTCCCCCATCTTCACGCAATTCGATTTTGCCGTCCATCTTCATAGTACTAAATAGCTAATAGCTTGCTGACATAAAACTGTTGCTCTAGTTCTCCTGACATTTGACCCTATGAGGTTCTTTGTAAATTAAGACATGCTGGTTGGGAGGCCGAAATGTTTTCTTCAGCATGTTACCCATATTGTGTGCGTCTTGTTTGTTTAATTCAAAGCGCGTTAAGCTTAAAATGTTTGATCGGGTAAGTGAGTGGTCTAAGTGTTCCAGCCCCACGATCATTATGTCGTTCTGACTGGTAAACAAGATGTACAATTGGTGTTATGCACCGTTGATTTCTCGCGGACATATAGTCAAAGCCGCTGATGTGATGTCAGACAAGAAATACAGGTCTTTCTGGGTGAACGGTAGATAAACGTAACGCGTATGTATACTATACAGGTGAGTTAATGTGGCGGAAATCACCTGGTAATCGGAGTTCAACAATATTCTGTGGTTTGTAGAGTAACAGAATAACACAAGTGAGAGTCTTTCGTTTATAACTGATTTAATAATCGTATCAATGAAGTGGGACATACCGGGCTGTCTGCGAAACGATCTGGATGGCTATTTTGCATTGACAGGATCTCACATTTCGAAGGAAAGGTTTGCGACAACCCATGTCGGGCCTAATTTTAAGGGGGAGCGAACCAGTTGAGATCCAGAACTTTGGTCCTTGGTCAAAACTGATGAGCTGGTCTCTCTAGGGTGCTAAATCATCAAACAGACTACCCCAGAATGGATGAAATTTGTGTTGTTCAAGATGTTGTCGTTTTTGGAGATTCTATTGCAGGAAAGCATTGTTTCATGTATATATATATATAAGCATATGTACACTGCTTTTTCCAAAAGATATGCGGTAGCATACTACGAACAGTTGTCCATGTGAACGATGTTCTTCGGTTAACCTAGCCAAATGTGGGACCATTTGCGATACAAAAGACTTTAAATAAGACAGCAGAGTAACATGGGAAACAAATACTGTGTGATTACAGATAAATATCCGCTTAGTCTACGTAGCAGTTCTAGGTCAAAACTAGGCAACGAGTCTATTAACTGTAGATGTATGAATATAACTCCTTGTGATAGCGGATAAAACGAAGCATTGCGAATGTGCGTTAAACTGTGTCAGCCATCAGTCTATCACACCGTAACAATAATTGTTTTCCACCCTTTACTTGCTAGGTATATCTTATAATCTTTACGTTGATCCTCACCATCTACGAGCCTGTGGATGCATCCGAGGATACTGTATTGACAAGACAATTCTGTGATAAAGTGAGGAGATATTGGATGCACACCTAACTATGATATCCGATTACGGGTTTGTACAGGACAACGGACTGTGTTCCTGTCGGACTAAAATAAACCGGAAATTTCGTAATTACAAAGGAAACGTTCTCACATACAACGAACAGAATTTGACACAGAAAAACCCCAACTTGTAGTATGCCAACAAATAACACGTAAACACACTGACTCAGTATGCTAATGCAATCGACAAGCACACTAACAGAAAAATACTCAGTATAAATAAGCAGACATGAGGATAGAAATATACATGTGGTTGATCAGCATATATGTGCCGATATGGAAGAGAATTTGGCGGATAGTTGTTGATCCTTGTCATAACTCACAGAATTGTGCAGAAATCGTAAATCGGCTGTCTAAATAAAAACTCGCAGTCTGTATGCGATTGGCATGGTATTTAGAAAACACTGTTGGAAAACCAAGGCTAAAATGCTTTTTAAATTCATAATCCGCATATGATACTTTTTGGAGCGTAATCACAACCGACCCCTGTGAATTCATCGGGTACGTATACTCGGACTAGTGTTTGAGCCGGTAACTTTCAAGGTAGGAGAGGATGCCAAGTTCAACTCAGGTATCCTTTCAGCATGCATTGCTTATACGGTGGTCACTAAGAGAATATGCGAATTCGGGTCATCCACGAATTAGTTCAGATAGGCGTACTCTTTCGAGCGAGTTACATCCGCGCTGGTTACCATTTGAAGTGCCTATACTGTTTCCGTACACGCACTCTCAGGTAGTTTGACCATCCCCACTGTGTACAGCATAGGTTTGAACGGTGATCTTGAACGTTTGATCTTTTCAGAACCTGCAAACTTTTATCATAATTGTAAGGTAAACCGTACCAGCAAAACCAGAGGTGTATTTACATTCTGGTAGTAGGTAAACTGTTAGTTAAAATATGTACAAAAATTGACTGGCACTAACAGAAGCCTCCGTTCTGAAGGTAGGTACTGTACTACCAGTCAACTTATAAGTCAGTCTCTCGGTTTTGCACTGACTGCAAGTTCCATCTTTTGTCGAAATTCTCCCTTGTGACTGTACTGTATGTATCCATTAGGTGAGAGTTTAGTCAACTTGAGCGTTTGACAGGGCATTCATCTTACAATCTCCTATCTTTTTCCATGTTCAGGTGGCCTATGTGGTGGCTTTATTAGGCTATATGTTCAAAGAAGCACATAATCTTTACAAACAGAGATGTCAGTATTTCAAAGATATATGGAATTTCGTCGAATTATTCATCATGTTTGGCTCGTTTGCCGCTATCGCGGCCTATGCCTATATGATCTTCGCGACAAAGGAGGCAATTGCTGAGTTCTCACGTACACACGGGAACGTGTTCATGAACTTCCAATTCTTGGCCTACTGGAATGAAACACTCACCTATTTGCTTGCAGTAATTTGCTTTTTTGCAACCTTGAAACTAGTGCGTTTGTTCCGCTTCAATCGACGTATCGGATTACTCGGTTCCGTGTTGCGTTACGCGGCTCGTGATTTGAAATATTTTATGATTATCTTCTTTTTGCTATTCATAGCCTTCGTTCTTGTCTTCTACCTGCTCTACGAGGGCACTTTGGCAGACTTTCGTAGCTTTCTGGGTTCAGTCGAAACCAGTCTGCAAATTATTCTGGGCAAATTCGATTTCACCAGTATGTACGAACGTGAACTGGTGCTTGGCCCCCTGATGTTTGCCGTGTTCACGTTGTGTATCATATTTATTGTGGTTAGCATGTTTGTGGCGATTTTGGAGGAAAGTTTTGGCAAAGTTATGCAGGACATCCGTTTGCAGTCGGACGATCATGAAATAACACAGTTTATTCTGGCTCAGCTGATAGCCTGGTCAGGTCTGAATCGTACCGGGTGGGGAAAGAAGCTGATGGGTCCAATAGATACTGCACAAGAACCGGTATATCAAGAACATTCCGAGCGTGAACTGAGTCATAAGCTAACCGAATTGAATCGACTGATGGATGAATTCTTGGGCTATGTGCAATTGAACTACCTGGCTGATTTGGATACAAAATCAAAAAAGCCAGCAACCGAGATGTGACACACGCATAGTGCCCTGTTGCCAACCAACGTGAAGAAAACACTGAACTAAACTCAGTATAACACCAAGTCCCATTTCGTACATTTGACAATCGTGTTATTCAATGTCCTCACTTGTTGTTTCCTCGTCTACTCATGCATTCACCTGTAACATCAACACGATGTAATCTATTTGTGACAATAACAACACCAATAACCAAAACACTTACACACATTACATCTACTTGTACTAAAACCACTTCGATATCGGGTGGACTATCAACTCATAATCCCAGACATTAGAAACTACTGTTAGTATCGTGATCACATCCAACCTGATTATATGTGGACTCATTCACTATCTCTGTCTCCCTTTCTGTCCTTATGTGTTTTTTCGTCCACATTCGGTCTTCATTCTTTCAGGCACAGCATCACTTGTTATAGTTAATAAGCCTTATTAGCAGCAAAACAGTGAAATTCCATAAACCACATATTGATTCACAGTTTTTTCCAGCCAGACCTGGGTAATAATAGAATATTTCAAGTGATGCTACCCCCATCTTACGCTCCATTCCCAGAGCGTGCGACTGGACAAAACTACTATTGTGCCACTGTACAGATCAGAAAGCCCACTAAATAAGACCGTGCTTAAACGTACGGTAAGGAAGTTTATTTCCCATCAATATTCCTCATATGCAACGCAACTGTACCAGCTACTCGGCTACTCCTGTTCCGGCAGTGCCGAAAGCAAACACATCAATTCATAAGTAAACTGAACGTGAGCTCACTACTGAGTACGTACTGTTTGCTCAGATGAAGGCACTATAATTCTAACACATCGTTCGACCGGTCAATTAGCGCCGAATGGTGCACACTCACTCAGTTCATTCACTGTTCCACTCGATAATCTTTGTGTTGCAGTAACTTAAGCAGTCAGTTGTTCAGTCAAGTTTTGCTGCGAGTGTGGTTTGTTGTGCAGCTCTCAGTAAGTTTATTCGGCTGATAAGTAACATGGAAGTTCAATGGCAAACACCCAGTCTGCTAGCAGACCGTCTTATAGTAAATAGAAGCAGCGAACTGACTCTTCTGCTAAAATGACATCATCACTAGGTGGGTGGTATGGGAGCCAGCCAGCTTCAACAAGTTTGGTGAATGTACGGTTTCAATCTCAACTAAAAACACTGCCACTAAGAAAGAGAAAGATAAGAACTCCCAAAAACCTGTGCAAACTGTAACCGAATAATCTTCTTATCTGATACTCATTTGAGTATATTTAATTCGCAAATACCGTTATATCTGCCTCATTGTTGAAACAAAAGTTGAAGTGTTGCTTTGAACGACAGGATTTCAGATAGCAAGTGGATGGCTACAGTGCGTTAAGAATTAATATAAGTTGTCCTTTCATATATATAGGTGGTGTCTGCTCTCGTACTTCCATAGACTTTCAGTCGTCCTCTTTCGGAAAGAAGCACCAGATTGGAGTTTCATTTCTAATATTCCCCGTCAATACTGCATATGGTTGTTACGGGATTCACATATAATGTGTGGGAAAGGTTAGTTGGCTATAGGTGCAAGTGGTTGCACTACTTGTATCAGAGATTGTACACTCGGGAATATTCGTATTCAGCAGCCGTGGAAAGATACGATGAGGCATCTTATTCATACGGTGTCACTCTTACAATCTGTAATAGAAAAAGCTTATTGTTAGACACAGTACGCCTAAGCGAACAAACCCGAACTAATCTTCCATTTGATTTGCATGCTATAAGTAATAACATTATTAGGTTGTACAACTAAACATCTTGAACAGGTGACAGCTTGCAGCTTACTGTGCATTTTCGCCATGTGTTTACAAACCGTCATAGTGATGAAATCAGTATGTTTGATAGTATCACCTGATCAAAACCGATTGATGGGCAAATTCGCCGAAATTCGACCGTGAAATGAATGATTTATTGTGAATTTCCGATCACTTTTAGAGGTACATGATCAGAAATGTGGTGTATCATTTCAGACCGTACCTGATCGAGAGACACAGCAGCATCTATGACCATACTAAAAGAGCGATGAAAATTTTGACTTACTGATACATACAATTAACTGAACAACCTTATAAAGAGACTGAACAAAACATACTGTAACCATTTTTATTGTGCCTTTAGCGAATGAGCACAGACATATGAGATCCCCCTGGCCCTGAATCAGAGATCGCAGTTCATGCGGCTAGATATTTCTAGCGAAAACACGATTGGCGGCATCCGACTAGGATTAGCCTGTCACAGTGACCGAAGCCAAAGGACGCTTGCGCCTAACCACTACCACAGGTGGCTTGCGTCGCACCACCTACGGTTTCACCCACACACCACATATTCAGTGTAAACCTAAAGGAATGAGACCGGTAGGTATGTGAGTAGGGAACTAGCGAAACCAACAGTGGAGAATTACATATAAATCCAACAACAGTATTACGACAGCTTGTGTTGCAAATTTTTTCACAAGAGCATAAGCGCAAATGGTTGAACGTTCAGATTCGATTATTCGGTCACCCCTGATGTGAGGTCAATGGCACAATGGTCAGTACGGTTGCCTCATGAAGGTGTGGTCGTAGCTCGATTACCGGTCGTGGCAAGGATATGCACTGCTGACAAGCTCTAATGAGAACGGATCTCGAGTCTAGTGATTCTTTTCGAAAGAGGTTGGCTAGAAGTTTTGTTTGAATGCGAAGACTGCGATCAAATGTGAATGATGTTCAACTCGAGTTACACGGTTTGCTTCGCCTTCTAACTACTAGGTCTTACCGTCCAAAGTTTTGGGAATTTGTGAAATTTAACTACGCGTACGACTTTTGCACTCCTGGATTCACACCTTATTGTGTTGTCTCTGATCGCATGCTAAAGAACTCAGAGACCAGCAGTGGAAATTGGCTGCGCTTATTGAGGTTGCAGTTTCAGAATGCAGCTAGACAACCGCGTGATACACAACCTTTTGACAACAATAAGCTCAAGGCCCAAATTAAGATGACTGTGATGACAGCACTATCTCTGTCATCGCCAGAGTACGCAGAGCACACACACCCCGTCGAATGACACAATGCACCAACCAATATCTCGGTTGGATTCAACCAACAGCCCCTCAAGACACCGTAGTTGAAAACTGCCGTTTTTTCTTCTCATACCACAGAGTTAAGCGACCCACTAAAACTGAATTACACTGACACTGGTGTTCACCCCCCAGTTTCTTGACTTATTCTGCAAAATAACGCGGAGTAAGCAAACTGTCATTCAGCTAGCCAGTGAGGTTCACAGACATTAACTGGACTCTTTTTGACGGTCACATTTTTAGAGACATGCGTAGGTGGTCACTTGTTCATCAGATTGGTAGTCATCGTGAGTTTTCGCTTAATAGCCATTTGGTCTGGAGGAACGTAGAGTATGAGCAGAAAATTTCAAAAAAGTATAGATTGATGGCCAGCTCGGCCCTTGTGAATTCGGTCATTTGTCGCGCGATTGCGATGCGGAAGAAAATGACTGTATATTTTATACGTACTTGTATACATAGGTGTATATATGTACGTGTGACAGATATGATTATTAAGAAGTCAGTTTTCGGTAATTCTCATCGGGCTTTTACAAATACATAGGGTACATGGTTTTATGCAGGAAAAACTGGGGCAAGTCAAATGGGTCATTAAGATCATAGGCATGGGGCGGATGACAGTCTATTGGAGGGGGTGGGAGTGTTGGCGAATGTGTACACTGTTGCGCGTGCCGGCCGTGAGATATGCAGTCGTCGGTGTCAAGTGGTTCACGCTTGCTTGAGTTTCAAGTGGCTGTGAAATAGTTGGCTAAGGGAGATGTAGGGTTTGCACGAACTGTTTTTTGAGCACACAGACAGGGGTTGTAGAGTCTGATGGCAATAGCCTCCGTCGTTGATAACAGTCGCAACCTGACAGCTCTGGAATGGGATTGACGAACCTTGTAGATAACTCGGATGGCTTCATGTGGATCAATTTGGTGACCGGTGTCAATTAAGTGGGAACCGATTGCACTGGCAATGGGCTTTATCGAACCGTTGCGAAGCCATTTCGGAAGGTGTTCACGAATCCTTTTCGATAGCCGTCTTGTGGTTCTCCCAACGTAACCTACTTGACAACAACAGGTGAGATGATAAACACAAAATGACGAGGAAAACCTAGGCAAACTATCTTTGAGGTGTGGCAGGTATTGAACAATATGATAACCCGTGCTGCTGGATAGGCCTTCTCCATTGCATTGCAAACTCGCCGAGTGACAATTTCACTGGTAACTTCACCCTTGTATGATAGAGTGATAAAAATGGGCTTTTTATCGACCGTCTGGACAGTTTCATGCCTCACTTTTGGTTGCATGTTTCTGTCCAGGAATTGCTGGGGATATCCGTTTAGACTCAGCACATCTCGAACGTGCTGGAGTTCATTGGATAAGGTGTCTGGCGTGCATATCCTTTGCGCTCTGTTTGTTAAGCAACAAACCAAATTTCGCTTATACTTCAACGGAACAAAGCTGCAAAAGTGTGTGTACTGGCCAGTCCACGTTTTTCTCCTGTGAACTGACCTTCGAATTGATCCGTCAGTTCTACGAAGCATAGTGACATCTAAAAACGATAGTTGGTTGTTCGTTTCTAATTCAGTAGTGAAAGCGATGTTGGGGTGTGCACGATTGAAATCAGCTAGTAGAGACCGTGTATCGTCCTTAACGTTTATTAGGCAAAATATATCGTCTACGTAGCGTCTATAGAGACAGCAATTATCGACGACGTGACGTATAAATTTCACTTCACCTATATTCTCATTTGAATGCCTGTCATTAAGGCAGACCTCTTGGTTCATTGTTTGATATGTCACTTGCCTCAGAATGTTCATTATATCTCAGTTCCCATTGTGTCACAAAAGTAGAGCTGCAAGATAACACGGACGATGGTCTGTAATTGATCCGTAGACGGTTGTATACGAAAAATGTAACAATAAAATTATAACAGTAGAACTGACAATATAATCATGAGTAAAAGTTGTCAAATACCTAAACAACAGTCAGAAACATCCCACAAGTCCATCAGATAATCACAGTGGTAAGTTATCCTCCAGACATTCACGTAGGTTTCATTCATGGAGGAAATCGGTACGTAGAAGGTCTGTCAATTCATATGTGTCCACCTGCACGAAAGTTATTCAAACACATCAAAAAACCGCTACTGAATCTAGCGAAATTTGTACATGAACCCAAACTGACTTCACTGAACTTGATAGCAGTCCATTCGCCTCTGTGTTAGGCCTAAATACTCAGCTTCAAAAACTATCCTAGACAGATTACAACAGAAGTCATTTCGTTGGTAATTCATCTACTACTCACTCGCAACTACCAAGGAGACCAAGTTGTACCCTTCAACATACATCTCACCTACTCCTAAGAGTTTAAGATAAGGTTGACCTAATATACGCTGCTCGCTCGTTATGAACATAAAATAAAATAAAATAAACGACAAAAACTCATCTAATCCACATAACCTTCAGCTTCACAAGGAGACCGGAAGTGCTACGCTTCTTGAAACATCCTGAGCATATGTACAGCAAACATTCATGTTTCCAGAAGCCCATTTTTGGTGAATATCATCAGATCCTGAAACCACGCGCATTGTTCGATTCTAACGGTTCGATCCTTGACAATTATTTATTGGTCAGAAGAAAGTGGGTTGATTCTAGCCGTCCTGTAACTGAGTTCACCAGATGGTTATGTAGCAACGAAGACTTTGCCATTGTAAGAGTGTCGTCGTCTAACATTTCAAACTTCGTAAATGCACATCCCATCTGCCCCGAAAATCTTTATCTGGAAAATTGAATAAGGTGCAAATGTTATCTTTTGCACCTGGCGAGGCACACGCCCGATGTGTAAAATTCGACACGTTTGACCCAGTTACTTGATTACTGTAACATGTCCTAATTTCACAGCAATGAATTTCATGAATTTAAACCATCGCGGTTCTCAAAATTCACCAGATATATCTACCCAGACGAATACTTTGTGGTTGTAACAGGCTGGTTGACCATAGTTGAGTGTAACTATTCTTGATGAGTCGCAAATAACCACCGAGAAAACTCACCGTTCTCACCGGTCGCCAATGCCGTCCATCTAGCTTACAGTAGAGGAGACTACAAGAGAGAAGAAAGCGGGCACAATCTACGTCCATCTAAACAGCTTATTTCAAGCATCCGTCTTTCTAGATGTCACATTTCTGTCAAACATATCTGGAAGTCACAGCTAAAGCTGTCAACTTCTGAGTCAGTTCTGCCAATCCAGTTAACACAACTGGGGTACCTGGGCACCAGTCAATCTATTAAAACTTTTAGTGGGCAACCGGATATCCAGACCTTTGCACCTAGTTGGGTATCCCAGTTTTCTCTTTTGAAAGTTTTCCTAACAAAGCTCGGCTACTCACCCAGCAGTTACCACCGCACCCTCTAAAGTCAATCACGACGTATAGCACCTGGCAAGATTCTAGACTCAGTTGCCTTACCTGCGCTTGGTCTGAAGGATCTTGGACTGAAAATCAAATTCGCCTATCATACAGTAATCAAACCCAACGATCCTGCTTGTAACTTTCACTTCTCCCCATCAGTTGCTCAGACAGCAATGGTTACTGTGTCTCCCATGGCCCCATTTCAAACCCAGTAGGTTTTGACTAGCTTGACTAGCTTGTGACTGACAGCCGACCAGTTTTTGTGAAGTGCTTCAATTATGCCACGAATCCAGCCATACGACACTCATCAGACCAGAACCAGACGAGTTAAGTGGCTACTCTCCGAAGACGACCAATTTCGATCATTAAAAACATTCTGGTATAACGGCCGATTCACGGAAAAAACAACTAACCAAACTAGCAAATTGAAATTTCCCGTCCTCTGCAGACTGGGACTTCACAATATCGTGCTGAGCAAAAATAACCGACTCCCAAGTCGAATTCAATTCGGTCGCATAGAGACCGCCGCAAGCAAACGCAGAGAGTTTACCGAAAGGTACTGTGGTGGATTTGCTAACTTAGAGAGCACCCAACTGCGAAGAAGATGAGCCTAGTAAGTCTGATACAACACGGCAATACCACAGTTACTGTGCTCATTAGTTGAGTTAGTCCATTCCGACTTGAAATGATTGAAAAATTTTGCTTGGAAAGTCCATCGATTCGATCGTTTGGTGGATTTCAGTTAACACAGTGGATTGGTTTGGTAACTAAGTTCCAATGCGAAATTTCGGAGCTTCCGGCTTGGCTCAGTAGCTCGATTAGTAGATCGTTTGCCATATGTGAGCACACGGCCTCTGTTGATGGTTTGAAATCAACAGAAGTCACCGCTGATCTCCTCTAAACAACACGGCCTGACGATCGACAAGGAATTGTTTTAGCCGGAAGTGAATAGAAGTTGCCCGGAATGACGGACTGTGAAACCACCATCCATAACCGCCCAGAGCTCAGTGAAGAGCATCTTTCACGGGGTATAACATTCTACTTTTGAAACTTCATTTCTTTGGTGTCCTGCAGTGTAGACAACAGGACGTCATTTGCTGGGAGTAGTTACATGTAGTCCCCACCGCATCACTTCTAGAGAAGCAGGTCGCTTCAAAATTGAAGTACTGACATCACTCATACATTTGGTTCTCAATACTGACCAGCTTCTTCCAGAAATGAGGTACGCCCTCATCAGAGTCGCACCGAAGATCTCCATCCCGACGGTACCACCTGGCTTTCGACCACTTTCAATTTCTCCAATAGTCACAAAGTACCTCCGCAAGATCCCATCCAATCGTTGGTCCTCCTTATCTTCCCCCGATCTACAGCAGATTGGTTTTCTGTGGTTCTGATATATTTGAAATAACCCTAATTCCTCATCAGTTGCTATACATAACAGCGATGAAAGTTAAAAATATTTAAACGAATTAAGCGCATAACTCAAGTCAGTTCATACACTAATCTGTCATTCGTCAAAACCATGGCAGACGAAGGTTCAAGGTCAACAAATTTTGCATGCAGAGGACTGACTTGTTACGCGTGACAAGCAGCGCCTCGAGCAAGTTACGGATGACGGGCTTGTGGTAACGCATAAACACACGGAAGGCGTTTGTCGGGTCGACTATCTCACCGGTCTTCAACAGGTTTCTGGCAGTCGAAGAAACCGGCTTGCACTATTTGGTAGCATCATGTAGGGTCACGCCACACATTAGGTCCTCGACATAATTGGGCACATGTTCCTTCACTCTAAGACGCAAGAATCGATCATTTCTGTCAAAACAAACGTTGCCATAGCTGCAGGTGAACTCGTAAATACGGTTGACGGCATCCGACTAGGATTAGCCTGTCACGGTGACCGAAGCCAAGGGGCGCCTGCGCTTACCCATCATCGCAAGTGGATTGCGCTGGACCACTTGCGGTTCCACCCACACACTACTCATTCAGTGTAAACCTGAAGGAATAAGACCGGGAGGTGTGCTAGTGAGACCTGATTGTCCAGCCGGCCAATGTTAGTTAGCCAAATGGTTGGCTAGCACAAAAAGGAAACCATTATCTCTCGGAGAATAATGGGGCAGAGACTGTAATGACAAGACCTAAACTAAGAAGAAAGATTTGTGAAGTGTAATACAAGAAGCATTGCAGTATAGGAGTGCATGCTAATTCATTCTAGAGGAGGCAGGAATGAAAAACAAAGCCCAGACTGGAGTCCGAAAAGAACACGCAAACCATTCGTACAATAGACCAACAAAGCCGAAGAAAACAATGAGTAGAAGACCGCAGACACCGAAGTTTCTAAAAAAAGAGGGCGGATTAGTTGCATACCACCATACTCTTGGCCGATGCGGTCATTATAAGAAATGGAATGGATATAGTGATATGACCTACCTGAGCCTAACACACTCGTCGTCTCTTTGCCAACGTTGATGACCTACCACTCCCAAACGGCCAGGGCATTCGTGGTCGCACACACCGCAGCACCAAACGGTCATTTCACTGCGACCCACAGATAGCAGTGGTTCCTTTGCGCACCGCACGCTTTCGTTCTCGACCACGCAATAACTGCCGATTGAAATTGCGGACGCCTGTCCGAATCCTATTTCTCCACGCCGTCAGGTTCAGTTCCAGTTCTTCCCTACATCTACAATCAATGTTACAACGTGAAAGACTGACCTGCACGACATCCTGGTATCACAGCTTTTGACCACCAGGATTTTACCCACCTTACCTCAACTGCCCGTAGAGTAGCTGCTTCATAATACGGTCATCGCCAATTCGGCAAGCGTGAATTAGTCATCGGAGTTGATTCAGCATAAGCAGAGCTTCCGTTTCGTTCATTTCCGCTTGCCACGGTGATTCAGTGTTTGGAACCATATCTGACCGCCGAATACTCAAGGTGCGCCTCAGACATTACATTTGAAGTCGGCTGAGGTAATGCACGTTCCGATGATACAACGTCCACGCTTCACTGCCGTACAACAGTATAAACAACAGCATTAAGTGATAGACAAGGAGCTTAGAGCTCGCCTTCAGGATGCGGTTCTTCCAAAAACATCTTTCAAGACGTCCGATGGTAACACTAGCCTTTACCACACGAGCTCTTAACTCGCGGTTCACGGACAGATCTGTCGATAAATTGCTACCCAAGTGGCAGAATTTGCACAGCTATTGACAACGTCTCAGTTGACCAGAATTTGGGGTGGAGGTGCAGAAACAGCAGAAAGCTGAAAGAAGGAAAACGTCTTACCTGTGCTGATGTCCAATCCGAACTTGGACGCCGCGGACGCGCAGGTCATCGTCAGACGTTGCCTTTCTTCACTGTGTGCGAATAGCGTTTTGTCATCTGCAAACAGAACCATGCGTATCGTTGAGGTACGTAACCCGGTTGGAAGGCCGAAACGTCGGATATTCAGCAGGCGCCAGTCCGTTTGGTACTCTACCTTAACGCCACCCTCTCCAAAGTACTTAAAAGCAGTTGTTACTACGGCAGTCAAATATAAGTTAAACAGAACTGGAGCTAGGACGCAACCCTGCTTCACGTCAGCGACAATGTCAAACTCATCAAGCAGATCCATACGATTGTATCTTCGTCCCCATGCCCACATGGAACACTCTGATCAAACTGAAGAAATTACCTGCACATCCAAAGTTACCAAGTACCGTTCACAACTCCTCGCGGCTCGCGGAATCCAGTGCTCTTGTGAGGGTATACAGAGGCTGGTTCCGTTCTCTGCAATTCTCCTGAAGTTGTCGAACAACAAACACTGGGTTGATCGTACTCCAACTCGCCTGGAATTCACACTACTCCTCAGGAACACTTGTCACCAAGATTCCCGTATTCAGCTGGTTCAGAAGGATTCCAGTGAGCATCTTGCCTGCGCAGCTCAGCGGAGTGATACCCCAATAGCTATCAGCGCATTGCTTGCTACCCTTACCTTCGAAAAAAGGTATGACAAAGGTATCCTTGATCTCTTATGGCATTTCCTCCTGCTTCCAGATGGAGTGGGCCAGCTGGAACAAAGCGTGTTCCAACGCCAGTTCGCCATTCTACAGGATCTCACCTGGCAGTCCATCCTCGCCTGCAGCCTGTCCGTTGCGCAGTTGACCAATCGCTCTCTGCAACTCCAGCAAATCCGGGGCTACCGCCAATAAAGATTTGATGGCCCGTTGCGCCACACTTTTATGATGTCCTCTGACTGGGTGTAAGAACAGTCAGCGTCCACGTCTATCAGTGCTTTGGTAGACTGTGGGCATGGACCGAAGGTCGCCTTAAGTGGACTGTAGTGCTGTTTGTATTGTCTGCAATCGGTGTAGCCTTGCATTCTCTCACGTCGCTCCCTACATTACTCGTCCTTGGGTCCACGAATACCCTTAGCCAGCTGACGGCAGATACTCCGGAACGTGGCCTCCTTTGTGGAAGTGACAAACGCGGCATTCTTCTCCGTTACCAAGTTGGATATAACGACCTCGTTGGCGTCGAACCAGCTCGAGCGTTTCTTGCGCTTCACATCGACCGTCCAGGTGGCTGCTGCTGTGATCTGTTCCTTGAGTTCTTGCCATATACCCTCAGGGTTAGTGGATATAGGAGCGTCGTACAAACAAGCAGTAACTGCATGTTGAAAAGCAGTCTTCGTCTCGCAGTTGTCCATTCGTTTGATATCCAACTTTTACTGTTGTTCGGACGACCTACAGTAAGCAGTGTGGCAGATTTATGATTTCGGATGGGACACAACCGTGAAAAGTCATAACTTCGGTTGGATTCGAACCACCAACAAACACAGCAGGCCTCAACGTCGTAACCGCTCTACCAGCTGAGCTACGAAACCATGCCATCAGCTCCGAAATTTGTTACACACTCGTCTCACTGTCTCATAAGGAATCCACCAAATGATTGAGTAGATCGACTGCCCCGGCAGGATTCCTAAGACAGTTCATGCTGGAATCCGCCAACTCCACTGCTGAGCACAGAAACTGTATTACCAATAAGTGGGTGGGTAACAAAGTCCAGATGTGAAATTGTCGAGCTCCTGGTGTGGTTTCAGTCGGGGAAGTCGTCAATTCCCGGAAAATATTGTGGACCAAAAACTGACAAAGTACATTTGTGTGTGACCTTCATAGTTGGCACGGTCATGCACCACTTCGTCCTTCAACCCTCGTGCCAAATCTCTGACACCCCACCTACGCGCCTAAACGCTCACATGCCTACATCCCGCCTACGTGCATCACTGTACTGTTCAGCCCACCATTTGGTCCACCTTTGATTTGATCTTCTAATTGGTCACAAACCCTTTAAATATGATCTGGTGTGTGACCGTGTTGTCTTCGGATTGAGTGACGTAAAGGAACTCTGTCCGGAGGTCAGTCTTCTCTCTGTGTTCATGCGTTAGCTTCGGGTGGTTGGGTTGGCCGGGAAGTCTCGAACTAGTCGTGCATAGTCCATTGTTCGTTACCGTAGACTATCGTTCCGTTGTACGTCGTTCCACTGACCGTTATTCCGCTAACTGTTTACGTGCTCGCAGGACATTTGAACAAGTTACAACAGTTTCCTAGCTCAGCTGGTAGAGCGGTTGCCGCGTTGAGACATGCTGTGTTTGTTGGTGGTTCGAATCCAGCTGAAGCTCTGACTTTTCAAAGTTGGATCTCATCTAAGATCTACAATAAATAGACTCGCGTATATGAGTAAACACTTTGTTCCTGAACAGCCCACGATCTGTGCTACATTCAGCGCCACGCATCACTCGGGTGATACACACATCAAGAATTCGCGCTGCCGCACAATCCCGTAGACATGCAAATGGTGATGACCGCTTCGTGGGTGGGTCCATGTCATGATTTCGCCCGCATCCAGGTGCAATCAGCTGTTCGTGATGGCCAAATCGTGAGTAGAACATAAGTGCAGCAGACGATCTCTGTTCTTGTCGGCTGAACTGATGCCTTAGGGTCCGAGGACTCCCAGCAAAGCTACCGGATCGTGTCCAACTCGAGCGTTCAAGTCGCCCAGAACAAACAGTCGGTCACTCACCGGTGTCGAGCGGATTGCAGCGGACATGCGATCGTAGAAGTGGTCCTTTGTATCATCAATATGACGTATAGTTAGACCATAAACACTAACCGACCGAGTCTCTGGCGCATGGACATGATTCGAGAGCTGATGCCACATGGTTTACTTATCATCAAAGCATTCATGTGATCAATGACTGCGAGACAGACACCACGCTCCCGACCACCATCTGCCGGGTAACCTATCCGGTAGAAGGTGTACCCAGTACCTGCTTCCTTCAACTTACCTTGCTCTGCAAGCCTTGTCTCACTCAAGGCTTCTGCGTCGATTCCACGGCGATATAATTCCGTCGCGATCAGGGCGGTTCGCCGTTCTGGCCGTCCTGTGGTGCTGCACTGATCCAGCAGCGTGCGCACATTTTATGTCCTAATGGAAGGCGTCTTGCATCCCTGGGCCCGTCTCACGTCGGTCTTCGGGGTACAGAGACATCAGTGAGAATTATCTGCTCGAGGATCCAGGTTGGAGGGGTAGTATGAGGGTGAGTGTCTGGCTGTAGCATATTTTCTCCTATCCACCCTGCCACGTGCAGCAGATAAGGAGACCTGTTTTATCCTGCGCGAGGGCCAATACAGTAAGGTATTCGGTTTGCGTTATGACACCACAGTACACTGGGCTAGGGATACTGTCAGGATGCCCACACCTAAACAGGAGGGCTATTACGACGCTCAAACAAAGTCTTTGGCTCGAAAACCTGTACCGCAATGCAGCAAGCGACGCGCGCACACACAGACGCAACAGCATCAACCACCAAGAACATGCTCGACAGTCACACCCCAAAAGATTCAGCACATTCACAGAAGAACAACAATATTACACAGACAAATCTATCGCACATACTCACAAAATCAGACCAGGCAAAAACAGATGTCAATCCGAACCAAACCATAACACATGGTCATCATCCGTAACGAACGCATCGTATGCATCTACCTTTTGTCTGGCTGTTCCCCATTGGCCAATCTGACAAGGTTGAACCTGCAAGGACCGAAGTCGCAGTCAGCACAGCCCGCCGGATCAAAACAGCACACGAGACTGTCCATCACACCAGGATAACAAAAAAGGTCAGGAGTGGCAAATACAGTGTAAAGTAGACAGCTTTGGTATTTGGGTCTTAATGTAAGCAAGTATGAATGACTTAGTGTGACTGAGTAAGCACAGTGCAACTGCATTGCACGTCCGTTGGATGACCTGCGTCAGCCGTCACGTCAGAAGCGACATATAATTCTCCTTTATATGGGAATTGCGTAAACACAGGTTTCTTTGAAATATATGTTTCTTGTAAGTGTACTACTTATTGCCTTACTGTGAAAGTCAACAAGACCCAGTGGATGGCACCTAGAGACCAAGGTCTGACAATTAAATTTTAACTCTGTATCTAATGTATCACTCGCACATA
Organism: Paragonimus westermani; assembly: GCA_008508345.1. Classification (NCBI taxonomy): domain Eukaryota; kingdom Metazoa; phylum Platyhelminthes; class Trematoda; order Plagiorchiida; family Troglotrematidae; genus Paragonimus; species Paragonimus westermani. The sequence goes on along the minus strand of QNGE01000040.1, from coordinate 123,849 downwards.
CATTTCGCGCTCTGTGAAACGGACAACATACCAGTGAACATTCGTGTTGGATGGGCGAAAAATTGTTGAAATTCAGCTGTTGTATACCCCAGATGGGTTTACAGTGTACTGCCCGACATACTGTACCATCTTTCCACCGCTTAATGTTGACATATAGAAAGGAGAGCGTGTATTCTTTTTCAACTTGCGTTGACAACGTTGAGTCTGAGTGCGAACAGGTCAGTGAATCCAATCCATACATTGTGATATGTTTGTATTTTCTATTTATCTTGTGCGTATGCTATCATGTAATCAACATAACATCGGCAAATCGGGATGCCATGCAGTGTATTCGCGAGGCAGAGATCAATCACAGAAAAATAATTAAACCAAAATCGGTCTCAGGGGTGTACCCACTGAGACTCCCTCCATCTGTTTATATCTCGTGGTTTGGAAATAAAACTTGCTATCTTCGGTATGCAACAGTATCAGAGGTTTTGGGATATTAGCTGTGACATTAAGCCTCATGTTATGAGACATTGAAAAATCAGAGATAAACTCAACTGTCTCTCTTAATGGTACATTTGTGAAAGGCGAATTCAGGTCAAGACGGCATATAACTTTTCCTCTTGAGTCAGCACTATTTAGAATTTTACAAACCAACTGACTATAAAAAATCCACTGACCACTTGGCTAGTTTGTGTGTTTATGCTTCACCGCAAGTCCGTCATCCTTAAATCGCTCGAGGTGCTGATTGTCATGCTTAAAAAGCCAGTCCTCTGCATGCAAAATTTGTTGACCTTGAATCTTTATCTGCCGTGGTTTTGACGAATGACAGACTACTGTATGAATTGACTTGATTTATGAGCTTAACTCGTTTAACTATTTCTGACCTCCACTGCCATCATGTGTAGTAGCTGAGAAGGACATACCAAATGGTACTATCTTATTGCAAAGTCGGCCCTTGGTTTCGTTGTTAAATTCCTGACTGGGAGAGGATGTTTGTACGGATGTACTCGTACGAAATAACGTGATAGTTTGTCCAGAAACCTTCACCATCTCCAACTATATGACGTCACCCTAATCGCCTATTCATTCCAGTTTTTCAGTGAACGCCAGGAATCATCAACTCATTGGACATATCCTACCTGTCTGTAGGGTTGATTGAACTTGAGATGCTGAACATGGTCTAAACGTTGAATTTCGTTCACTCCCTTGACAAACTGTTGCGCTGTGGTTCAAGTAGGCTAGATCTAAGATGCTCCTTAGAACACTCAGCAAGTTGTCTGTCATTAAAACAATCAGCATAACTAAGAGTACTTACCAAACGTGCTCCAATGATGGCTCTACTGATGTGCATATTATCTTGATGTTATTAAGGTTTAGAAGACGATATATGATAACCACCCACTCTCTCGTTCAGCCTCAATGTAAAACGACCGGTAATCCAACCCATCTGTGCCAAGTAATTCATCATTAAGGTACTTGGCAGACGGAATGGCATTTCCGACCGCAAATAGCAGAGTTATATTTGCAAGAATATGTTACTTAATCAAAACGCCTTTGAACAAATTTGCGACTGTTGATGGACCATTAGTCCAACATCACTGACTACAAACACTGTTGTATAAACTATGCACACAAACCTTCTTAAAACCATCCGAGCTTACGACTTGCTGAGAGCTTTCCGTTTGTACACTGTTATTTGTTATTGAGATAAAGTTTAATTTAGGTATTCCTGCAGAGCAGTAAAGCTAATGAGCTGAATCTGTGAACCCGTCGTTCGATTCTTAGTGATCCTTGGGGTCGCCAAATTACAACTAATTTAACTGATTCTAAACACCATAGAACGTGTCTTATCGAAACAACCACGAACCACCGTGGTTTGATGTCGGTAGCTGCTAGTTCAGTTGATGTTCAGCTGTTTTTCTGCAACATCCTAATGGTATGGAGCATTTGGGAGAGCTCAGCGTGATGGTTACTACTAAGGTTCGCGTGAACTACAAGTGGCTAACACACCATTGCACTTTGTACGAATCACGATCACGTAGTACGGAACGTAACGGCACCGAAACTCTCAGAAGCACATAAGAAGTATTTGATTTTCAGCCCACGATGTATTTACTCTGAACCCAAATGATATGCAACGGGCCAAAATCTGCGTATACACAGATTTTGATCAGTCATGGACAGTTCACTTGTAAACGATATAGCAAAAGTGTAGTTGGTTAGTATAAAGATAACGAAAAATGCGTGTCAAAAGCGAGTTTTAACAAGTTATGGCACGAAAAGGTAAAATTCACAAAGAAGTTTTCAATAGATCTCGGAAGGCAGACCACTACTGAGAGAGAGACTTCTCCAGATAGTCACCAAACATTAGTAGCTTGGGTCCTGGCTGTTACTCTGTTGTAATGGTTTCCATCAATGAGCTTGAAAGAGACCGATGATAGTAGAAAGGAATGTTTTACGCAGCAGTAATTCGTCCACAGTTCATCGGCCACTTATGTGCAATATTACACAAATTGACTGTTATGGGCAATTCATAGAAAAATGTAATGGTTTGGACCATTTCTGAATCAGCTGACGGTTGGCAAGGCAAGCAAGATAGGACAATTCTAAGGGGCAATAAGATGGGAAGGTTGAGCTCGAAAGGTAGACGGTAAATTGCGATCGTCTAGTAGGCCACTGTACTAATACTTACAATAATTAAAATAGCATATGTATAACACTGGTGAGGTCTGAAAGCTTCAGTGATCATTTCAATTGACAGTCTCCTACAACTCAGCCTATAACAACACTCTTTCAAAACAGATGGGAATTTTAGGGACTCAGATAAATGCATGAAGATCTCATGTATTCTTGACCATTACTGCTCAAAAATTACTCTCAGATTATCCGAAATCTCAAAAAGAAATGAGGCACATAAAAAGTACAATATCAACAAAAACTGTGTGAAGGCTACTATACACACACTGGAAATTCTCTCTACTATCCCACCTTAGCAGAAGTAATACCCACAGACAGAAATAAGACGATTTTGTAGTGAGGAAAACTCCATTTTTCAAACAAGTTTCAAAACGCAGGTGGATAGTCAATTGGCTGCATTCCGTCAAACACATACCATAGTGAACCATGGACCTACCTCGAATGAACAGAGGAAAAATGTGAGATATGGTATCATGCACAAAACCAAGTGAGGTAGCAGTGCACGAGAATACCGTATAAGTTGGTCACCAAGGTAAACACAGAAACCTCTCTGTACACGTCACCTTCTGACTATTAGCAAGTAGGCGCTTCGACATAATCTGGGCTGATTTGTCATAAATAGGAAGGAAAACCCCCACCGAAAATGATGTGACGACGACGTATCGGCAATTTTGGAAGCATTGGTATATACCATCTGTCGTCGAAAATATATACACTGGTGTAATCCCATCACATCCAAGTATGTTTCCAACTCATATCGTGGGCTGTGTTTTCATCTAACATTGCAGTTAAACGATACGAACGTCCCATCAGCACGACCTGTCGAAAGGACGTGGGCCTTCGAACAGCGATAGTGAGGTACTTTCGGGTGAAACCTGCACAGAAAGATATAACTGAGTCAAACGTTCTCTGTGCTATTGTTCTGGAAAACAGATCTTTCACCAGCACAGACAAAGTTTCGTTGTTCATGTACGGGCATCTTGAGGTAGCCACGTGTCACTTCAAGCGAACGGTCCGAAAAAATGCTTTGTACCTCAACGGCGGCTTCCAAATGGCTCCTACAGTGCACCCCTAACATTAATATCTACCCTCAACACCAAAGTTATATATATATATATATATAGGGTTGTGACTCGCGGTAAAAAAATCGGGTTTCTCACACTACTTATTGTTTTGCCAATAGCATATAAATATCGTCAGAAATATTCTTTACGCAGCGCCTACCAGCGCAATCGGTATGCTGTAACCGAGCTGTTCAAATGATTAATCGGCATACCACACTGCGCCTTGAGGAAATCACGCTAACTTACCTGAAAGGTGCATGAAATCGTTCGGCAATTCACCCATGCAATATTGTTGATTCTTTGTGAGGTTCCAATGAGAACATACTGTAGAACCAGCCGACCGGCCACAAATACCGGCTGTTTATGCATAAACATTACACGAAAACATGATTCATTTTAGAACCATGGAGAAGCCAGATAAAATATCGAGTGAGAAAAAAACAAAACTCGGACTTACATTCAGAATTCTCTGTAACCTTTGACCGGGATCAAGTGAAAATAGTGGTCACAAAAAATTGATAAATTAGTCACAAAATCCTGTCTGCGAGTGATTTCGCTTCAAGGGTGAGGTAACGCACATGAATGCGTCCATGGCACCTTTCAGTTTCCGATTAAATCGGTCCACTCAATTTTCGGCAGGGTTTCTCGTGCTGATGGGGAGTCAACAAAAACTTGTGTAGAACTTGTTAAGGTGATTAAACGAACTAAGATGAAGAGTTTTTCCTCGTGAAAGCAGATAAAAGTAAAAAGGCGGGAGAAACAATGAGTGAAAAAATTGTGTTTTAGTAGCTACAAAGATTTAGAAATCGGTTTCGACTTGATCGGAGCACGTAATATAATGTACATTATACTGGTTAATAGCTAAACATTGCATGAATAACATAAGTATTCTGTAGCCAATGCTAAATTCTCAACTCAATTGCGATTGACACGTCGCCAAAAATCGTCAACGAAATACTCAGCAGATAGAAGAGAAAGCAAGTTGTCATTAAACACTGCGCGAATGACAAAGGTGATCAAATGTGTAACACATCAGCAACTACGATGGTCTATTGATGACCCGAGCTGAATAGTGAAAAACAAACTCATCGATAACCCTCATTGAAAGAATCCAGTTATGATGCTACTGAAGCCGTTTGTGGTCGTCAGTTAGGGTCGTCTGGACGGTATATTGAAGACTGTGAACATAACTGGTCAATGTAAACAGATATTTCCTCCGTCACTCTACAAGCACAGATTACAACTCCATTCCGACTGTCGTATGGGTTGATTTGGTTTCATGTGTGGCGGGAACTATGTGGATCGACTTGTCAGGTTGAGACCGTGTGTGTGTAGCTTGACGTGTTTTTCTGCGTCTGTTCCGCACACGCCCTTTCATTTCCCTCTGGGTGGATAGAGCATAGTTTTTAGGAGTTCACCACACTACTTATTAGTAACACAAGTTTTATGCTCAATGGTGCCTACGTTGCTCAGTGGCCCTTAGGTTCAAGCATTAGCTGATAGAGAAATCATCCTGGGTAATCCATCCCTCGGCACGTTTGTTGCATTCCACATGACACACTAGGATGTATGAATAATTGATTTAACGTTCAAAATTCCAGCAGCATCTCATAGCTCAGCCGGTAGAACACTTGCTGCTTGTGTTGTCGCTAGATGAAGACTAATCAAAGCCGACTGGCTGTCGAAAATAACAACTCTTCCCCACCAAGTTATGCACTGACACACCGTTGACACAACTCACTTAGTTTCGTTTCCCGAAACCTTAACAATCGTGACCATGGACAAAGCTATGCGAATTCAATAATTCAATATCGGTATCTATAAACTTTCAAAACACGGAATATCATAGTACTAATGAGTAGGACAGCCCAACATTTTTTCGTTGCTCTTGATCTGAATAGGACACTCCACATTTTTAACAGTGGTTCCAAGGAAGTGCAGTCGGCAAGCATTTCGTTCGAGGGTCTTTTTGGACTCTCCATATAATATCTCCTGATAACCTTGCACTGCTTTCTACCACATGCTATGGTGCATCAGATTTTGTTGAGGAGATTGGGCGCTGGAGAATCTGACTACTTAAGTATGATAGAATTCCGAATGTACCTTCAACAGCGAAATTAAAGAGTATCCTGTTACTAACTGTAAATGGAAGAGGGATTGAATGTTCACGAACCTTATTCTACAGTCAGTTTGCATAACTTTGACACTTTTCTCTTATAACAGAATCATGTTTGAGCGCATAACCCATCAAACCTGATTCCTGAACTTTACTAGTTATGTACGGATTTGAACTGCAACATTAAGTCACTATAGTTTCTGATAGCTTTCGGCTAACCACTCATCACGGCACCTAATGCGAAAAAGTTGAAATCAGTCTTGTCCATTCAAATGGCTTGTTGTTGAAATCTCATTCTTCTGACGAAGACGTTTTCTCCCTCATTTCCTTTCCGCTGGTAACTTTGGCATAAAACATGGTTACCGAAGAGCTCACGGTCGACGTTTTCAAAAACACCTTGTGGTTGAAACGCTCACTTCTAGTGAACCCCCCACCCCACCCCACCCAAAGCAGGAATGTACACAAGCCCTAGTGATATTTCAGGTTCAATATTAATCTATCCTAGCTATCGGTTCAAAGTGTGACTTACTGGCGCAGTGCAAATCCTTGTCTTCATTTCTGCAGATCTTACGAGTCCCATATGCCAAACTGTTGCATACTCGACCTCCACTAGAAGGAGGCCGATACTGGCTAAGTATGGCTCATAACGCAGCTAACTAGTTTGCGGAATATTAGAATATTCGTTATGTATACCTTTGTGTTATGCTGAGCCAGACTGTGCTCAGTTCGGTGTGTCGGACAGTAGACTTGCGCAATTTGACTCGGGCAAAACATCCTAGTGGATCCAGGTCACACCGTTGCGCGGCTAGTAACAGGACAACGTGTCGGTAGCCTGACGACTGAAAGAAGTAGTGAGCTGTTTTTCTGTTTATGCCACCTGTTATGAGGACGTGGCGGAGACCTCTCGCAGGTTTATTGCAAAGCACGTGGGTTCATGATGGGTTCCCTGTAAGTCCATTCAAAGTCCGTTTAAGAAATTTTTAAAACAGATAATATTGATGAACGTCAAACACACGACAGCAGGTGTTTGGAGTGCTAGCAATCTCTTACGACACGTGAAATACAGCTTTCGGAAAAGCGTCCGTCGGCTTACTTAATAATGGGACGCTTCGGAGTCCGATTTACATAGCATAACCAGAAGACGCAATTATCGGCCGTACCGAGAGACCCGACTCCAAGAGCTTCGGCTACCAGATGCGGACAGAAGTGATTCATTTTGCACATGATATTTATGATGAAGAGTTGTGCAGTTGCCAGAATTTGCTGATAAGACAGTAGTTCATCTGAATGGATTTGCACAGAAGTCATATTTTGAAGGCAACAGCAGTGTCCATCGGTTTGTACCAATCCGGCTACAACGTAGTACGGAGGAAATCGTTGGAACACGGATTATCAGGCATTTTTTGCAGTAAAAACGGTACAGCTGAAATCCCTCTATGTCTACTCATTCACCATGGCATTATTACCTCCAAATGCTGTAGAAGAATTTCGTACCAATGCAGGAATAACTAGGAATACCCGAATAGGTTTGACTTCAGTAGAAAGGTGAGGCATAGCACAACGCAATGTGTCTCAGAATATTTGGGTGAAACATTTGGACGCCAATGGTGAATTAAGAAATCGCAAAATCTTATCCCATAGCTTTTTTTCTCTGAGTCACTCCATATAAATGGTCTACACTAAACTTCCACAAAACCCAGAAGTACTTAAAATTGACACAATCTTGGAATGTGACACAATCTCTGAGACTACTCTGCAACACTTCGGACATCAAGTGAAAATAGATGGTTTACATACTAATGATTGCATTTTTTCTTGCCTTTGTGACCGATAATGCTTATTTGTAGGCAAAACAGAAATGTCAACGTTTCAACTGTGCCCATTTCGATAATGACAATGAAGACATATAGGCGAACATATGTTTTCGATAATTCATCATCAGGCCGGTACAAGTATATAAGGAGTTAGTAGAGTTAGATCGGGATATCGATCAGACCTATTACAGATAAATGAGGTCACTGGCCCGTCAATTGGCGATGGCTTGAATGGTCGGTTACGTCACGTTTGTCCATTGGTTTGACCAGTAGATTTTTAGCCATGGTAGGTGCAGCGTCTGAACAAACCGTTTTTGATGACATAATATCGGATCAATCAGCCTGATTCCGATAGCCTCAGCAGTACAAAGTGTTCTAATTTAGACGGCTTCTGATGGGTTGCCTGGCACGCAATATACCACTTTGAAAGCTTCGTCAGTTTTCATCGGGTGCCCGCTTTCAACCAGATGAGCGAGAATAGCACTGTTGACCGATCATGATTTCCCGTGTCCCAGCTACCGTGGATGGTGTTCTCGGATTCGTTTCGAAAGCTGTCTTGACGTTCGACCAGTATAACCTGCTCCGCAGAAACAAGTGAATGAGTAGATACACATAGATGAGGTCTGAACTGTCAGTCTATCTTTGCTATAAAACCTGAGAATTGGGATGTGAAGAATTGCATACGGAGTTCAGCAGTAGCCTGAAGATGAATGATCGAAAACATATGTTAGCCTATATGTCTTTATTCTCAAAACAAAAATTGTTTTCTAACAGTAATTGCTATATTTAATGGGCTTTTATAGAAACACGAAATCTGAGCAGAGTTACTGTTGCGCACTGTCTCACTAAACTAGCCTTTATTCTCGTGGGTAGTTATGCCCTATACAGTAGATACCACAAAGTTGATTTTTAAAAAAATCTTTTTCACTCTAAACAAGGCTAATAATCTGTTTAGCATTGAAAACAAACACATAACACGAAGTTGTGGCCATTTGTGATAACTGGAACTTAATATTAACTACAAACTGTATGTAGTACGACTGTAACTCATGAAGATATGCTTCATTACTGATATGTGGTTTTTCCAAAACAGAATTGAATGTGTAACTTCACATAATAGAACTTTTGAAGGATACATCAGCGCTTCTCAGAAACACCAAGGTAGACTTACCCCATTCAGTAAGAAGGCAGAAAAATGGATAAATACTATAAATCGTTTAGGTTTTGCGATATGAAATCACTCTAGAGTTTATAAACTGCACGGTGAACCCAAAAACATAGCATGACCTATTCCCGATTCTACGGGAATGTTTTCAGTTTTTGACCAGCCTTTTATTAATTTGCAATTCTGTTTAATTGCTGGATACAGCCTTTTATTTTTCATTAGTTAGTGAAAAGATCATACCAGAATCCCTTGTTGGGAAAACGTTGCATTTTTTGTACATCCTCACGAACTGGAGCTTGGTTTCTCCCAGCCTCACATTGCCTCTTAAACGCTGAGAAGTTTACCAACAGCTAGGCGTGATTGATCGTGGGCCGAAACACTGGGATGACAGAGCCAAGTGATTCGACCCGAAACGCGCACACGCCTTCGTGCTAGCTATTATGACTACAGTGGTGTACTGATGCCATTTGATAACCTTACTCGATTAAGAGACTTGTGTTTTGGGCAAACCCTTTTTGACTGAGTCCTTGGATTGAGATTCCCGTGAAACTGTTGTTCACTCTGAATTTGATTTCTGGATTCAGAGATGTGATGGTCGGTACTTCAGCCTGAATTGTCCGTTTGACCATGTTTACCTTGTAAGTTTGACTCATGAACTGGAGTAGCTCAATCCTCATCCCTTCTAGTAGCCTTGATCATAGGATCTAAAAAAGTTGTGTATGCTGATCCAGTCCCATTTGTTTTTTACCGTCTACCGGGTAACCGTTGTATATGTTCGCAAACGTAAGCACAGTGCCGTTAAAAGTATACACAAACTGTTTGCTCGAAATACCCTGTTTTTGAACCAAGAGTAGATTATTGAAACCTAAAATGATTGTGTTTCGTTGAACTGTTGATTCTTGTTTTGTCTTGACGTCAAGGTTAATCCATCCTGGTTCAGCTGTCTTATTTCCTAGAATTTCATCTCAGACAATAAATTCGTGAATTTTTGAGTCACCCTACCTGTCCAGTACCCTAGTGCTCTGGGTCTGGATCAACTTCATCCAAATGGAAGATTGTTACATAAATCAACCTGATCTAGTGGACATCCGTTCTTCCTGGATACACAACAGAAATATCTACGACGGCAATCAACGTCATCACACTTGATCTATAGGATTCTAAACCTAGTAAAATGGTTGTTATCAACGTCCATTCAAAGCCTTTTGAAAGAATATTCTCCATCGTCTTTAGTGCTAGAAACCTACTGGATCGCTTTCCGTGGGACACATTTTAATGTTTCGTAACCTTTCAAACATATTTCCTTTATCTGTGACTGTTCGTAGATAATCATTATTTTGGATGATAAAATCATCGGGCTCTTCGAGGTTTACGATCACTAACTGTACAGATGGCTGTCCGTAAACCATTGAGTAAACCATCTACCTGTTGCTTGTGCCGATTGTTGATTACTGGAAGAAGTATGCACTAACTAGACATTTATCTTCCCCAATTTCATGTCAGCTGCGGAGAAGGAGGCTTTCTGTCTTGTTTTTAACAATCAAATACCGTACACCAAACTGTCCACTGATTAGTCGGTGATACTCTATTGAGTGAGTGACAACTGGAGAGCATGATGTAACTTGATGACCAACAAAACTTCACCTTGCTGACTGTCAGTCGCACACAGGAACGTTCACAAGCAACCCGATAATTGACTTTATCCAATGTGATTACATCACTCGGAGTGGAAATTGTTCGTTACAGGGGTATATATCATACATATTGACCTATGTGGCTGAACAAAAGGTTGTCAACCCATTCTAACACTGATTTATGGTGCACCCCATTTGCTACTCAGACCTATAGTTGTGTTCTACTTAGCAAGCGGTGTTCGTTGTCTTCTTCAGAACTCTGAGTTGCTCTTTCTTCACTCCTCAGTTTTTTGATGTGCAATCTTTCTCTGTGATTGAAAATCGTTGAAGTATTGTACACTGCCCAATAAGGCTAACCAGTTCAGCCTCGCAGCCAAATCCTTTTCTGGAGGATATGTAAGGATCATCCCACAAATTTAAGGTTGTCGATTTGCGTGACGCAGCAGATACTGGAGCCTGGTAAGGTTTACTCAGATTTAGGCCGCACCTCGGTTATGGCATTCAACAAAATCATTCCCTTGTTATTGTTGGAATATTAAGAAACTTGTCACTTTTGATGATCCAAAGTATATTGACTATACAAAGAGTAGGTCTGGGAAAAGTGATTAATGGATGCATTTCACAAAATTTACCAAAGGAAGTCTACGATTCCAGAGAACTACATCTTTAATTACTTTGCCTGTTGACTTATATATCTGACGCATATATTTTTCAGTACTAACGGTAGAATGAGGACTTTTGTTTCTACATTACTGGTTTCAAGGTGTTGTATTGAAAACGTGTATGTGGAACAGACGCAGAAAAACACGTCAAGCTACACACACACGGTCTCAACCTGACAAGTCGATCCACATAGTTCCCGCCACACATGAAACCAAATCAACCCATACGTCAGTTGGAATGGAGTTGTAATCTGTGCTTGTAGTGACAGAGGAAATATCTGTTTACATTGACCAGTTATGTTCACAGCCTTCAACATATCGTTCAGACGACCCTAACTGACGACCACAAACGGCTTCAGTAGCATCATAACTGGATTCTTTCAATGAGGGTTATCGATGAGTTTGTTTTTCACTATTCAGCTCGGGTCATCAATAGACCATCGTAGTTGCTGATGTGTTACACATTTGATCACCTTTGTCATTCGCGCAGTGTTTAATGACAACTTGCTTTCTCTTCTATCTGCTGAGTATTTCGTTGACGATTTTTGGCGACGTGTCAATCGCAACTGAGTTGAGAATTTAGCATGATTCACAGAATGATGTAACTGATTTTTGAAGAAGCTATTACGCGAACGGTACAGCTCTGTCCCCTGCAAGTTTACATAATCCCAGAAACTATTTCTCGTCATGTGTGTTCCACGGGTTGGAACTCGGTCCTTTTATCCAAAGAAACTTCTCTGTCAGCTTTAATTTTTTGACATTATATACATTAGTGGATTTTACAAGTTCCCTCTCATTTGGAATTTTTGTACACCTACTCGGTATCTTTCAGCATGCATCTAAACCGATCCTAACAATATCTCTGTAGTCTGAGGAGGAATAGTGAGCAGTAGCATTCACGTTATTTTTCCACTTCACACTAGGCTGGAGATAAAATAGTTCTAACCAACAGCCCGTACCATGAAGATCCATGTCGAGTGGAGTTGGTACTCTATTCAGCCAGAAGTTTGCATTCTCCATTTAAAAAATATAGTAATTCACAATTCTCGAATTACGTTTTGAACGTGAATTTTCAACACATCATCACTGGATGCGTTGGGTTAAGTGAGAACACTGTTCTTCTACACAGTTATTAGGTTATCAAACCAGAATATCAAACGACCATGAATATCAACTGGACAAGTTCAGCCATTCACCACTATGGAATCAAGTGAAAATCAGGCAGCCTACTTTCGCGTATCTACCGCAGACTACGTGTTGAATTCAACTGTGTCCTGTCAAAACTATATGATAAAATGTATTAACAAGGAGTCGCTGTCAACTTTCCGTAGTAAATGATTGTTTCTAGGTCAGTTAACTTATGTTATCTGTGTTCCCATATATGTAACCTTTTACGCTGACTCTACTCTCTTTCAAATTCGCTGTTGCTATGAGCAACAATACGCCATTATTCTCAGCAGTTGCAGAACAATAGGAATAATTTCGTTAAGGAAGGTCTACTGCTTAAATCCCAGTGTACTTATTGCCAGAATCGTGGACAATGGATACAAAGGTCATCAGGCTACTTCGACCGCTCCAGGTTGTAACACAGAGGAATGCTCAACTATGCTTGAACAGAATACGTGAAAACACCTGAAATTCAATGTAAAAGTACCAAAGTTGATAAAGTGCACCAAGGAACACTGGTCGCGTGTTCCACTTCCGTTTGCGCTCCTTAATAATAAATTGCAGGTCACGTGTCAAGGTTGAAATTTGAAGGCCAAACGAACACTGCTCCTTACGACAATAAAGGCTGTTTCACTAGGCTAGTGATTCAATATATCTCACACATGCAGATATGTTGGGTTAAGCGGTGGAAACCTAAGTGAAAAGTTGCGTTCGGTTGTTCTCCGAAATCGTTTCTAAATGTTTCCTGCGTGACCGTCCTATCTTCTTCAGCAGATGTTGGTAACTTCATAAAATTTTCTGCACCCATCGACTACAAAGTCTAAGATTCCTTTTGGAGGAGAGCTATAAGTCGATCAAATACACATAACCTGAGATTCAGTACTAAGTATACATTACTTCCCTGCAATTTGGGAAGGATTGTATCACAAAACCAATGCTCGTCAGAGATGTGCCCATTGAAGAAAATCAGATGAAGGGTGTTTTAAATTCATGGTTTATTGAACAAACAGTGGAGAGTGTAACCAGAGAATCTGAGAACCAAAAAATCTTTGTATATCATAGATCCATAATAGGTTAATCCACTATCTCAGTTTTAAGATTCAGTGGGTCTTCTCCACCGTTTGTCTTTTTCGCAGACCTTGTTTCAAGCATCTGTTTGTATCCTCGTCTAAGGCATTTTGATACACGTTTATGAAGACTTTTGCCCAGTTTTAAATCCCATAACACCCACCTTCTGTATCATTCTGTCTACTGCTTTGGAGCCCACTTATTCATCGATAGTGGTCAGCCATGGAGACTCAGATGCTAACATTTCGGCTGCTCACTTCCATGTCTCAACTCTGACCTCTTAAGCGGTGCAAAAACTCACCACTATCCCAAAGATACTGTGACTCAGCATAGGCCAAGGACCACGAAGGCAGCATCAGGTGATCAGAGCCTCCTGAAGCTGCCACAGCATTAGGTGTGAGCTATAGGCTTTCCAAGTGTAGTCCAGAACCCCAGTTCTATCCCGAAAGTCGCTCCTTGCTCAGAGCATTTAAAATTTTGGGGGATTTCTCTTCTCTTTGTGCAGATTTTTCTTCTGCACGATATTGTTTTGGAATACATGCCAGTTATCAAGAAGCAAATCTACTAGGCAAATGTCACAGTGTACAAATCAGAAACAGTTCACATTTGATCTAAGCTCTCGTTACTTTAATTTCCAGCCATGTCTACATAAAAAGCAGGTTGGATAAAGATTCCATCTAAATGTGAGTGCCGTGGTCAGTTGTGAATAGGGTTTAAGTTATACCTAGCAATCCCCTGCCACTTTTCAGATTGCGAATATTTTACTCTGCAAATTACAAGAGCGGTAAACTTGGAGAATGTCACCCATCCGATGTCTTCCGACCAACTTAAAATAAATTAATCTAACCTTACAACGCTGGGGATGAAGTTTTCCATCTGCTAACTGAGTCTTTTCTAACCATCTGCGTTTCGTTGGTCTGTTAACAATATGTGGAGTGCTCTTCTAGCCGTTGATACGAAAGCAGGTACGTCACTGCTGAGCCTGATAGTTATTGATTAAAACCACTCTGCCATTCACTGTGGACGCTTGAAACTTAAGCGCACTATCGAAAATTGTCACAACTCTTACCAGTACATGGCGAGGTTAGAAGAATGTGGATGACACTAAACAAAAGTCTAATCACATAACTTGATTGTCTGTTGACAGACCAAACTATTTCTTTCAAGTGTTTGCTCACATTTTGCGGTTAATCGGTGAACTTAACCACGACTAGAATAGGCTTACTGTGAACCAACCATTTGTTACGGTGAATCCTGTCGTTTAGACAAAAACACCGGTGCCAGCGAAGAAACCATGGAATCACACACATAAGGAATGCCGTCCTATTAGTGTGCAGTGAGTTATTCGATCGTTAGTGTTGTCTGTGTTCTTGATGGAAGCAGCCGTGTGGCAGTAATCAGTGGTGGTCTGCCAGGCGGTAGGAATTCATATTCCAAGTTGGGTGCGCTAAAATGTAAATCTTACAAGAAATTGTTCAGATACAGAATTACCCAGAAACTGAACTCTCTGTGCTCGATGTGGTTGCCAGCTTGATGGCCAAACCAGTCAACATCTGCTGGCTGTAGGCGCAGTTGAAAAACCCTCCAAATTAGACAGTTCTAGATTTCGTTTGGAAATTTTCGTATCCCAAATAGACTCATGTAGCTTTGAAGTCAACCTTTTATAGTTCCCGTGAATGATGTTGTTCATTGCACAGGATGCTGTCCAGCAAATATGATAGATACCCATACAATCGAGAGGATACAGCGTAAGGTGAAAAAACTCGTTTCAATGTTTCAGTCGCCTTTTCATTCGTAATGGTTCGATCCAGAACGTTGGGGATGATTGTTATGTGGCGGAATTTTGTTTTCCGATTTCAGCGCGTGAGAGTACACTTGACTTTTCAGTTTGAGCAAGTGGTCCACTGTACATATTTTTAGCATTGACTGTGGGTCTACCATGATAAATTTATTCCAAACGCATAGGGTCGTGTCTTATGCAGCGGAGAAACCCAGATGTATTTGTGGTGGCACTGCATATTAGTTTTTCCTCCCTAAAGAAAGTTCTAACCTCGATATTGTACAACTCTATTCACTAACTGTGCGTTCTCACTGGAACGGTCAGCAAATCACAGTTTTACAAAAGCCACCTTATTATCTCTGAACCATTAGTCATTCTTTCCTCGGACATTTAACCAGCGTCCGAATTCGTGCAACACCTGAACTCTGTTGGTGTTTCCAAAAGCTGCACTGAGGGTTTCTTAGGGTTAAAACATGGTTCTGTAGTAATTCAAGTTATGTGGCTTAACCTTCTCCAGTAAACTGATAGAATTCCGCCACATATGTGTAAAGATTAACCTTAATTAACTAGAGTGACCAGATGGCGGTGTTCGCACCCATATTGTGTTGGTATATTTGATATACTTCCAACACTTATTGGTTTTAATTGTGTACATTGCATCACCTTTCCAGACCTGTGTGTTAACTTTTGAATGCTCTGTTTGTTTAAACAGAGCCGGATAAAGTGTTTAAATAACAACTGACCTAGAGACCCTGAAGAATTGTTAGATGTTGCTGTCATATCGTGGCACTGACTATAAAAATCGAACAGGAATTAAGTCGGTTTACTAACGCAGAAAACTAAAATCACACCATATAAAGACTTTGATCGGGTAAAACGCAATGGTGTATAAAAAACCGCTACTGTTTGGGTTAATCCCCATGAATTTGGATTATGTGAATCCTGTGGAAACATTTCTGAATTCAAATCGCTATAATGTGCACGCCATTAGGGCAGTTAACTCTGAGTCGCTCTTTAAGGAACATTATGAATTACACAGTTCTAACTACGAGTAACGTCATCAAAAGGGACTGGCTATTTCAAACTAGTGCAATAAACTGCTTGAACATTATAAGACTCGCTAGTGTGCATAATAGAAGATTGTTTATATTCGTTTCTAGACTGAACAACTATCCGCCTTCATTCTGATGAAGAATTCCCTCCAAATGTGGAAAACTCGTTAGCGATCAATTCTTCACAACTGTCATTTTACGGTGGTTGGTCGATGATATTGGAAAAAGTCAGCCAACGACATGAAAACAAAAGGTTAACCAAAACACTTTGCTTGCTGATTGCCAGCTAATAGTAACCTCTGGAAAAGGGCCAGTATTTAAAAACACCACAGAAAGTGGCAATGCCATTCAAACAAATAATGATAACTTCAGAAAGAGTTACCACAAAACAGACCAGAGCATTTTTTCTATTATTCAAGAAAACGTGCAACGTTATGCTTTTAAGGTGACAGATCCCTTGGTTGCTTGACTCAATCCTGACTTTTATTTTAAGACCAATTTTCAAACATGTCAGAATTTAACAGGGAAAATAGTGAAAGTTCTATAACTATTACTCCGTAAGAAGAAACATTCTGGTCCAAGAAACGTTTCTGCGAAGTACGAGCTGTACTGTATAAGCAGACTGCCTCAGGTTTCAAAATGGACTCGGTTTCTGCCCAAAACTAAACAGTATGGCAGTCGGGAACTACTAAATCCACACTGCTTACCTGTTGACAATTACGGCATATAAGTTCGTCTCTGATCAGTCTTCGCACATTTTCCCACATCAAACTGGCGAAATTGGTCCAGAACCTATTCAGTTATGGTTTTTTTTTCTGTAAACAACGTTGGGTCAACATTCATATCAGACAGTTCGTTTTAGTCTAAGTACTTCGGATGACTCAAGTGCAACATGAACCGCAGACCTTTCTGCCGTATGGCAGAGAGCAGCCAACCTCTTTTGTCGACGTTGTGAAGCAACTCATATGGTAACTGACTGAACATCGTTTACTAAACTATAATGTCATTCCTAACGTCGGCATTCTTAAGTTAATCTTGAGCTCAGTTGAAACACTGGTTACGCGGTTGTTCAGCCGTTCTGGAATAATTTTTAACTGACTGCTGTCCATACTCGATGTGCATGCTCTCAATGTCAGCACGATTGTGCAGAAAACTCGCGGCCACACAGGAACGCAGACGGAACACGCCAATCACCCTCGTGCTTTATAACCCAGCTCAGTGTGTTGAAAAACGTCAATATTTGGAAAAAACACAACTGTATTATGCCTCAGTCACTTTTCTAACATCAGTAACCTTAATGTAAACAAGGGATGCATAAAACCAACGACATTAACTCTATCTAACAGCATATGAAAGAGGTTTTTAAAATATTTGCATCGCTGTTAACAACCGGTATAAACTCACTTAACTACGATCTTTTATCAGTTTGAACGCTTGGATGTACAGTTCATTATTTTTGAGAATATGCTAATGCAGTATTACAGAAGTTGTATACGATTGTACGGTTTTCAGTTAGCTGCTCATTCACTGTTTCAACAGATTTCTCTAACTAATCACATACATCTGTTAAATACATATCACACATTTGACAGTGTTACCTTAGCTGACGAAAACCTTTTAGGCACTGTTTACCGTACTCAGTCTGAAAGAGCGAACTCACTTACCCACACCACTTGACATGCAGTCTATGAGCAAGTAAAGTTTCTGAGCGCAGTGCAACCGTTTACAATGAGGCTTAAAAAGACCAACTTTTTGTGGTTACCGAATATTTTTATGCATTCAAAGTTATTCGAACCGCGCCCTAAATTTCTATCATTTCTATGGGTGTGTCGGGTCGTTAATAATTGACCGAATATCGAATTCCATTTCCAAACGTTTGCTTGAAAAAAGCAATTTGGTTTCAAGCCAGTTATTCTCATTTAACAGAACTTTTCAGTTAATGACTCGACGACATAACTGCAACTAAAGTGATTTAATAAGAGGCCATGTCAACAAAAAGTGACTCATTCAGAGTTCGAAAACCACACCCAAACTCAAACATAAGTGTAGCCAGCACATAGATGACCTCTTTGACTTGATGGGTTTCGATTTTGGTATCTGTGTTCACATAATGTGGCGTAAGTCCAATCGGTTCAAATCTCGACTGCTATCAAGATTGCTAATGTTCGCAACGAGCGCTGTTTTGCACAAATACAAGTTTGGTACTCGAACGAGCTACTAGCATGAAACTGCGCGTGCTATGTAGTTTCTTCACAGGGAATTTGTCGGGAGAAAATACCACTGAAGGCAAAAAAAACTTGTCCGTTTAGTATTTTATCGGTTAGGTTGGTTAATTCGGTCGTTTTCTGATAAGACAGTGGCCCAAACCGATGGACATAGCCACATTTCCTAATCCCAGTCAACTTACGTTCTGTATGAGCAGTTGTACGCCCCTAATGCTATCCACACCAGTTTCATTCCTCAGCTGTTGTGCTCAATTTTCTGGTAAACTGAAACAGCTCGGCTGCTTGCGGATAGGTTGCGAATGAGCAAGCGACCAAAAGCGAAATGTTTGTGTACAAACGATTTCATCTCATGAAAACAAGAAGCTCAGTGGCTAAGGAAGAAGGTTTGTGCACCCCTCCGAAACCTTAGGAACCGTGAGCACATAGTCTAGTAAATAAACTTTAGGGGACCCAACGGTGACATATCAGGGTTTCGGACGGACAGCAGCATGATCAGACGCGACAAGTGCTGCACCAGCTGAGCTAAGTGGCCACACCGGTGAACTCGGAACTGTCAAATTTGGACCCGGTTTTCTAGCGGTCCCACCGTATCAAAGGGGGTTCACCAAATGAACCGAGGGATCGACCATCCTGGTAGACTTGAATCCAGATGAAGTCATGTTATTCGATCTAGTCTCTTCCAACCTACCAAATTTGTCATACCGCTTCTCAGTAGTGCACTTTCTGCGCTCAGCAATAACAGTGTTGAGGTTCAGCGTGAACTATGTGGAAAACCCACAGGGCAGTATATCCTCTGGGACATTCGTTGGATTTTATATGAAACACTGGGTTGGATGGGTGGTTGAATCCAAGACTGAAATGTCAGATCCCTTGGCTTATAACTGCAATCCAACCAAACATAAGCCCTTTGAACTTCTTTAATAAATACGCACCTGCAGTGTAAAGTTCGAAGATTGGAGGGTGAGTGATCAGCAACGCAGAACAGATCCTCAAAGTCAAAATACTCTTTCGTCTAGATTCCTCCTGTGATACTAAGGCGATTGATGGTGTTATATGCAAAATCTCACCTCCACTGATTACCATTGCTGGGGAATTACAGACAAATACAAACAGGTAAACCGGGTTCGAAACAACAAACAAGAATAGTGGCCGGGGTAGCCAGTGGACAGAAGAATAAACGATAGGGTGACGAATGTTCAGTCATGGTAAATGGTTGGGCGGCTGACTTTTGGAGGAACGTTAGGTTCCACCATTACCCGTATACAACCAGATCGACTAACAGAGGCGAGGAGACTGAGGGCTGGTGAGATGTGAGTAAGCAAACGGACAAGGTGGGACCGGAAACGTGGGTGATCTGGGAAGCAGGCGGACACTGCAAGCAAGTGGAGCTCGCAAGTGGTTAACGGTGGCGTCCTTAAAAATACATGTGTAACCTGGTGCTATAACGACCATTTCTTTTTCATCTACCGTCCATCTTCCTGATAAATGCAAAACAGTCCAGTTTTATCTCACTGGTCTGGTTACCCCTGGAATGGTGTCCATAAGATTCCCCCATTTTGCTACCCTAGTTTGGCTTCCGCAGCCGCTAGCCGCTGCCGGCAACTAGCTTGAGGGCTAAGTAACCGAACAGGTCTATCCGCTGCATGCACAGATGGAAATCAATCTTTCATGCCGTCACACTTTGACGGGCCAGCGTTACATCACTTATCAAATCCACAAATCCAAACAACCAGCCCACAAAATGTGTCGTAATCTGTTGTGTTGTTGTTGCTGGCTTACGCGAATTGGATGGAACTGAAAGGTGGGAACGATTTACAATGAAGTTCAGACAGTCCACCTTCAATATAGTGGAGACTGGTTGCAGACATGATGACGCTGCCATTGTGCGGTATACCTGCAATTAATGTATTCATGGTTAATAGAGATCTGAAACAAAAAATGCGCAGATCATTTACTGTGCCTGCTAAGTTTTGAAGATGTCTGCTGATGACATTGTTCCACTGATGATAATGAGTATTTAAAACTGTACGGTACTAAGGAGAATTATAGCTTGTCACAGGAGGAAGTGGCTAACTTTATGTTGGTGGGCAGTAGGGAAATACATATTCTGGAGTTTTTGGTTTTTACAACTATCTTCAAGGAACCGATGAGTATAAAGGAATTATTTCTAACTATACAGAAAGTGCGATCACCCTTACACAACCGTTGATTCTTCTAGTCACCAGACAGAAGAATTTAGAGCACTTATTGTTAGTCAGTGAACATATGCCCTTGATGTGTACTCACTGCTGAGGATGAACTGATACCTCCGTATGGTCATTACAAACTTATAAGCTGTAGACCAAACGAGGCCAAAAATTCGATATTGAGTGCCAACTGGTTGTTGAATTTGTGAAACGATATTTCTAAACTATGCAATCAAACGTGGATTCTTCCGGGATCTTTTTAGACGTGGTCTATGAAACAAACGATGTTGTATAACAGCAGGTAGATTTTCGCGTGCTCCCCATTGACGGACTTAATACTGAACAAAGGAATTAACTTACCGAGAATGCTGTTTGGAAACCTCTATGTGTCTTCACTAGGGATTCATATGGAGGCGATCTCATTGCATGAGATAGTGTTCTGTTGGGATGGCGTCAATCAACGGTCAGTATTACTGTGTTATCAGACTTAAAGAGAAAGACCCGTTTACCTCTTCCTGTATCCTACATGGATTAACAACGGTAGGGGGTTGCAGAAAAGCAAGGTAATGGGTATTGAGTTTTATGGCAAGAATAGATGCGTAACTGAAATTGTAAACAACGTGGTTTGAATGCACAATTGTCGGTGCTCGTCCAACCAACAGACTATTACTGTTTAGAAGAAAAAATAAATTTTTCACCTGTGAATACTAGGATGAGTTTGGAGGAAACAGTGGTTGGACCGACTGGCAAAAACGTTTGACCATGGTACTACTCGATCGGCTGTGTGGAAAACATCGTACGCGAGCGGATGTTCTGTCATTTTATTACGACCCCTTACCACCGACTCTCATAAACGAGTAGCGTCAAAGTACGGTAGGTGAGAAGTGAGAACACATTTATCTGTCTAGTGCAAAAATATAATGCACGATTTCTCACCCTGTTTATCTCAAAAAGCGACTCCACCGTCTTTCTATCATTTTTGCGGAGGCCTCCAAATCGTTGCTGTTCCTCTCATTCAGCACCCTCGACCAAGGTATTTTTAGATACAATCTGATCAGATGTAAAGCATTTTCTATCTCGGTAAGGGGTTCCATGTTGTTCCCAGAATTTTCAAGCCCGGTTTCATTGCCGTCGTGGAAATTGTTTGAAGACTACCAGCACAGTGAAATATTCTTCAATATGAGTTGTGAAGTGAATGAGGGTTTGGCGGTTTAGTTTACTAACAAGAGTTTGTTGGGCATATTGGATTGATCACTGCCGGCATTTTCAAAATACTATTTCACAGAGCGATCATCAAGTACGATTTCTAAGGCTAATCGATGTCTGCAACTCTGAAGTTTACATTCTCTTGGTTATTAAAGATGACCCCTAGTAAGGGCGCATGTCGACAGTCTCAAACACTCACGTGACAAACACAATCGAATCGTTCTTCATCCTGACAACTTATGTGGAGCGGTAGCATGCGGACCACAAGGACAAACTACGTTCAGTCCACAATGATCGCTTGCAATTTGCGGTAGATGAGGAAAACGATAACTCGGTTGACATGAATGAACCAATTGCCAAAGAGTAATGACTGTCATTTGAAGGTAATTTTATGGACGCCATCATGTTTAACAACCCCAGACCGTGTAGGAATCAAATTCCTCGAATATGCGAGCTACTCGGTGTGCACAACTCTGGAATTTCGATAAGACCAACAGCAACAATGTACAGCTCTCCATAGTATCAACTGGTCAGTTGGTTAGCGAATTTATTGAAACTTGTGTCAAATTACTGCTCAAAGAGCAGTTTCCAGTTTGCTGAGCTATTATAAAATCCCAACATGTCTAACAAATATGGACTTAGAATCGTTATTCACAAGCGCGAAGTTGGAGGAAACCATCCGTTTTTGCTATCCTATATTGATTCAAATCAGATGAAGACTGTATTTCCAGAAAGTGAACTAAGGGCCTACTTTTGATGTATACAGCTAAGGTAAGCTTTAACTTTCAAGTCAGGGCTTATCGTCATACTGATGGGTTCGCGTCAGGCAATCCAATTGATCCGACTTTAGCTGATGTACTTGTAGCTAAACTAGAAAAGCAAATGGCAGGCAAACTGGATAGTTTGGTCCTCCATAGAGTAAGATACGATGAACATATACTTTTAGTCACAAATTATCGGATGCAAGCAACAGATCTGCTAGGTAACATTAACCGCCTATATCCAAACATCTGTTACACTTTAGAAAGTGCGACTAATAGTCAACTGAAATTTTCGGATAACAACGTAACCAGGAAATGGATAGGTCCGTTCAGAGTACTATGTGTTGAAATAAAACTTGGATCGGTCTATACCTACACACTGACATCTTTGCTCTAGTAACATATAGATGATGATATGTATACATACTGTTTGACCAGGCTAGACAGCTGGTGACACTTTGGACGATGAACTCTGTCAAACATAGCAGACCTTATTAAATAACTGTTGTTCGAAAAGGAGTTATAAGTACATTCAACACGAGTAATGTGTGAGTCAATTCGCAATCCACAGTTTCCCAAAGACGACTGCCATTCAAAGGGGACAACGTGTGTAGAATAGGTGAGCAATGTTTAAGGTCAGCTGTTTTCCGCACGTTTTTTTACCACGGAGCAAGTGGTAGTGTACAAATCGGTCCGAGTCCAGGGCTAAGTAACCGACGCCTCAGTTCACAAAACCAAACGTAATCTCTGAACACAAGTGTGAAGACGGAACAGCTTAAGGTGGCAGAATTGGGCTCCAGTTTGGAGCCAGTTTGTCCAGCTCTTGCCAAGCTGCAGGACAGCAAACACCCGGAAGGAGTCAGCGTCAAGCCTCACTTGATGACGCAACATGTGACTGACTCATCAGTCACTTCCTGTTCTCTTCCTTACCTGGGCATAAAAAGTGACTGTTGTTGAAGCTCACACTGCGTTGGTAGCAGCCAAACTTATTTTAAAGTTCGACCTTTAGTGATTATTTCATGGTTTGAAATTTTGTATATTTAACTTGTCTGCATCAATAGGCCGCGGAAAGGATATGCACTACCGATGAGCTCTAATGAGAGCGAAACTCGAGTCTAGTGCTTCTTTTTGAAACAGGCTGGCTGGAAAGTCTATCTGAATGTGAAGGCTGTGATCAAATGTGAGTGATGTTCAACTTGAAATCCCCGACTACTCATCAGTAACAACAAAACCTGCTCGAATTTAAATCGTGTCATGTCAGTCTTTTATCTGCCCTACTCAAATTCGCAATCCAAAATGACTGTTTCAAAACAAGGACATGTTAAGAAGTTCTTCAATGATAGTGATCCTAACCAAATATGGACCAATTCGTTATTAATATAAGATAATGAAAACTACCTTTAGACTGTAATGTGATACTGATTGCACTGTTCCCTCTTCTTTTCAGCAACCCACTATACTTCGAAATTTTGCGTCCAATCAGTTTGTAACTTTTCACGCCTATATGACAATCGCTCAGTCGCGCAATGAGAGTGTTCTCATCAAAGACCAATCACCCAAATCGTTCGATATTCAGACGCGAGCGCGCTTGCAAAAAGTACAGCGAACAACGAACGGGCGCGACTACACACGTTATATTCAGCCGGCATCGATTAATCTCTTGCAGTGGTCGACCAAAATACAATGTCTCTCTCCGAATCTGTTGTGATTGTGCAGCTCTTCTTGTCAGCTACCGGAAGAAAAACCATGCTAGGTATTTAATTGTATTCAGCAAAATGAATTAACTTTATACAGTTTTTGCCTCAGCTATATTATTTTGTCGAGCTTTCATGAAAGAAAATAACTTGTTTGGCTGTACCTATTGCATCGCCCTTCAGAAAAGACCGAAAGCTTTAAATTAATACTTTGTTAATATTATGATCTTAAATGGTCTATTTTTGTTGTGCATAGGTGGGTTGCTTCCGTTGTTTCAAAAGTTTTTTTTTCTGGTTTTATGCGAAACTGTCGCACTTACGATACCACATTCGAAATAAGAGACAAAATCGTGGTGTAATGTCAATCACATATTGCTACAGTGTCCAGCCATTTTGGAGCACACAGACTATGCTTGTGAATCATACCGATAATCGATGTGTCATATCGAAAGGTTGGTCGCTGTGTCTAACACAGACACCGCTTTAAACACTGCCCACCTAAGGTTGCCTCATTAGTTAACACTGTAAAATTAGGGTACGCCGGATGCTGATTGGTGCGCACAACAGCTTGGCATGGTAGCAATTCCCGAATGGACTGGCGCTTGACACGGTTCGGCACGCGTTTGTAAGTCCACGTCACTCAAAACCAGTCGGCTAGCTCAACGTAGTGGGAAACTGGATATTGTCTGATGAGAACACAGATCCAACTTCAAATTCAGACTGTCATGTGGACGCAATACCGATGAACTCTAGCAACAGTTCTACTGCATCTTCCGAAAAGGATTGGTTGGAAGTTCATCTGAATAGGGAAGCTAAAATTAAATAAGCCACTTCCAACTTGTAATCAAGACCCGAGTACTTGTGAGCAGTTGACAAGTGCTTCGTTGAACGTCTGAGGGTTACTTTGTTTAGATAACCTTTGTTTTCACTTTCCCGTCTTCTCCTCTGCCAACGCAAATAACAGTCGGATAATCCGTTGCACAGTTCATTAGATATAGCTGTGTTCCAGTCGCGTTGTATTGCAAAGGATCTATCCGGATATTGTGAAGTGTGAGTTTTAAATGTTGCCGTGTTCTGTCTAACTCATTTACAGCGTTATTTGTCACTACTGGTATGGTGCCCCTCCAAGTGCAGACACTTTCACCAGACGGAATTCCAATCGTAGTACTAATTACATATTCTTTGAAACACTTCTACATCCGACACCCTGTAGATTAGGTGTTATGCATATCCCACTCCGGGCGATCAAACTGCGGATAGTTCGTCCTGACCTCATCCACCCGTCGAGCTGGTCCTTGTGACAGCGCGTACACATTACGCACAGTGAGTGAATAAGGTAGGAATGCAGTGACCTCAACCGGTAGGCGGCTGTCGAAACCAGCTGGTCATCCATTTGCCTTACGCGCTTCCCCACAACGGCACGTTTCACTGTCCAGAGTTGGGTGCACCTGACGAGGTCCTATCCGTTCGAAATCGGTCAGTGCTGCAACGCTCGTTCAGTGTCTGTTCTTTAGTGTGTGTGTGCCGGTCTGGCTGCTCGCCCTTGCGAAAACAGCGGGTTCAGGGGCACGGTAGAACTAAACCGTTAAGACGGTACAGGCTTGACGCATTCCCCGTCCGCAAGTCAGGTCAGTCAGTCGCCTAAACTAATCGATATGTATTTGGGGGACAAACGGAAGCACATTCACATTGTGTTACGCACTGTGCAAGTAATGGTTCTCAGACCGGTTTAGTCACCATGGCTTTCAGCACCGATTCGTTAGCGTTGGTTCCTAGGGCGAGGAATTTTATGATGAAAATAAGGTACGCAAGTCACTGGGTTTACCCTACAGCATGCCAACTTCTGATGAACAACAAAAAGGCTGTGTAATTTTTGAAAGTGAAATCAGTAGGAAAACTTGTGAACTTTCGATGACGAAGTCTATAGCAATCTGAATACTCGAAGATTGGGTGGTTTTCATAAGCTCCGATAGACCACTAAACAACGTTGACAAGCTGGAACACTCAGCAGATTTAAATCTAGTTCTCACATTCTGAAAAACAGTCAGTGTAACGTAATTCGGGAGGGGGGAGCATTAGAACCAATCTTCTCTCTTGTTAGAGCTTACCGGTCTTTTGATTACTGATGTGTAATTGGGGATTCTTGAATTTTGCCAGCTGAACTTCACCCAAAACAGTCATTACCTTCAAATTTTCAGTGCGGTGGAACTTAGGATAACGATTAGCCCCCCTATTCAGTAGGCCTTGTTCATCTCAAACATTATATGGGAACTAGAAGCTGATTAATATTGAAGATGTTTATCTATACGGTAGAACTGTAAGGCTTCATTGTGAGACAACAGAACTGCTCCACAATAGACGCACATCACAGAACCGTACGCCGAATGTACACAGTAGAACCACATGGTAAAACTTTACGGCTGAACAGCACGGAGGAACCGCAAAGAACTGTATGGTAGGAATGTCGGATAGAGCCGCACTGCAGGACTGCGTGGCAGAATTGTGTTGACAACCGTGATATCAATATTCAAGTAAGAAACCTGTCAGGTCATCAGTTGAGTAGAGGCCAAATGACTCAGCCTGAACGGGAACAGATACAGAAAAGATAACAGTCGCATTGGCATACCACTAACACGTGAACAAGGGCAGCACGGACATCAAGTGTTACCTGTTCTGGCCTGCGCACATACATGACAGAAGACAACATGCGTGTCTGTTAAGTTCTTATGGCGTCCAAAAAATGCCGGATTTTGTCTGTTGTCGTCATAGCAGGTGATGCATCGGAATACTTTGTGGAAAATGGTGATGACGTTAAAGGACGTTCCGGTAAGGCGTTCAATATAAATCTGAGTCTCAAGTTGAACAATAAGTGCATTTCATCGCCCAAACGCCTTGGTAAGAGACAAACTTACCGTCTAACACCAATCGTTCAGCCCACGATTAGGACTACACAGACAAATAGAAATCTCCAATCACATTAAACCTGCTAGGCGATATTTCGGATTAATGACAACTAGTCAGGGATTGCGTAATTTCAAATTGAACATCACTCATACTTGATCACAGATTTCGCATTCGGATAGATCTTCCGCCAACCCCTTCCGTAAGGAAATGCTAGGGTCTAGATATGATCTCCTTAAACATTGTCAGTTACGTGTATCTTAGGTAAAAATCTAATCGATTCAGCACTTATCCAAATCCAGGCACAATAGAAGATCCAACAAGGCACAACACCAAGCGTCACTTTAAGACGCGACAGCAAAATCGGACGGAAAGTCCCAACGTTAAAACTTCCATTATTCACCAAGTTCTTCGTTCTGTGCTGCACCAACCAGTCTACAGCGTGTGAATGCATGTGCTATTGAGATCAGTCACTGACAGACTAATTTTCCTTATACTGATTTACAGCTATGAATGCGGGTTTTCGTCTCATGAATAACAACTGCCTACTGCAACCAGTCCGAGGTATTCTGATTATTACATGCTTGGAAGATTTCCATTCAAGTAGATTTCGTGCAGTAATCGAAGCTCCTGCACGACTGACTTTACACTAGGCACGATCGAATTGTATGTTCGTCTGTGACTAACACTCGGTCCATCAGGTCTTCTTAACAGGTGGCAGAGTTACTACATCCCTCGCGATTTAGACTGTAAAGTCGGGTCGAGGTCTTCGACTTTAGTGAAACTGCTAAGCAATATTTTGCCTCTTAATTTACATTCAGGGTTTTAGTTAATTTCAAGCTGAGCAACATTCACATTTGAGTGGAGCTTTCGTAATCAGATTGGCCTGCCGTAACAAGACTATGCACTACTAAGGAGGTCTAACAAAAATGTGAATGCTGCAACCAAATGGCAGCGTTGCCCATCTTGAAATTAAACAAATCCTTCACTTTTGATAGCAGCTTTCACATTCAGAGAGACTTTGCAGACAGCCTCTTTCGAAAAGAAGCACTAGACTCGAGCTTCGCTCTCATTAGAGCTCATCAGTAGTGCATATCCTTGCCAAGGCCGGGATTTGAACTCCGGACATTCCAATCATGAGGCAACCGTGTTAACCACT
>QNGE01000040.1:79376-95351 GCA_008508345.1 Paragonimus westermani | reverse complement strand
TCAACTTGAGAATAAACCAAATCCCCGACTACTCATCAGAAATCCTTCACTACTGAACGGAAGTCTATGGTCTGTACCGAATTGATCATGCTGCCGTCTTGTCACATGCACTGTGTACTCCCACATCTTTCTGAAGGGCTCGGATTGATGGATTTAGAACGTTTTCAAACTACTGTAAAAATCCGAAACACTTGATCCCCTTCAACCACTTCATCAAAGCGGAAAAAAACATACTACGATGTATTAGCACTCCGTTTACTCTCATCGATCGCAAACGTAATGCGCGCAAGTTGTATACGCCACACAAATAAAGACAATCAGGGATAAGACACGCTTACGAGCACACCAAACTTCAGTAACCAACGTCATGGCAACTCGGTAGGTTGTGTCAGTCGCTATTTTGCATAAAAACAGAGACGGAATTGCTGTGTGGTCACTTAGGCCCAACATTAGCGGACATCTTGGGAATGGTTGTTCATCAATTCGCAGAAGATTATATAGCCATGTCGTTGTACTGCATTGGTGATATTTTAATTTTTACTGACTTCGCTTATTTTGACTTCCTCTCCGACCTCCTCAATAACAGTCACTACAACCTATCTTTTTCTCACGGAGGTGAATCGAAGAACCGTTTAGCTTCTTGGACATGTGGATGACACGTTGTAACGTTCAGTTCACAGCAAAGCAACATGGGATGGTGAGTATCCTCAGCTGTCCAGCATTGCTCCCACTGCGTGTAAACGCGATCTGGTTAAAACACTGTTTCATAGAGCCGGGCGTATTTGTACTCCTGACGCATTGCAGTCGGAAGGAAATATGGGAAAAATTGTTGCCATCAACTGAATAACACGAGAAACTCACTGAGACACAGTAAAGCGAATAAATCATTGAACCCACATTGACGGCTCAAAAGACGGACGTGTTGTTGCTTTTTGTCATTCAAAGGTGACCATCTAACTAACAGTGCCAGGGACAAACTATAGTCCGTTCTAGCTTGAACGTATGTGGCTGCATATTTGCGCTTATTCTAAAATACTGCAAGATCTTACCACAGTCACAGACACAGTTCGTTAATCCCTTCTTTCTCCGAAGTCGTGTGCCAGTTTACTTGCAGTTGCAGTGACGTTGACCTAGGTAGAACAGATCGACAATTATCACAGCCAGTGACCGAACATATCTGGAAAGGGTTGAAACAATTGGTGACGCACTAGCTTCAACTTCATGAATTGGACACTCTGAATCCACTGTTATCGATCATTAAATACCTCATGATACCAGGTCGTCAAACTGACTGGCGTGGCTTCGTCCCTCAACTGGTAGAGCGTTTGCCGCTCCTGAGCACGTTGTCTCTGTCGCCGATTCGAATTCAGTCGAAGTCTGGACTCTTTGCAATTGAATCTCTTCTAACTAGTCAAACCTACATATCGGTGACCCAGTAAACTCACTCAAGATAATGTTGCACAGTCAAAACCCGAGATTACCGAATTCGTACGAGGCGATGCTTATGAGAACTATTCATCTGACATTATGTGCACAAAAGCGGCTGAGGCAACCTACCAGGTTGGTATGGTCCTGACTATGTAATACTTAGTTTTTTGGGCGTACCTGATTGCCGTTTGTCTTAATCTCTATGAAACAAATAATTTGCCTGTTTTGTTTACGACTGATAAGAGCGTACGATATGTTTATATGTCGCAACAAGTGTAATCTGATTTGATGTACTGCCAAAACAACAGATTACTTGTCTGCATATGCAGTTTATCATGGCTGTCGACACGTGTGATCCATCAACAGCTTACCTGTTTGGATAAGCTGTTTGTGTGGGTCATGCATTAGTGGATCGGGAGATGCCTAGGAGAAAAAGATATCCCAAGCTGAATACACAAGTAGATTATTCACTGTTCTTGACACTCATCAGTCAGTTCACGCTGGAAAGCTGCTGTCTGAGGAATTGTGTTAGCAATAACTAGAAGAAGATACTGTGAAGCGAACTGCATGCAACCCACTTTTGCTTGCACCTTTAAAGACCAAATCACTCCAGGGTCTTTCAAAGTAGGCAAACGTCGACGAGCGATCGACATGTTAAGTTTATTGTGTGCTTTGTGCTACATGTAATTCGTAGTGACTGATTTCAAAATGTTGCAAACTCTTGCTTGGATTCCAATATCTGAAATTGAAATCGACGTAATTTCATTAGCTCGCGACTTATATGAAATAAATTTTAGCTATTCAATCTATTTCATAGCTATATGAACAATTAATGAAGAATCCAGGCTTGACGACATGTGAGTGAATACTTCAGCTTGAAGCTTAAGGGGTACGAGGTTTTGCTTAGTTCGGCTGCCTCTACCTTGAAAACCGAACGTGGTTGATCGTCTGGTCCTACTCGATTTGAGGTCAGTTTCACAGTGATCAGTCAGCACTCGGGCGAGGGTTCCACTTGTGATTATCACCGGAACGTCCGAAACGCACAAACCTCAAGTCTGCCATGCTTCTTTCAAAAGGGTTGGTTGAAATCGCGCCTAACTGTGACAGCTACAGTGGACATATAACAGAGTCGGTAACCGTGCAGTTTTCTTGTGAATTTAAAAAAACATACTGTGACCGGATATTAACGTGGTCTAGGTGTAAAGCAGTGTCCACCCCGACCAGCCTATTGTATTTTATAACAATTCACTTTCCAACCAGTTAGCCCGATAGCTTTCTTAAGTTACCTCGGAAGTGTTTGAAGACGGCAATAATACTGAATGATTATGTAAAAACGACATCCTTATCGCAGTTCAACACTCGTAGGCATCATGACGGAATGAAAAAGCTTTCTAAAGTATAACTTGATATCTTTAAGTATTCCCCCCCTCATATTCCTACCTGTTGGAAAACACAACACGGAACAGGAAGTGGGTATTTTTATTCTCTGTTGCCCTGCAGTGAGAATATTAACTTAACGACTGTTGATGCATACAGAATGACACTGGCACTTAATGAGGGTGGAAGTTGCTATCTTCTCGCTCACAGTCCAACTACTTCAGTTTTGTGTGAGTTTATAGGCACATTATCAGTAACCTTAATCAAAAGAACCCCATGAAAACTGAAGGAACATTCAGAATAAGGTGCAAATACCCGGGGCATTATGTATTCAGGCTAAGCCTGAACTGCGAAAGAAAGTCTGAAATCAGAATGACACGATTTGTGATTTATCTGAATAGATCTCAGATAATAGAACTGCTTTAAACTATACGCAACGCTATCGAGTGCATAAATGTAGATTGTACAACATAAAAGATGGTGAAGCGCGTGTGTTGTGATGACAAAATCGTTGTACGGGTGGTAGAGTTGAGTCAGTCGATCTCCGGGAGCTACTCCTCCTCGTCGTCCACTTCAGCATCATACTCACCCTCATCTGCCTTGGCATCCTGATACTGCTGGTACTCGCTAACCAAATCATTCATGTTAGACTCAGCCTCAGTGAACTCCATCTCATCCATACCCTCACCCGTGTACCAATGCAGAAACGCCTTTCGTCTGAACATTGCACTGAACTGCTCTGAAATGCGTTTGAACAATTCTTGTATAGCCGTGCTATTGCCAATAAATGTGACGGACATTTTCAGGCCTCGAGGCGGTATATCGCACACGGCTGTCTTCACATTGTTTGGAATCCATTCGACGAAATAACTGGAGTTCTTGTTTTGAACATTCAGCATTTGTTCGTCCACCTCTTTCATTGACATTCGACCACGAAACATTGCAGCAACTGTCAAGTAACGTCCTCGACGCGGATCACACGCGGCCATCATATTTTTAGCATCAAACATCTGTTGGGTCAGTTCGGGCACTGTGAGTGCTCGGTACTGCTGGCTACCGCGACTCGTCAAGGGAGCAAATCCGGGCATGAAAAAGTGCAGCCGCGGGAACGGAACCATATTTACGGCTAGTTTTCGTAGATCCGCATTCAACTGTCCAGGGAATCGCAGACACGTAGTCACTCCGGACATGGTCGCGCTGACCAAGTGATTGAGATCTCCGTAGGTCGGATTTGTTAGTTTCAGTGTACGGAAACAAATATCGTATAGTGCCTCGTTATCGATACAGAATGTCTCATCCGTATTCTCAACCAGCTGGTGCACGGATAGTGTGGCATTGTATGGTTCGACAACCGTGTCGGAAACCTAAAACAGTTGAACAAAACAGAAGATGACAATTTGATCATGTGTGTAATCCTTCGTTTCAACACTTTGTTAATTATTACTCACTGTCCGCCCCTGTGTTTACGGTCTTCCACAAAAAACGTTGAGCAACGCGTAGCGATAAATCAACGATCCCACATAATAAAAAAAGATTGGATCGGAATGCCACAGTATTATTTAACAAATTATCAAGTTGAATAGTTAGAACACCTCGACAGTTTCGATCGATGGATCGTTTCTGGGGGATGAATTACAATTTCGTACCGCGCAGGCTAAATATAAACTACAATCACATGCTAAGACATTCATACCCAAGAGATTTCTTTCGCGCAGTCAGCCGGCTCAAAAACAATGCGGGCGAGCCGAGCTCCAAAAAAGGTGATGGGCGCACCACTCAAGCAGAGTACAGTGACCGGCAACTGGCTATTCGCACAACTACCAACTTGACGCGATGACACAAAAACATGTAGGTCAAGGTCTATTTAAAGGTCAGGAACAGGGAAGGTTGAATGTACAAGAGTAAACACTTGGGGGATAGAGTTCGATCGGATCTTCACATGATTGCACTTCCCAAACCGATATAGTGTTTATGCATAGTTTGTTGATCCCTACAGTTCGTCTGCCTTCAAACCGATGTCAATCCTTGTTTCATGTAAAAGCATTCTGTGGCTGTTCCTATTGTTGTTGCTACACGCATATCCTTCATATTCTAATGTATTACGTTCGTGATTGAAGAGAGTAAACTCAATGTTAACATCTCGCAAAATATATCTTCTATCGTTATTCGAGAAATTCTAGGAAGTGAGAATGAACGCTAATTTACCACAAACCGAAAGTAAATTTCAAAACAACAACATCAATAACTTAGTGAGTGAAACTACAAAAGTGAAACGTAGTCAGAATTATCCACATCATAATTGTGCACCCACTTAAACAAAAATGACGTATGGTCTAATTGCAAGCTACAATCATTATCCGATCGTTCATTCATAATGGAGTATCAAATAAACCGGTTACTCTCCGGGTGTTCAGGTCAAGTGGGGCAATAGTCTATGCCCTTGTAGAAAGACAAATAGATGGGTAGGCCGACCTGAATCACTTAGCCCAGCACGGATTGGACGATATTTTACGTGAATTACCTACAGTTGTTTGTAGACTTGCACGATCACCCAAAGCTAAGAGGGCAGTGTGTTGTTGTTATGGCAGTCATGGTAACTTTTGCTTACATGACCTTTGGTGGATGCCGGCTTTTCACCAGACACCAGTTCTCACTCCACACCGTGTATGACGTTTATTAGTTCACCCGATTCAACATACTGACCGAGTGATTTATTACTGGCCTTTACTTAGGGATTGGCAAGGTAAAATTAACTACAGTTGAGCCAACGCACGGTAATGAATAAGCACAAAATCAGTGCCCATTCCTGAACAGGTGTGTTTCGTTTTATTGTCTGTCAACATTCCGAGTACGACGGTGCTATGCTGAGCCGAATGAACGGGTGTGGTTCGCACACAAGATAGGCTGAGAAATGGTGGCTAGACAAATGACTGGTATTCATCTGGTCAAGTAAACAGTGGTTACGAGGCTTCATTTCGGACAGTACATGTCTTTAATTACTCCGGGAAAGTGTTATATTTACGGACGTATTAGCATAAAGATGAAACAAATAGAAACGAACTACTGGCTACCGTCAGTTAATTCCTTCGGCTTTGACAACAAAACAGTGACGTTCGCAATCCCAACGCACCGCACTTTCACGTGTAGGCTGGCCCAACATCTAGTCACTCATGATGAACGAAACAACTTGTCGTTTCATTTAGTTGAAGATCTCCAAAGCACTCATCGGAAAACACGGTACGACGAACAATCTATGGCCAAAATTCGGCATCTCAAAGCTTTTGACTGACCGGTGAGGCGATCGCATTGTGCGCAAAAGTGCTTTGTCTAGTTTTTGCGACTGTCGTGGTCTACCACCCACAATATGATCGATCAAACTGCTACGGTTCCACCTGGTCATAATGTCTATCGATGACGTGCTTGACTTCAGTTGAACTTTTCACTAGTATATTTTCGTTTCGTTCTGACAGCACTGTTTCACACAAATGCTATGTATTTGGCCTGATACTCAATGGCCGAAAACAAGCTTGTTCGTTGCACCGTTCCCTGACAACACCGTGCTGCTGTTGCTGTTGATGATGACGCTCGCTTCTTGATACCAGTTGCTTAGGTAACTTGTGTTGGATACCCCTCAATCATGAAACAACGTGCGCGTAAAAACCTATTGATGATCAGTGCAAACAGCGAGAAGACAAGGTCAGGTTGATAACCAGTCAAAATGGAAGAAGTAAGCTGGTCGTTCCGGATCATACCGTGAACGGTTTGCTATGCACAATCAAACTTCAAGAGCAACTTTCCATTACTATGGTCCATCCACAATGACCGTACAACTTAAAGTGACGTGTTCTTAACAATTGCCAGTGCCGTGCGCCCGGTTTAAACCACTTCACAACAATGATGTCATTTCGAGGAAAAGTTGTACTGATTGCGATGTTGATTATCTGTCCAACTATGTACAACACTGAGGATGCGGTGTCCAGTCGTATAGAGCGATGACAGACATGACGGCTCCGTGTGAAAACCGATCTATCGTGGAATGAGCGGCACCCAGCTAAGATCGCCTACTCAAATAATGTGGAGATGTAAGTACATTTGCATAAACGTGTGACGAACCAAGGGGAGGGCTGTCCCCTTTATTTCCCAGATCCAAGCTCCTGTGAGTTGCACTGATTCGTCGGGACCGCACACGGGGATAAAATACTGACGTTTTGACCTATATTTTGTTTTTGTGAGAACGCAATTTTCACCCACTTTGGCCTTTTCTTGTTGCCACTACAGAACCCAGGAGTCCCCTTTTTGATGAAGGGGGAGGTAACCTTGTGTCCTATGACAGAAAATCTGTGTACAGTGCAAGATTTGATGTGATGTTGATCATTTTATTAGGATTTGTTACAGTTCGCACTAGTCTCATGTTTGCCACTGACGAGAGCACGTGACATGTATTCATAAGGTAAAGGGTGTGTATGGAACGTACGGCCATAATATGAAGAAATGATACAACCTAAAACTGACACATCAGAAGAGCTAGATAAACGGTCGTCAGTTACGTCGAAAAAGTGCCCTGAAGTTATGCTGCGCCTTTCGCACAGAGATTCACAGGGTGTATCACGCTGAGCAGAATTGGTGACTGTTAGAGAACTGTTAGTGTAACACTCGTACCAAAGGCAGGCATATCCACAGTCAGACCCAATGCATGTACCGCGGTAGTGACAACAGTTCACGATAAGATATTTCTTTAAAACCCAATGTTGTGAAACAAATACAGTGATCAGCAGCCAGACGTATTGTCACTCTCAGTCCATTGTTAATACATTTCATAGTCTTGTTCACTCAATTCTATCATCTCTGGATACAGAATTCAGAGCAGTCCACTTTCGTATCGATTATAGTAGTGTTGTCAATTGCATCAACAGGAAGAATACGTTTCGTCTTCTCAAACAGTGTAGTATTCAACCATCCATCGCAGTGTTTTGAGAGATTATTTCTCGAATCGTCCTTAATTCACTCAATTAAGCGGCCAAGAAACTTCCTCACTAATCACATCTCTGGATGTTCTCCAGGGAGCAGTTATTTTTCCATTTTTCTCCTTTTCATGTGATCCCCATGCTCATTCCAAAACATTCGTTCTTGTTAAATTTTTGTGCAGATGATGTCTTTTTTCACGTTCAGCATTCGGAATTTTTCTCCTCTCTTGCCCTGCGGAATGTCCTCGCTGAATTGGCCAGCTGTACCAGCGCGCAAGTCCGATTGCTCAGTACATCCAGTTATTGTACGATCTTCCACGAAGACGTTGAGCAACGCGTAGCGATAAACCAATGATCTCAAATATTCAAAACAAGATTGGATCGTAATGCCACGGTACTATTGAACAAATTATCAAACTGAATATTTAGACAACCTCAACAGTTTCGATCGACAGATCGTTTCCAGAGTATGGGTTACAATTTGCTGCTGAACGGGCTAAATGTGAACTATAATCACATAATACGGCATTCATACCCAATAGAGCTCTTCCGAGCAGTCAACAGGTTCAAAACAATGGGGATGAGCCGAGCTCCAAAACAGGGGTGCACGCACCACTCAAGTAAAGTACAATGGCCGACAACTGGCTATTCGACAACCATAAAATTGACGTGACAAAACAAAATCGTCTAGGTAAAGGTCCAATTAACGTCCAGAAACAGGGGAGGTCGAATGCAGAGAGGTGAATATTTAGGGGAATTGGGTTGGGTCGGATTTTCACATGATTATGGCTTAAAAATTTGATACAGTTATACTGATGTTTTATTTTCCGTGCTCAAAGAAAAGA
Organism: Paragonimus westermani; assembly: GCA_008508345.1. NCBI lineage: Eukaryota > Metazoa > Platyhelminthes > Trematoda > Plagiorchiida > Troglotrematidae > Paragonimus > Paragonimus westermani. Next base: position 86,737 of record QNGE01000040.1, on the reverse strand, counting down.
CCTATCAGGAGCATTGTGTTATTTTGTCTTCAAAAACAAACCGAAAACAAGTTTCTTCTTAGCTCCCAATCTGTTAAATACTTATGTGTCACTGAGCCAAGAATTCTTGATAACATCGATTTTACGAAAGTGAGGAGGTTTCCTTTTATGTTTCATGCTTAAAGTTATTTTCAACCCCGTACAGTCTCATTATCCGTTTTGTGAACTTATCCGTATTATCAAGTNGCAGTGGTTAACACGGTTGCCTCATGATTGGAATGTCCGGAGTTCAAATCCCGGCTGTGGCAAGGATATGCACTACTGATGAGCTCTAATGAGAGCGGAACTCGAGTCTAGTACTTCTTTTCGAAAGAGGCTGGCTGGAAAGTCTATCTGAATGCGAAGGCTGCGATCAGATGTGAGTGATGTTCAACTTGAGAATAAACCAAATCCCCGACTACTCATCAGTTATCCGTATTACTTCCTTTGATTGCATCATTATTCAGTTATTCGTCAGAGTTCTGACCGTAAATTTTGTATCTTTTTTCTACATCCATGGGGTACTTTTTTCACTGTGGCGATGTTTCCCCTCATAACCTCATCGATTTCATAATGTTTCAACACCGTGTAACACATGAGTCGTTTACTTCCAAAATTTGGTTTCATTTTCTTCACTGTGATTTTTCGAAGTGTACATCTACATCTTTAACTAGGTCCCATTTCAAATCTACCCATATTCTCATCTGTAAACGTGCTTATCCCGTTATTCCTTCGTTTACATGATTTCTTATTAATCCTGAAAATTCTGTAAAACGATTGACCGTAACACTGATCAGTTAGATTTTTTTAGTTGAGTTGAGTTTTCACCTCCAAAGATGCACAAAGTTATTGACTGCTTTGACAAGTCATGAATTTTCTAAGGAAGTCTCATTCGAAAACAATCATTGTTAAAGATTCACTAATGTGGTCCATGACACAATCGGACTTTGCTAATGGTATCAACTTTGGTACCCGCTAAAGAGTGCTACTGCATCAGGTGGTGTTACGAGACAGATAACCAATAAATTTGAGCAAACCTTACTATTCTCTCTCATGCTTCACAAAAGCCAAAATACACGCTAAACCCAAATGTGGAAAGCAAAATATGTATGCTTGCACAATATGCACGTGTTATATCACATGGTTTGTGGGTTGAATGACTCCAACGTTATTTGATTTTTGGTAATATTCTTAATGGCATGTTCCCCAACGTTCAGTTATAAGTTCCTTACAGTCTCACTGAAGCTATCTGGAATGCTTTACTGTAAATGAGTGTACAGAATTGTCTCTGGAAAACTTTCCTTACAGAAACCCTGAGCGATTTTTTGACAGTCACATGACAAATTAATGGTCTTCTCTGTCCTCCTCCCCTCCGATAAGCTGCATCGATGAGTTTGTAGGTGATGGAAGCCACAGCATTGCGTTACAACTCCATGTCTTTGGGAAGACGTTTTTCGGTCTTCATCAATTCCTTTGGTGTTGAGAGGTTGACTGCCACGAAATATTTAAATAGTACAACAGCTGTTATACCTTCGTCAGGCTCAGCAATGACGTCAGCGAAAACGGACCACCCACGACGAACACAGTAATTTACCACGTTGTTTCTCCCACCGAGTACCATAGGCCAAAAACACCTGTGATGTTAGCACGTGTCAGGTCGAAGTATTCGTATCAAGTATCACAAGAACATGTCTGATAAGGTAGCAGCTACACGATTTTTGGAGGATTACTGCAAACTCCTACTAGTGACTGCAGTCTCGCAGCAATATCCGGATGAAGGATAATCAGCCTGACGTTCACGTATTCCTCGTTATCAACAAACAGGATGACGTTACGTTCGATACTATATAATTGAGGGTGGGCCTGTCTCAGTGTATCAGCAGTTACCAAGCGATCCTGTTGCATGCACCCATGTTGATGCTGATGGTGAAATTAGTTTTCCTAAGTCTCAATGAGTTATACACCACGATGACGACGTTTATAACAAACTGGTACTATCAGAACGGTCCGGTTGGTTATTTTACAATGAACTCTAAATATGTGAATTAAGAAATCAGTCTACGAAGGACACTGAGGTAGCAAACATTGGGGTTATTTGTGCTGTTTGACGGAACTATTATAACTTTTGAACGTCAATTGCCTGATTTTTGCGAAGTTATTACATTTCTGTGCATCCTGCCAGCTGAATTCGAACTTGCTGAGAAGTCTCGCGTACAAATGATATTGCTTCAGTTAACCGGTCATATCGAGTGTCGATAACTGAAGCAGATTTTGTGAATGTCCTTCACATCCATTTACAACAGAAAGTAGAAAGTAACAGATTGAATTATTTTGTCAAATATACTTGCACACTGACAAATTACTGAGCTAAATTATGTACTGGTCAGTTTTTACAACGAAAAATCTGTCTTCTTGCATTCGGTCGGCTTTCACTATTCAAAAACCTTGTTATAAAAAGTTTCTTTATCGTTCAGTCAGTAACTTTGTTTGGATTGCAAGGAGTCAGCTTAAAATGAATATTTTTCAAACAATACTGGGAACAGTGAACTGATTCACTATTCCGACACTTCAGCTATCTAGCTAATAAGGAGAAAGACTCACTTTCGGAGATGGAACAACGGAGAAAGTTGCCATGATTCTGTCAGGATATTCTTCGCGAATTTTCGAAATTAACAATGTGCCCATTCCAGACCCAGTTCCACCACCCAGGGAATGAGTAAGCTGGAAGCCTTGCAGCGAATCTGTGGATTCCGCTTCTTTGCGAACCACATCAAGTACACTTTCCACAAGTTCCGCACCCTCGGTGTAGTGACCTTTGGCCCAGTTATTCCCTGCCCCACTGTTTCCGAAAACGAAATTGTCTGGACGGAATAGCTGACCAAATGGTCCAGACCGAACGCTGTCCATGGTGCCCGGCTCTAGGTCCACGAGAATGGCACGCGGTACGTACTTGCCGCCGGAGGCCTCGTTATAGTAGACACTGATACGTTCCAATTGCAAGTCCGAATCGCCATGGTATTGTCCGGTCGGATCAACACCATGCTCATCGGAAATCACCTCCCAAAACTGTTGAATAAAACACGCAAGTTTAATTCGAGAATATACTTCTCGCTAAGGCAGCCAAACATCTCAAACTTCTATAGATCAGTCGTGTCAACAGCGTAAGAAAAAATTCTACATCAGTCCTATCCAAAATAATCTATAGAAAAAAATCGATCCGAGTATTGGATTTAACATTTTAATCTATCTGCTCACTTTTGATCCGATCTGGTTACCACATTGACCGGCTTGAATGTGGACTATTTCACGCATAGTTCCGACAACAGCTGTGTAAGCTTCCGAAATTAGATGTTGTGTATAGAGTTATTCGTTTTATCGATAACACCAAGTAACCTTGACCGATCATGTGTTTGCCAACCGGATTCCATTTCATTTGCAGCAGGCGTGGAACATTTTCGGCCAATCAAAATGCAAGATACACTTTTATGCCAATGAAGAGGTGCATGGGAGAAATGGGTTTAGACATTTACGGTTGGTTGTGAAAGCGGTGGACCTGATGACTAACAACTGTTGTATCATTAGAATTTCAGCGGATAATAGCACCCTACTGAATCTATTTCACAATATCAGACACGGAATGCATTCTATGTACTGCTATCAATCTTTGAAACTAATGGTTTTTTTAAGGTTACATGCCCTAACAGGGCTTGGTGAACATGTGATTTTGAATTTGTGGTCTCGAACAAAACAGACTGATCACTCTGGCAGCAGGGGAAATCTGGTGGGTGTATAAAAAAACAGCTCGATACAGCTGGTCATTGGAGTAAATAGTTAATGAACAACAAAACTTACCCATGTGTTTTCTGTTGTAATCCAGCTGAAATATACGACCGAAACGAGCATCACATAGCCGACCATCGTTCATCCGAGTACGCAGAAGGCAGTTTGCATTGAAGTGTGCAAATCTCTACCTTATTCAATCAGGTTGTATGTCTGTACAAAAAATGGCGTAAATTATGAACGAACAAACTGTGCACGACGTGCTAAACATGACCACAACAGACTGCTGCAGATTTCTGTTATATCAAATGTTGAGGGTCTTGTCATCCTGAAAAGGCAAGCAAAGAAAAATTGTTTGACGCTCGTGGTTAAGGCGAAAATATATGTGTCCGCCAGTGTTCACGGAACCAGAGTGTTTGCACAAGTGTGTTCGGAGTGGGAGATTACGCTCTTCCATTTCGAGTGCAATACAGGCGCACCTCCTTGACTCAGGGCACTGAGTCACACTGGAAGTGACTTCTCAGCCTACTCACTGCTTGCCCATTCGTCAATCCACAGAACCCACATTGCGTATTCTGGCCACGTCGAAGACAATCGGAGTTCGGTTGCGCAATCCGCAGTTGTGCACCAGAATAAATTTACCAGGGCCTTATGGTTGCTACGCCCCGCAGTACTGACTTGACAATGCCAAAGGTCTGTTTGGTCACGTGGCTGGCCTTCACTTCAGAACCTCCTGACCTAATTACGTGGTAAAGTTCTCTTGGTTTTGCTGGCTTGGCGACCATGAAGATATAAAATGTTATGTAATCGGCCCGAGGATGAACAACTGAAAGCACACTGTTTGTCACATCATCTTTTACAGCTTATGTAGTTGGGACGTATGTTCATACATAACTCAGGAGGATAACACATCACAGGCCGAAAGTTTTGCCAGAAATACCAGAGTTACGTTCAAGTGTCATTTCAACATACTCGGGCAAGTTGACTTGGTGATAGGGATGAGCTAGATATGTTTGGCCGGATATGTTGGTTCTAGGGCAGTTTTCTAGGACAGCTTATAACCTGCCACATACTGATTTCTGATGAGTAGTCGGGGATTTGGTTTATTCTCAAGTTGAACATCACTCACATCTGATCGCAGCCTTCGCATTCAGATAGACTTTCCAGCCAGCCTCTTTCGAAAAGAAGCACTAGACTCGAGTTCCGCTCTCATTAGAGCTCATCAGTAGTGCATATCCTTGCCACAGCCGGGATTTGAACTCCGGACATTCCAATCATGAGGCAACCGTGTTAACCACTGCGCCATTGACCTCACATTAGGCACGACCGAATTATCAAATCTGAACGCTCAACCACTCTCGTTTGTGAGCAGTGATCAGGTTGCCCGATCGTCTCGAGAGCAGACACAGTTACTGCCTGTCTTGGAAGTCCTAATCGCGGGGTTATCGACTGGAGTTAACAGGCAGTAACGGTGTCTGCTCTCGAGACGATCGGGCAACCTGATCATTGCTCACAAGCGAGAGTGGTTGAGCGTTCAGATTTGATAATTCGGTCGTCCTTGGTGCTTCTTTTCGAAAGAGGCTGGCTGCAAAGTCTATCTGAATGCGAACGCTTTGATCAAATGTGAGTGATGTTCAACTTGAAAATAAACCAAATCCTCGACTACTCATCAGCCATCCTATTATATTCAACTGTACAACACAGTTTGTGCTCAAAAGATCACATCGCTTATTTAGCCACTGCCTTTTTTGTATCATCATTTAACCGGATTTGCCCAATTGTGAACAAAAACGAAGGTTAATTTGGCACACAACAAGACGGGTAAATGTGAGGAAAGTGTTAACACAAGGAAACAAGAACAGGGGGAATTATCCGATACACCCTACTGTACTGTAACAAAATTGTTTCAAGCGAGAATTCCTCTAGGTTTTTCAAACCTTTTGGCATGGAGATTGAACAGTACACACGTTTCTGTTCCTGTTTTGGCGGTTGCGATTTCCAGACAACGTTGTACATCACAATGTTGACTGTCTGAAAGACGCAGAAGAAGGAACTTCAAGCAAAAAGCGAATTACAGTAGACCTACTGTTCACAGAAACGTTAGCAATCATTTTTCAGCTTCAGTGGTGCTTCGGAAAGCGACCAGCTTTCAGTGTGACCTAGAGGTGAAGGTATGTAAATAGTAAGAAAAACAGCCACTTAAAAAGTACAACCAAGACTGTTGCTCCTTCGGTTTGGGTCCATAGGATTTATAACCAAGGAGCTCATCGTTGATTCACCAACGGTTGTGCTGAGTTTGTGATGTATACAACTATTCATTTAAAGCCAAGTAAGTGTACACTCCTACATTTTTAAGGGCAGTATTTCCTTCCGCTAGGTCGTCCCAGTCAGTGAAATCCTTACGAACGTTTTAAGAGTCTGGACTTCTTTAGTAGCAGGAAACGCAGTCCTCAGTATACGGTTAAGTACACGGATTACGGTCTGGTTGAAGCTCCACATATTAATCCAACAATAAGACACCAATATGTGTGTAAAATTGTGAGTATTACACAAGGAGTAAGGTAGTTTATTAACATACAAAAAACCATGGCCAGTTTTATTAGAAAGCCCTAGTCTTAGTCCTCCTGTTTAAGACGATCAATCAGTCAGTCCAAAGTCGAACATTCGTTGTGGAAGAATTCGGGTGTTCCTGATTCGATAGAGCAGGTCAACTCCCATAAAACCAGATCGAAGTCGCATCGAACGATGACAGTGTCTTTTATGACACAGCAATAATACCCTTCTTTAAACTCGAAATGTCTGGGATCAGCGAAGTTTGCAACAGATTTATGGGCAGATCAAGTGAACTAACTTTCTTACAAACGGTTGCCATGAGGCAGCCAACAGAGTAACATGCGGTTTTCCTCCATATACTTAAACGAACCTTTTTCACGTAGCTGAGCTTATTTTGCTCGGTTTGCTGACGTAACCACGTGTCCTAATACACGTAAGGTGGTGATGACAATCGGAACCATATAGCGAACCTCGTGTAAACAACAGAGCAGATATGCACATAAAAAACTCGTAATCGTGATCACTATCAAAGGTATGTAGTTTGGTTCACAAAAATGCAGTATACACCAGCTCAACCCAAAAACCTGACAAGCAAACGAGGTTAACTTCAGATACACCAATCTTACCGAGAACTGTGACTGTTGATGAAGAGGTCTGTCAACGAGGCCAAGGCAGAAGTAGGTGTTGTTTATTGTCACAGATACTCCGGCTCGGTCGACACCCTGCTTGAAACATGATGGATGGATGAAACTCGATTAAGTGGGTACACGCGAACAGGGCGACAGTCATACCACAAAGCAGGTGTTTCGAAACTGGAAATCAGTCAACACCGTCCTTTTGTTGTGGATCCAAAAGGCGGATGACACAAGGGTTGCTTTATTGGAGAAACCAACACACTACTTAAGCGTCTGAGCACGACAAGAAACGGAAACACTCATTTGCACACCATACTCTTCTGAGGATACTCCAGTCGCTCTAGACACCATGTATCAGTTCCGTCGTGTAGCGAA
>QNGE01000040.1:60282-78084 GCA_008508345.1 Paragonimus westermani | reverse complement strand
GTATCAGTTCCGTCGTGTAGCGAAAGCCATCATATGTCATTCTGTCCTCCAACGATCCATCCCGTATCTCTGCCGTATTTATCACGCGATTATCTCGATCCGCGATCATCTCGAACCGCTGCTACTGAATAGTGGTGTGAGTAGTATGGTGCGACCGTATCTCCTCACTACACTTTATTGATAGTGACTAGTATGTAACAAGTGCATAGCAAACTTTTATCTGTAGTGAGGGCTCACCTTTGGACGATTTGGACAATTTGGCAGGAGAATAATATACCACACTTCTCAACTGAATTCGTATTTTAGTCAAAGAATATCGAGCTTCGTTCTGGTCTGTTTGGTAGTTCAATTCCAGCAGGTTATTCGGACGTACTTTGAGTCATTTGGCCAGCCAATGTGTTATTCAAATACTATGTGTTGCCAAATTTTGAAATGCAGAGGTCACATACACACACATCTGTTGTGACGTGATCATTGGCCGCTCAAAACTAACATCTCCAATCAACTGACAAATTGCATTTGGCCATATCGTTCGTATTCCAGTGCACAATGCCCCTGACTAGCTCCACTTCGTGGTGATACATTTTCCACTTAGTTGGGCTTCCTTAACAGAATTCTTTCTACGAGACAAGAATGAGTGCTAATTTACCTGTACCGGTTTTTATTTGGCACAAACCGAAAGTGAATTTCAAAACAACAACAACAACAACAACTTAGTGAGTGAAACTAGAAGAGTGAAATGTAGTCAGAATTATCCACATCATAATTGTGCATCCACTTAAACAAAAATGACGTATGGTCTAATTGCAAGCTGCAATCATTATCCGATCGTTCATTCATAATGGAGCATCAAATAAACCGGTTACTTTTCGGGTGTTCAGGTCAACTGGGACAATAGTCGACAATTGTGACATGGTCTACTGGGCCGTGCTGTCCGTTGGTGCTGGACCTACGTACTTCACGCCTTGAATAACCACATGGGTTTGTGTGTTAGACAGGTCGAATTCGACAGTTAAACAGGCGATCCAACAGAATGCTCAGAGCTCATTTGTTTTACTTAGGTCGAATCCATTCCGGACAACGGTATCCTGCTCAATCCCAGAGGATTAGCTTTGAGGTATTCACCAACAATTTATCCACAACGAAAACACTAGTCTGTTGATTTGACGGCCCAAGTTTCTCGATGGAGTTGACAGAACTGATAGTTACTGATTCATCTTCGTGAAGTGATCACGTGACCTGGAAGCTACTTGTAGGTAAATGTGATTGCGCATTTAAATGCGCTGGCTCGATCGTGCTCGCTTTGAGGTCAGTCATGCAGCCGACATATTAGCCCAATGACCATCAGAGTCGTTTCATACACAAGTTCGGATAACTGCTCACTCAATTCACAATTCATCGCAAAACGGAATCTTACCCCAATAGGTTTGTTTTCAAGTAGTTAGGACAAAGTTTATTCGATTTTACGTTACATCCTGAGTACCGTCCAAAGTTGAACAAGAATGAAAAATGCGCTCGGTACAAAATTTCCCTGTAGACGACGGTGTTGTCATTGCAACATGAACTGTACTTTGGCACATGGATTTGTCGGTCGGTCCGAGGAATAACACTGCAACTTATCCGGCCATTCTGAATGGACAATCAGTCTGGTAAATGTTCTTACGCTTAATCTTGATGGAGTAAGTTGTGTAGAGTGTGATCCAGACGGACCAACTCATTACCTCCATTCGGTCAGATATCAGCTCATGCCTGCACTGACTCGCCATCGCCTTGCATATTTAGAACGTTTTTACACTGATTGAATCGCTAACTAAAGAATCTCCACAAGCGTGATCTTCCACCTAACTTCCTGTGGTGAACTGTCGAATAATCAGTTCGGGTTTCCAACTGCAATAGATCGTCAACTTTTTGTCTTTGACGGTCAGTTGTTCGAGCTCGGTAGCACTAGTGTTGAGTGGAATAGTGAACACATGAATGAGAGGTACGTGATGATCGACTGGCGTCGACAGTCAGGCCACATCATCACCACCAACATCAAGTTGTGCCATTCATTCTGCTTGAGTGTATGTTCAACCAGCGTACATGTGGAAGCGTTACGAGTTGCGAATGACAACGGTAGCTTATTGATGTGAGGTCCGAGGAGCTAACAGATGTTATCTGCGCTCGTCCGAGTGTAATCAAACAGTGTGTATATTCAATATTATCGCAGAGCACCCATGCTGAATACACTTAGCGTCCGTCCGCAAAAATTGGAGACTGGTAATAAGGAAGCCCGCGTTACAATCTTAAACGTTATTGTCTAACACGTACATAAACGTTTCTAGACATGGAGATGAAATATTTACCCGTTCCAGATAAGAAGGGTGTAAGTCACGTTGTGATGACACCACAACGCAAAAAATTAATTAGGGATGTCTACCTTAGTTCACTGGGTAATCCGTGTTGAAATTAACTATGGTGGCTCGTTTTTTCTGTATAGAAAGCCGCATTGTCTGCGCCTGATTAGATCGAGCAATTTGAAACCAAGGCAATCGTACGCTTCACACTAGATGTGATCTACGCATTGCATGCAACGCTTGGGATTACGTGACTGTTCTATGAAATAAAACTATGTCCCCGACATCTCATTCCGACGGTTCCCGCTTCCGGATGCATCCTTGACACAATTCCTCCTGAGAGCAATTCACGCTATGGTCACTTCATCCGAAGGATGGGTCAGTCATGGAAAGCCAGTGGATACGGCGAAGTACACTAATTCTCGCTGGCGTGCATTTTGCTTTATTCTTCTCGTAACTTCACCGATTTTTACTTGTCAAGTGCAGTCAATGTCAAGTGATCCACTGATCTGACTGCACCGTCTTATCATTCACCGAAGCTGCCTTCTTGTGGACTCTTATCCTCGGATTAGCTACGATGGATATACGTTCATCCTCACCCATGATATGATTTGTTGTGGAACTACTACAAGTCGACCAAAACATTCTTCTGACTTTGATGGACTTCAAATGCGTAACTTCCGGTAGAACGTTCGTCGTATCTGTTTGTAAGCCTAAAAGTCGCTTACACGTGGAATCCACCCGAATTGTCGTGAACCGCGCATGTGAGCAAGGACATTTCCAAACAAAATCCGGTTTACACTGTGCACAAACTTACAAAACACAGAACTTCATTCAAAGGTCTTCAATCTAAATTCTGTGTGATTTTGGTTAAGCTGATTGTTTTCATCCAGTTATGAATCAATATCCAAGGGACTCTTGCAACTATACTCGTCAGTTCATATCGGTTAATTTTGAGACGATCTATTGGTTGATTGTTTCCCATCTGTTCGCAAGGTCAATATAAACGCAGGTGCAAGTGAAAGAAACAGTTTCTCAAAAATGCCTCGTCGGTACACTAGTTGCAAGCCCTGCTCAGTTGTGTTAGGTGATTTTTGTATGTGCGACTGAACAAAACTACCGTCTACAATGTTGCTGGGATTGTTATTCGTCTCAGATTGCTCGAGCTGAGTGATCCCCGGAATGAGGTGAGCGGTCACAAACAAAAACCGTAGCATAACACATCCACATAAGAATTGTGACCTTCTTCGACTCGTTGATCAGTATAAGCCAGCGCTCCCGTAATTGACATAAACAAGGCTCGTTGGACTGCACTCAGGTGTCGTATTCAGAGGGACTGTTGACAATCTCCAGATTCCCCAAAGGGAAGGCACGAAGCATGTTGTGTTGGTCTAGCACCCTAACCTCAATCAATCGTGCAAACGAAGCCACAATGAAATGCATCACATTCACATGCACTGAGTGCCGTGAATTCCGCACATATAGGTCACAGGGTTTTTGCATAATGTCCTTATGCAGTTGAACAGACAAACGTCCCGCCGATTCGGTCTGATAATAGATTAACCATTGTGTTATATTATATTGACTCAGTTTATCACCAAGGGACCTTGAAAGATCCAAGCTGATCCGGGCAATACTGACTAGATGCTAGTGAGGCAGGTCATAAACCGTTGCAGATTTTACCGTCTTACCTCGTTTGGGCGCGTTCAGTCGTTTCTCACGAATCCGGTGTTCATTCCAAAAGTCTGCCGATCCACTCAATCACTGACAGCACAAATCATCGTGCAGTTTGTGATCATTTTCCCGCCGTTTTCATTGCCACTGAAGTGAACACCTGCCGATCACGTTCACGATAGTCGAACAACTTATCACAATTGTGATATTCGTACGATCAAAAAGATTTTCATCTGAAAGGAAACTGTGGTTGCATTCCCTCCTCAAAAGATTTCCTTGAAATTCCAATTCATCTCTCCATTATAACTACCTACTTTGTGTGGCCATAATCAAGGAACCTGAATCGCTCATTTTCAAACAATTATGTTTACAGTTGCTAACTCCACTGATGCCTGCCTTAACTCAAAAGCAAACATTTCAAAAGGGCGAGATGATCGAGTCGGCTTTGTAACAAAGTATATGTGGTATGACCTTCCAGGTGTAACGTGCGCAATCCTGAGCAATGAATGGTTCACTTTACTAGTACAAAACTGTGTCTAGTTGCGCTGTGACGGAGTAACTGTGCTCATGTTTTCGCATCCACTATGCTGTGTAAATAGCCATTAACATCGTAGGACCGCAAGAAATAATGAAATGCTCCATACCGTAAGTGGTTATGTTTTAAAATAGACTGCCACAAGATCTCCGTTGTAGAGGTTATTGGTGAAAACCTTAAATACGGATTGAACGACCAGTGGTCACCCCTTAAAAGATATCACAGCTTTCTTATTCAGATAGACTTTCTGGTTACTGCTGTCAGAAATGCAGTAACGGACGCTTATTACAGCTCGTTGACAATGTATTATTCCTAAGCAAATGTAGTCCAGCGTTTGCATTTGATAAATCCTTTGTTTCTGATGTGAGCCCATTAACACATTAGTAAACGTAAAAGCCTCATTGGAAACTGGACTGGAGATCAGACCTCGATCTTGAAAAGGCCATAAACGATTGATGAGCTCCAGTGAAAGCTAAGTCCGGTTCTGGAACTTCTTCTTGAAAGAGGTTGTTTGAAATGTCTGGCTGGCTGCGAAAGATGGTCATTCTGCCAATTCTGGAAGGTGACAAAAATCTCAGATAACAGAAGATATTCCTACTCACTACGGATTAAAGTGTCCACCAAGAGACTGAGCTGAAAGCTACAAAGGAGAGCGGCAGGCAATTGGATTCAAGAACACCAAGATAGCCACGAAATTTAAACAAACGCTTTCAACCAACAAACAGGTCTACGACAAAATGGAAGTTGTATTTCCGGCTGGTTATGAAAATCCCATAGGGGCCGGTGAGCCTGGATTCTGTATTTAAATTGGTTTATGTTCTTCGTGATGGATAACACCGTCAGTCGCCAACACCTATACACCAACCAGCCTTTCGTAATTGTATTTTCAATCAGTTTGAAATATGCTGTACAGAACACGTAGTCTGTTGTCGATCTGTCTTCCCCATGCAGATCACACAGTTGCATAACCAACTGGATGTGGCAGAGAGAAGCCACTCATTCGTAGTACTATGGTGTGGTATTCAATGTAATAGCTCATAGTGAATAGTGAGGAATTTCTCAGCCCTGTCGATGCTATTTAGAGCAGGCTACTGATGACATCTGGGCAAACGGTCAGCAATGCAATATGAGCCAAATGTCCGTATCAGACTTCTTCAGTCCGCTGGGGATAGTATCACTTGGACCATTTGGGTAATTTCGGCTCCACCGTTGTGTGTGTAAGTGTTCTCACAGTAACTCACCGTAGCTTGGACGGTTGACGTTGTAGTTAAGTAAACCAAACTGATTGTTTCCTGTTGTAGAACTCATAACGTCATTCAGTTTCCTATCCCAGAATTTCCACGTGCACATTTTTCATCCAACCTCCCCAGAGGAAATCATGATTCAGTCGACCACCTACTACATCTGAATCGATCGCTAAACGTTTCCTGTTTCCGTAATCGAACAGCTGTCTCACTGTCGTTCGACTGATATCGGTGTGTTATTTCGGTTGGTAGCGCATTGGCTTAAACACACACTTAGTCAAAGTGATTTAGGACTTGCTCTTCGTCGCGGTTTACATGGTTATTTGTGATACTCGGAACTAGGGAATTCGAATAAACTTAGAAGCCTTGCTCACATTGAAACCTCCCACGCAAATAATAAGATCTGGTACTGGTTGCAATAAGCAACTTTTCAGTTTTGAACCAAGAAGCAGCATTTACAGCTACACAACAGTATTGAGGAAATCACAGTTTGTCATTGGCTGATCGTATTGGCACATACAAAGTCACAAACTGTGGGTTGATTTTGGTGGTACAGAGCAAACAAATTGGAGGATAACGAAGACTTCACACCGAAACTGTTTGTCCAGTCCTGATGTGGTATTTTTAACGCGATGTTTGAATTGGTTCCCTGTTAGATCTTCTAATGTGTCAGAGTTTGGATAGACCATTAGACAAGTGTATTTTCACCACACGTTTCCAAAAAACGAACACCGAATTGCTGTCAGTTCCGTAATAAACCACCGAAATGCATAGGAAATCGTTGGAAGTTGGAATGTATTTGAGACCGACTGAGCATCGATTATTACGGAATAATTTGTATGAAATTAACACTTCGTTTTACTAGCAACTTCCAACAAACCGCCTAAGGCGGTCAATTGATGTTAGCCATGGTTAGAAACACGGGTGACAGTATTGGCGTAAGATTTTTTGCTATCAGTTACCAAAGTGACACTGCAAAGAGGGGATTGGTTCCAGCACTGTTTAGGATTATGAAGATGAACCGGTCCACAAGAGAACGGAACCGGTAGACCTCGTCCAATAGGTTAAAGTCGGTGCACCACCTCTTAGACTGCTTCCAACCTGTTCTAATTTTATGTGTAATGTACTTGAAACTGGCTGAGTAGTCATTTTCAGATTGGACATCACTCACATCTGATTGCAACCTTCTCATTCAAATGGACTTTGCAGCCAGCCTCTTCCGAAAAGGAGCACTAGACTAGAGTTTCGCTCGTCAGTAGCGCATATCCTTGCCACGGCCGGAATTGGAACTCCGGCCACGCTTTCATGAGGCAAACGTGTTGACCACTACGCCATTGACCTCACATTAGGCACGACCGTATTGTCAAATCTGAGCACTCAAATAAACCAAGTCTCCGACTACTCATGAGTATTCAGTGTTCTGAATAACATGTGAATAATCGGTAATTTACCATACTGGTGAAGTCTCACCTCTCATACTGAAGCTTCCTCACACCAGGAGGAACGTACACGCAAGTCAGAAAATTTGTGTGCTGCTCACCATGACATTAGGTACTTAATGAGGCCGGAAAGTGACACCCGTGCATTTAGGTGCGTAGTCAGTTTGTCTCATGGGATACTGTCGAATTCATAATATGAGCTAGAAAAACGTATGAATGGTAGTAAATGTAGGCCACGACTGAAAGTAGAACAGATCATTTCAAGTAGTCAGCCCCCCACTTTCCAAACTGACAAAAGAGGATGCAGAGAATGTGCGTTCGTATCAGGTCAGCATTCTTGAGTCTCAACAGAAGGGGACCCATGATCATGCACCAAACGAAAATGCAGCGTTGAGGACTTCGGAATCTGATGAAAGTATCGGTATTATCGAGGCGAATGAAGTTAACGGTGCTGTCGTATTGAGTAGAGCGGGCTATGAAGCAAAAGTGGAAAGAAATCTACGAGAACGACCAGATAGGATTGTTGTGTCTTAGCAACCGTGATTTCGGTTAGGAAAAGGAGTGAAAATGAAATAGACACATATTTTCATGTTACGAAAGGCATTCATGGACGGGGCAAGTGATATCGTCCATGCCCAGAATCCACGCTAACCTCACATCCTCAGACATCGCCAAAAATTCATAAAGCCAATATACATACCAGACCTACTGCTGATGAGATTGGCTCTCCAACACACGAGCTTGCAAGGTATTTGGCACACTGAAGTACTCATTGGTTTTGACGTCACATCAATATTTATCAATGTGCCCCATGCAACCGTATTGGAAACATCCAGAAAATTACTGATACGTGACACTAATTTAGAATGAAGAATATACATTATTGCCGGCTTGATAGTAGCTGGGATATCTGTATGTTTAAATATAAACTAAAAAGTCCGGTCTGAAGAATATTCCGTGTCAGAAATGATATATCATCGATAAAATAACTTACGCATTGTTCACAAGTTGATCAGAAATTGGGGGTTGCTTTGTTTGCTTCCACACCACTCTGAAGAAGCAAGACTTCCAGTATACTTTCTCAAACCCTCATGGCTAATTGCCATTTGGACAACGTACAACATAACCAATGAAATTTAACACGAAATGCTATCCTAATCAACGAGGTGACATGCATATGCGCTCTCCGAGGCACTGATTACTTATGGATTTATATACTGATGTAGGGAAACACTTAGCCTGGAGTGGTGGAAATTTTCAATCAAAGTTAACCAGGCCTCCCGAAATGGTTAGCAAATTACCGTAATACAGTCAGCCACGGAAATCATAAAGTTCATCACTACTTACATATTAGAAAGTAGTCAATTCCTGAGACCAAAATCGGCAATCAGCGTCGAAGTTATGAGGCACCGTGTAGCTTAGAAACGCAGCTACTTCCCGAACACTATGTATCCAGATAAGCCTTTCGGCTAGCCTACTACGAAGGGATGCACTAGACATGATTTTCCCTCTTTATAAGTCCATCAGTTTTGCATATCCTTGTCCGAATCAGAGTTTGCACCCTGACCGTCGTGCTTGTCGGACTAGAACGTCAACCTCAACGCCAATAACCTCTGACAATAGGCATGATCGAATAATCAGATCCGGACGCTCCATTACAAACTTTAACGGATAGCTTCCAGATTACCCGATCATTGCGAAAGAAGAATGAAGATAATCGTTCTGCCCACTCTAATTGAGAACTCCGCGATCAGCGAAACTCCAGTCTACTGCTTCCTTTGGAAGCAGGCTAGTCGAAAGGTTTATCTGAATGCGAAGGCTGCGATCAAGTGTGGATGGTATTCAATTCAGAATAACCCAACTCCCCGAAATTCTACTACCAATAATTTTCCACCAAATGCGTACCATCGGAACGCTGAAACCACTGACATCTTGAGACTTGTTCGACTGTGTTCTCATTTCACACTTTATTGCATTTCCACGCCAGTTCTTCAGTTTGTGTTGCATACGTTGATCTGTCTGGCGAAATACGTGTTCTTATCAAAGTGGTCAAATGGGTACGTTCTACAGTCTGCTTTACTCTACGAGTTTTTCTGGTCGCTCGACCGCACTGAGCAATGTTCACATTTTCTCGTCTATGCCCCGTAAATTTCTGTTTGTTCAGTTTCTTCTGCCGAAGAACAGCGCTTCGCCCGCTTCTTCTCACTTAAATACAAATGTACGTTGTATACTCGGTTCCGTTTCCGATCTCATTTTTTCATGTAAGCAATACTATTGATCTACCATTCACGAAGAAGCCACCATCACTGTAATTGCACATAAACTGGTCACACTGCCCAATAGGAATGAATTTGCCAGAGCGAATAACTGAAAGTGTGTTTACTTGTGCTCAGACTCCATTGAAATGACGGTCACGGGTCACTAATCTGACCGTAAACCTAAAAATGGGAGTGTAGCCGACTCTCGTTGTTTCGACCGGTACCAAATGAACCTACGTGCACCCGTGTCCACTGACAGCCAAACATATTCGAAATCTTCTCATAACCCCTGTAACATTACCAATACCGAAGCACGTTGTGTAGATCGAAATGTGGTTCACAGTGAGTACAAGCGATCAAGTAATGAGCATCAGAGAAAAAGAATGGATAGATAGGAACCAGTTCTGGTTGATAGTTCGTTTTCACCACGAATGAAACAGTGAGAAACAAAAACCGTGTGGTTGGTTTTTCTGGTCCATTAGCGGCTTACGAGTGAACACCATGAAAATTCGAGCCGAAGTTTAACATTCTAATGTGTTGCAGCTCCCGTATGTCTTCTGTAACACTGTTTTGAGAAAACATAAAAGAAAAACCTGTTTTTCTTGGTTTCATACCTGACACCTAAATGTATCTCTCATAGTGAGCTGAGTTACCGTGGGGTTCACAAAAAGTGACGTTTCCTTTTCATACATCACGCATCAGATCGGTACGCTGCGAATGTAAATTTTGCTAGTGTTCTTCGTCTTTGCCAAACTTCAGCTCAATTCATTTGAGCTGAATGAACAACGGTTTTTCAACAGGTTGCTTTCCGTTAATGATATCGAAAACGATGCAGTAAAAATCTTTCATCCCGGAGGAGATTGAAGAATCCGTACGATGTATCAGCTTTACGTTGTCCAACAACGAAAGGTACGCTGGGATCTGATTGTTAGTGGGGTTTTCTTAAGAGCAAAATTTCGTGGTGAATAAACTTAACTAGCACAAAAACAAACGTTAGGAATGGATGTCAATATCTACATACGTTTAGCTCAAATATGTTAAAATTTATAAGCGCAGTGGATGCATAAATGTATTTTACCTAACGTGAAAGGTCATCCCAATGCAGAACAAGTGATGCCTAAACCGGTTGAGTCAAGATCTTGTTTGGCACATCGAGTCGCTCATGCGATTCCGTTCGTGACAGACAAACAACAAATACGGATCCAGAGTTACAGGTGATTTCTGTTAAACATCTCAGGGTTAATCCTAAATCTTACTAAATGGGGAATAGTGGAAAAACCTTACCATCAGTATGAGCACATACAGTAGCCTACGTTACGTTGATGCTGCAAACACACGTTCAGAATGTCTGGTAAGACAAGGTGAAGAGCTGAGACTACCGATCAGTGTTCCATAGTCGAAAAGGAGGTCAACAACATCAGATTGGAATCATTGCACTCACCCTGGTTTTCAGTCCTCTTTGCGTTTACTTGTGATAATTGGATGAGATTCATTCGTTCGAATCGTATTTGTTCAGGCGGACGATTAACTGTCAGTGTTACCCTCTTCAGTTTCATGACTGGCTGATAGCTTATCCTTATGTTGACTAACTAAGTTGCCCTGGACGAATAAGGCGAACATTGTTTTTTGTGTGTAAACAGCTGAACAGTTCTGATAAGTGGAATCAGAAGTGCGAAACAGATAGTTCATCTGTGAAATAACGGTTTTAATGTGTCACAACGTGGCTACGACATAACTCAGCCCGTCTGGCTATTCTTTTGTAATAACTAACAGCTAAACCACTGTCCGTACTGCAAGTACACCGATTAAAATTTCAGACCAGCTCTTTGACGTGACATGTTGACGACACAACGATCAAGTACTAGGCTTTCCACATCTACTTTGGCCAGTAAACTGGAGAAGGTGTGATAACTGCCTGTATCTTGCATCAGGCATCAGGCTAAGGTCAACTATCACTAGATTGTCTGGTGCAGTTTGGTGACTTAGATTGCTGCGAACTGAACACCACTGACATCTGATCGCAACTTTCACATTCACATAAGTAGCTCGGCTGGCCTACTTTGGAAGGATGTACGACATGCGAGATTTTCTCTTAATAGAATATGTCAGTGGTACACATTTGATTTAGTGAAGTCAGTTGCTCCAGTCTAACCGAGAAGTCTTGTGTTAGGAGGCGCATCTCCTAACGAGACAGCCAGGACGCATCACGCCACATCGATCGACCGGCCCAAATCGGATGGTATGGTCGCGGGTGGCGGCACGGTCCCACTCAGTAAATCAGATAGCAGGTGTGCGGTCGAACACCTGTGCGCTGTCTGGTCAGTCTATTTTCTCGCGGCTGCCCTCTGGTACCCCCTGTAACGTGATTTGTACTGACGCCCTGACTGCCATATATGATTGTTGATGAATAGTCGGGGATTTGGTTTATTTTCATGTTGACCATCACTCACATTTGATCGCAGCGTTCGCATTCAGATAGACTTTGCAGCCAGCCTCTTTCGAAAAGAAGCACTAGACTCGAGTTTCGCTCTCACTAGAGCTTGTCAGTAATCTAAAATATCGCCCTGCGAGTTTAATGAGTTCAGTGATCTCGACCTGTCTCGGAAGTCCTAATCGCGGGGTTATCGATTGGAGTTAACAGGACAGTTACTGTGTCTCCTCTCGAGACGATCGGGCAACCTGATCATTGCTCACAGGCGAGAGTGGTTGAGCGTTCAGATATATGATTGTCTCAATCGATTCGCTTCGTGTCTGTCGGCCATCCATGGTAATCGTTTGTCCTATAAATCGAGAGCTTCTGCGGCCCAAGTTTTGTCTCGCTCGTCCAATAAACAGTGCAGTCGCGTCTCTTCTGATTTCTGGTTTTTGGGGTCAAGCGACTGAGCGCGTACCAAAGGGGACGATCCTATATCCTGCTCACGAAGTTATCAGTTGAATTGAAGGGATCGATCCTCTTTATTTTCTCCTTATAATAATTGAGCACACTGAACACTATTCGTATAAGGTAATGATCGAAGGCCTGAAAGAGTTTATTCGGTCATGTCTACTGTGAGGTCAATGGCATTAACACGCCACTCTAAAAAGCACGATGATCGGAAGACAGATTCCGGTCCAGACGAGGATATGAACTATGAAGGAGCGAAACTCGAGTGTGGCTTTCCCTTTCTAAGTGGATCAGGTAAGAGTCTTTTGCGAATCTGGCGGCTGTGGGTGGTGTTCACTTTGCATTGTTGTTATTCTCTCTTGCGAAGTACAATATGAACGAAGTGTGCTTTTGTCACAAAATAGGGTCTTGCGCCAATCAATTTTTCACAGCAGGTAGTTTCATTCAATCTGGTACTGTAAGGAGGCTGATTTGCTTCCAGAAGCCACGTTAAATGAAAACTTTAAGCTCAACAATTTGTCCGACAGTGGATCTTATTTTGGTGTCTTCACTTGTCCAACCCTTTCTCTACTGAATTGTTATCTTTCAAAACTGAAAAGGCAACATAAGTTTTGAAACTGATAGAAGCGATGGCCAGATGAAACAATAACCATTTTTGATTCGCTGCAACTGTCTTGGGAGAGTTTTATTACAAATCCAAGTACATAGTCAGGTTACTTGAAAAAAACTGTATCAAAACAGGTTTGGCAAGTGATTACCCATTCTCAAAATACTAATTTCCACTGATACATGACAATATGTCTGAGTTTTAGTCTGCGACTATGAAGTGGTTGGAATGGCTTTGTTGAGTTTCAACCCTTTTCTTCAGTTCAATTCACTTTTGTTCAAGTTTCTGTGGCACGATGTTTAGGGTCAAATTAGGTCGGCTTCGGACTCAAAGATTTCGGGTTCTCGTTGTTACAAAAACAGAACAGAAACTCTTTGTTTCTAGACTTTGTAGATAGACACAGGTTAACTAATGTGTACGAAATGACTGATTCAAATCTGACGCAATAACCACAGTGTCTAACGGTACTCCATTCCGGATTGGAGGTATTGCCTTTGTCCGTACAATATGAGACTCTTCCACGAATAAAATGGAACTGCGGCAAACACATTTCACAGTTTGCAAAGAAACAAACGAGTAAGAGAGGCACTAATCATACATAAACGTCAAACACAGGCACACGCGAACAATTTAATCACAAACGCACAGACATGAAACCAGTATCAAGATTCAGAGAAACACTACAGTGGACTACATACCAGACCATATCCTCCCTACACAAGTAATCGTTCCAGCGTATCCTATATTCAGCGAACAAAATTAACTCCGCTCTTGTGCGTGTGACAGAACCTATTCACCATAAGTAGATCCATCAATCCTGGATAAAAGGAATGAACACAGGTATAGGTTGAAACTGTAAAAAGCCTTCAATCAGGTGGTCAGCCTTTGGTCGAAACATTACTAGCTCGAATAAAAGTTTCATTACAATCCAAGCCTATTTTGCCAGGCGTATCACTTCTTTACGACATTTGATGCTGATAGGTTAATTTCTGATAAGTGATTATCATACGGTAAGTTCAAGTCATATATGCAATACTTACAACAAGTCAAACAGGCCACTAAAAATCACAGAAGTGATGTGGATCACAGTCTATTGGAGGATGGTGGGAGTTTTGGTGAACACGTTAGTGTCACAAGTGCCTGTCATGAGGAATGTATTCTTCGTTGTCAAGTGTTTCACGCTTGCTCGGGTTTCAAGTTGCTATGACATAACTGGCCAGAGGAATTGGAGTAGGAATTTTCGGGCACAGACAGGGGTTGTGGAGTCTGACAGCAATAGCCTCGGCCGTTGGTAACAGTCGCACTCTGGCAGCTGTACAGTAGGCTTGACGAATCTTGCGGATGACTTGGAAAGTCTCATCCGGATTTATTCGTTGGCCAATGGAACCAACCTCATTGGAATTGGGCTCCCTCGAGTTTCCGGGAGGCCATTTTGACAACAACAGGTGAGAGAGTAGATAGCACCAGTACTGGGCAGGTATTGAACAACACGATAAGTCTTGCAAGCACATTCTATCGCATTTGAAAGTCCACGGCTAATTATTTCATTACTAACCTCACCCTTAAATGAGAGACAGATACAACGTATTCACCAACACTCCACCCTCCTCCAGTAGACTGTGGTCTGCAACAAATCTTGAATTCTCAGTGACCACGTTGATTGGTTAAAAATTTTGCACAGTCCCAATAAGTACTCCAAACATCCGTACTGATCTACGGACACAATTGAATGTGAGATAAAGGGCATAAAGGACTCGCAAATGAGTCATTGCCCATACACTAGATCAACCACTACTTTGGCACACCATTAGACAACCAGAGTTGCTGAAGTTGGTAGGTATGAACGTTTTGGACTAGAATGCTACCTCAACTGTGACAGCTGACTTGGCTCCCAAGAACAGGAGCGTAATGGTTACATCTATAGTCCAACAATATTGCCAGTGTTCATCACTACACCCTGACCTGTATTCGTTAATTTTTTAAAGTGTGGCAACATTAGATTGGTATGAAGCTGACTGACTGTGGTTCGGACTATAGTTGATGGAATCCGTTTCGGATTAGCCTGTCGCATTGTCCGAAGCAAGAGGATGCCTGCAGTTAATCACCATCACAAGTGGCTTGCGCTGAACCACTCGTGGTTCAACTTACACATAACGTACCCAGTGTAAGCCCGAAGGAATAAACCAGTAGGTGTGTGAGTGAGACCTTCGTATCCAGTTGGCCAATACTGCTTTGTCAATTCATAGGCCAGCTCGGGATTGGAACACCCATCTCTTGAGAAATAAACAGAGAGAGACCACAATGATAAGATTTACACTGGGAAGAAAAATATTGGAAACAACGTAAGAAGCAATCCATTGTAGGAGTACATGTTAGTGTACTCTAGAGAAGATAGGGGGTGAACTCAAGATGCTGATTTGGACTGGAAATAAACAGACAAAACGTTCACCACACAGTAAACCAGCAGTGCTGAAGAAAAGGAAAGGTAGAATACCACAGACATCCAGGTATAAATTGCCAAACGATGACAGTCGTTGGTTGACGTGAACAGCAAAAAAGATGGACATAAGTGATATACCCTACTTGACCCTAACGTATTCGTTGTCTCTTGGCCGACAGTGTACTATGCGTACGTTGATGACCTACTAATCCCAAACGGTCAGCGTATTCGTGGCCGCACACGTCGCAACGCCTTACGGTCATCTCACTGCGACCTATGGTATCGATGGTTCCCTCGCGTACCGAGCGCTGCCGTTCACGGCCACACGATAGCTGTTCAGTGAGGTTGCGGACGCCCGTCCGAATTGTATTTCTCCAGACTGATCGGTTCAGTACCAAGTCTTCCCTACATCTACAATCAATGTTACAACGTGAAAAACTTACCTGGATAACATCTTGGTATCTCAGCTTCTGACCACCAGGATTTCGTCTACCTTATTTCACCTACTCGTATAGTAGCTGTTTTGGAATACAGTCGTCTTCCATCCGTCGGGTGTGACCTAACCAAGGAAGCTGATTCAGCACCAGCAGGGCTTCCATTCAGTTCATGTCCGCTCGCCGTAGTACAACAGTGTTCGGAACCATGTCTGACCGCCAAGACGCGTTTTAGATATTGTAAACAGAAATGATGTAGACAGCGCAGGCTGCATTGGAACACTGTCCAGTTTTCACTGCCGTACAACAGTATGAACAGCACCAATGGGTGGTAGACACGCAGCTTGGTGGCCATATGCAGGCTCTGGTTCTTTTATGCACGTATTTCAAGCCTCTCGAAAACAGCACTAGGCTTTGCCAAGCGGGCTGGTCACTCGCGGTCCACGGACAGATCTGTAGACAAACTGCTACTCAAATATTACAAGTCCACGCAGCTGTCGACAAAGTCTCCAGTGACGCGAATTCCAGGTGTACGTACAGGGACAGCACCTCCACCCGGATAAGGCTAGGAGAAAGAAAATGTCTTACCTGTGTTGATATCCAGTCCACACTTGGATGCTGTGGTTGCAAAAGCTGCAGTCAGTCGCTGTAGCTCGTCTTTGGTGTGTACGAACAGTGCGATGTCATCTGCGAAGAGATGCATGCGCATCGATGGGATATGTAACCACGTTGGAGCACCGAAACGTCGGATATTCAGCAGGCGCCCCTCCGTCCGGTACTCTACCTCAATGCCATCCTCTCTAGAGCCCTGGAAAGCAACTGTTACTATGGCAGTCAAATACAAACTAAATGGGACTGGGGCTAGGACACAACCTGCTTTACGCCAGTGACAGTGTCAAAATCATCAGAGGTAGACCTACACGAGTGTACTTTCTCACTCATGCCCCCCTGGTACGCTTTAATCAAACTGACGAACTTATCTGCACATCCAAACTTACCAATTACTGTCCGTGTCACCTCACGGCTCAAGGAATCAAACGCCTTGGTGAAGTCCACAAAGAGGGCATATAGGGGTTTGTTGCGTTTCCGGCATCTTTTCTAAAGCTGTCGAACAGCAAACACCAGGTTGATCGTACTCCGACTCACACGGAATCTACACTGCACTTCAGAAACATTGGCCTACCAAACCTACGCATTCAGTCAGTTAAAGTGGATTCCTGCAAACCCTTGCCTGCGCAGCTCAACAGACTAATCCTCCTCCTTTGAACAAAGGTACGACAAGAGTATCCTTGAACTCTTGTGACATTTCTTCCTTTTACCAGATGGAGTGGGCCAGCTGAAACAGAGCGCGTTCCAGCGTCGGTCGGCCGTTCTTCAGGATTTCACCCGAAAATCCATCTTCGTATGTAGCCTTCCAGTTGCACAGTTGCCCAATCACTCTCTGTGCCTCTGGCAAATCTGAGTCAGGAAACTGGCACTTTTCTGCGTATTTTTGCCTTCATCTTTCGGCTTTGGATAACTGGATTTCTATTGGTTTTTCTAGTTTTCTCAACCGATGTTGCGATACCAAGAGTTGCGAATGGATTGAAAGTCGTCCAGCAATAATAAAAAAGACAACTTTTTCCGGATACATTAAACTCTACTTCTCGAAAACTTCATTACTTCGTCCGTTGACCTTATTGCTCTATCTAATATTGGACGACTCTAATCAAATCCTTCACCGGTGAAACTCCACAACCAAGCTTAAAATTAAAACCACTAACTTATAAACATGTGTTAATTAATTTAGAATGGCTTTTTGCACAAAGTACGGTCATATTGTAGCGAGAAGGCGTCCAATAAAGCACAATCTTTATTGTCCAAACCGCTAGTCACATGCAACGCGCGCTCTCTCGTTTATAAGTCGCAATTCCAACCCGCAGCACCCCCCGGTTTCCGTTCACACGTCGTG
>QNGE01000040.1:24034-59109 GCA_008508345.1 Paragonimus westermani | reverse complement strand
GATGATGATGATGATGATGATGATGATGATGATGATGATGATGATGATGATGATGATGATGATGATGATGATGATGATGATGATGATGATGATGATGATGATGATGATGATGATGATGATGATTAGTCAGTGCAACCACTTAATTACCCACTGCTCAAAGCACACAAGGATCTAATCATTTCGGTTCCAAATTTTAAAAATTCACGACTTATATATATGTTGGCCGAAAAAATCAGATTATGATTGCGAATAACGTAGCAGATTTTTGTTCTTGGAACCCACTCCTGTGTGACCTTTATTACTTAATCTGTGTAGGTTCTCCGGGCCATCGTCTGTCACTGACTATCTGCCCGTTTTTAAACTTGCTAGCCAGTTTTCGTTCTTAGTAGGTCACATTTACTACATTGTGTGCATCAGCATTCATTAGAACTGACCAAATGTGTCGATTTTTTATCAGGACAGACAGTGTTTAGATTTGCCGAATATTAAGTTTATACAGTTGGTCGGTTTAGCAGTTTAGTAATCAAGGATTTTTTGTTTTGACGATAACCAAAAGTAGATTTTTAATTACCGTTCATAGTCCTACGTAGTTTTCCCTTAGAAGGTTAACTTATAATGAACATCTTTATTCACATGCTACCCACGGAGGAATTTTTCAACAAATCTGCTATAATCTATACAGGACTGCTTACCAGGAAATGAATGATTTCTTATCAGTTTGAAATGTACATTCATAGAGGACTATCCCAATAACTGCGTGAGAAGCATCCGTTATGTAACATGAAGTGTTAGAATTCCTACTGAACACCACGTGTAATGGAGTGACCCTGTGCTGCGAATCATCATTAGCGTAAGGGATTGTTGTTAAACCGTCCATTTGTCCATTGCCGGCCCGATGACTTTCCTCACCTGTTCGCACACAAATTGCTCCCGAACATCAGCAAACATATGCTTTTCGTCACGAATCGTGTTCTGTGAGATGAATGCTTCTTCAGCTTCTCGTCGTACGCTCACTGGAAAGGTGAACAGCAGTGCATCATGCAAGACTGTTCCTATTCACCGACGTCCAGTGTAGCAGTTACTGCGCGTCACTGACCTTGAAAGCCAGAGTTCCCTGTGATATCTTATCCAATAATAGTACAGTGAGCCCGCATGAGCCTATCTCACTGTCCCATTATCGATCTGCCCTCCACATGACCCTAACTTACCCTTGTTTCTTGTGTCCCACCTCCTCCCTGAACACTTCCATCGTGATCGGTCGGTAAATAACTGTGTCCGCGGCTGAATTCTGTGTTTGGAAACCTCATTCTGTGATTGGTATACCCTCGAAAGAACCGTCTTCAGTCTGTTGACCAGTTAGTAGTAAGATCTGAAATTGGGTGCATCAAACCAGAAAGTTGGAACACTAAAGATGAATTCCTTAACATGAAACCGTAAATAAACTGTAAAAGATTGTTGACGTTAACTTCTTCCTCAGCATATTGACCTCGCTCAGCTTCTGTGATATACGTCTGGTTTTCCTGGTGTAGCTCAAAAGTGACTGACAGTTTTGGGTCAAAACACAATGACGTGTACAAATTAATAATGTGTCGTCAAAATATGTTAACTGAGAGTGAGCGATATCACGTTGACAAAATAGTGAAGTATTAGGCAAAACCATCGTGCACGCCAACACCAATATTGGGATTTGAATTATAAAAGGGATTTTAGGACGTTTTTGCGCAACGACCAGGTTCACGGCCACGTAGCTTACAGTGCTCTGCCGATTACTTACCAGCGCGTACGAAATACGACAATTTCGTCACTAGTCCTATTCTGTTAACACACTTTTGAATACGCATTACCACAGTCAGCCGTCTCCTCATAGCCTAGAGTAAATCAAATCATTCACGCGTTCTAAAAACTTCACTCAACTAGATCTCCCAGAAATGATTTAATTGGACTCAATCAGAATGAAAAAACATGATCTAATTATTGGGTGCTTAACAAATCCACTTTTACAGGGCAATACAACTAACAAATTTAGTCCACAGAAACGTTCATGGTCAACTTTTCAGAATGAGCACATGGGGTAAGCGGTGCACAATCTCAACGACATGACAGACTCGTCTGCTTCTAGCATACTTAGGTAACAGACCGTGATTCTATGACGACATAGCGTTTGGCCAGACCACTACCCAAATACACCGATCTGATTCATTCCCTGCGGCACCTTTGCACTGTACAGATGATGGGTGTAAGATTAAGCAGTAGGCCTCGGTTAGTCGCTATGAGACCGAACGGCGACGGATCACTATCTCATCTGCCATGAAATGGCACATAAACTGAATTATTTACGTTGGTGCTAGTTCCGAGGAAAAGTTCTCAAGACATCATGTATATGCATGTGGAAACTGGGTAACTGAACGTATAGGAACCGCGTTGGCTGCGAATTACTCTATCTACGGTTTACCCACCGAGTAATTTCACCCTCAGTAACACACATTTTCATTAATAACTGGTAGTGGATGAACACATAACAAAGGTCGTTTGGAGTCAGGCCACCAGTTCTGTTTTTCCAGGTGGATTTATCTTACAAGTATGTTGGTATATCTTCATTGACCACAACTAGCATTATCTACCGCCAAAAAATTAACTGGGACGCTAGCTAACACAAGTGACGAACTTGGTGTACGGCCGTTCGTCGAGTTTAGTAATTAGATGTTAAAGTTCTCATCACCAAGCCTGAGCGCTTAGCAGTATGGCCGCTGCAATCGATGAAGGCTGATGAATACTCGTTCTAATATGCAACAGAAGGTGACTTTTAGGTCTGGGATACGATTGGCTGCTTTTTACTGTCTGACCTGAGATCCGATTTGCTAAGTTTTGAATATGTTACCCCATGAACTGAGACTAGCTTGGTTACATGTCATTGCTTTTGAACTTCGACCTTCTTTGGAATGTTCACATGATGGCCAATCTTTGACCATTGAGTTGATATATTCATGCTGATCCACTCATTTTCGTGTTAGTATGTGGTAACGGCCATGTTCGCATTAGTTCACAGCTTTTGTCCGAATCAGTTTATTTGCCCATCGTGTCGGGTAACGAATTTCAGGCTCCTAGTAATTCTTTTGAGAATTTAGTGTTTACTCGAGCACGGACTCCTACGAGATGCATATTTAAAATGTCTAATTTGACCCTCGTGGGCAACACTCAGCGAAAGCTGGAAGTGTTGCTTGAATAACTCGTGCTCGTATAGCTACCTAGATATAAATCGTTTGGTGTCATCGAAAATATGTTTCTGACTGTAATTTCATTCGATTTTGTGTATTACGTTCCTTATCCTTTGGTTTTGATGATATTCCTCGTCCGGTTGATTAGTTGTGTGCGCATATACCGTCTACTAGCTGGAATCTTATAGTCATTTCTAATACGGTTTTCGTGTAAGGCAGAACAATCCGTTTTATTCACTGTTCCGTAGAATTCAATTTTCTTATCTGTTACCATAGACTGTGTCTAACGGGAGGCTTTGAGTAGCCCTTGTTTAGAAATACATGGTAACAATATGCATGTTCTTTCATTCTGAGGTCTGCAATACTACAGGTTTTCTACTGTTCTAAACGATTAAGATGCAGCTCCTTTAACATCAAATTGTGTGGTTACTGTGACCTACGACACCCAGCTGCTTGTGTGTCGGGTTTCGATAATAAGAAGTTGTTAGTGTTCCGTTAAGTTCTCGGTTAAAACGTACGCCTAAGAAAAACATACTTTTATGGTTTCCAGTCCCCATGGATATCATTGAAAGTGATGTTGACTGGCCTATATGCATCGTCTCTGTCTCAGACTGTTTGAGTATTGTAAATTTGTCAACAGTAACTCGTATCCACTGGTGTGGTTTAACCCTTGACGGTGCAATGCTCTGCGTGTTCTGTAGGATTGCTTTGGGGAAGAGGGCTGACAAGAGATATTTCATTACAGTCTCTTACACCTGTTCTTAGATTTAGTGGTTTGCTTTGAAGTAAGTAGATAGATATATTTCGCATTTCACCAACCTTGGAAATGTCTCCCAGGTCACTGTAAGGTAGGTTGATAAGAACGGCACCTCCCTCTAACTTGGCCTATCTCGGTTAGTCAAGGAACTGTCGGCACCGCTAACGGACTGTTGAGATCCATCCTTGAGGTGTCGTGTCGCTATGTGAATTAATCCATAGGGCAGGAGGTTATGCCTCACGTGAATACCGTTCCTCTCAGAGCGAATATACTAGCCTGCTGAGATGGACTTATTTAAGCACCAATGTGGGGTTCGCGAGTACATGCAAGACGTAGTAGTTTCATGTGTTTCACCTTCAAGTATGCATGAATATAAGTATATACAGACAGCCGTCTTTGGCCCATTAATAATCGAGTCCCGAATGCATTAATTTTCCTGCCAGCTGGTCAAGAAATCATCAGATCGGAAAGCTGGTCTGATGAACCCAAGTGTACAGTGTGATGGTACCACGCACTGTCTACGGGGTCGTGGTCCCAATACCCGGAAAGCCAAATAAGACGGTCGTGATCAACTTTAAACCACCCGACCACATCGTACCCTTTAACCGTTCACAGCATACCATATATCAGTCAAGTCACTCTAAATATAGTTACCGTACTGTATCACCCATTCCATGTGCACTCCAGCTTTTTGATTATGCCCTTATTGTGTGTTTGTACGTGTCCGCACCATGTCTACATGTTCATCTCAAGTGAGTTAGAATTCACCGGTTGCCTTCAAACGGGGGTGCAAATCGCTTGTGGTAATTCAACAAGATAGACCCTGAAAGCTACTCACCGGGTTGACCATCTTTCAATTATTTATAGATATTGAACGGCTGGTTAGCATCTTTTCAGTTTTCCGTCTGACCACGTGGTCCAACACCAGTTTGGCATCCGGTGACAACCAATCAACAAAGGTCACGTTAGTGAGAAAGTTTTGATCATATGCCAAATTTAAAAGTACTCTGCATGAACTATAAAACTAAACAATACTAATTCCCAGGGAATTGTTTGTATATTTCAAAATGCGTGAAATTATTCACATTCAGGCTGGTCAATGTGGAAACCAAATTGGTTCAAAAGTATGTAACAAAGCTTGTCCGATTAACTTTAGTGTTGTTTTAGCCTGCTCTGTATTTCTGTATGTAAATATGTATCTCACCGAAATTTGATAACACGAATTAACCACCAGTCCAACACTGGGAAATACTTCGTCAAAGTGACTGCCTAATTAAGGAAACCAAACTACGCGGGAACTTTATTGTAGAAGTTGATGAGTTTATAAAAATTCCGAGATTTCATCCAGCAGCACACGACTAATCTGCTTAAAATTTGCGACCTTGAGCTCTCATTCCGTTACCGCTCATATTTCTAGATATCAGGTTGGATTATTTTCATCTTTTCAGTGCTAACGTTGACAGAACTTGTCGTCGAATTGTGGACTGTATTCTAGTCATCGTGATACTTTCGCCGTTTCTTTTTGCCACATTTCTGAGCGTTAGTTTACTTCAAGATCGTACGCGATTCGTCTGTTTGACAGGGATTTTGAGCAAATCAGTAGAACCGTTTTTTAATTTGCATTCATATTTGCATGCTGTCCTCCGTGCATTGTACTGTTACTATAAACTGTTTGCAATTTTCTATACACCCTTTGAGAACATGTCACACCCATAGTGGGTCACTGAAACACGGTTCCTGTCAAGTCTAGTCTGATTCCGTCGTCTGCAAATACTGCATTATGCATTTCTCAATAAACTTTGCTCTGATTCCATTTCATCTTCTTTTGCTGATTTACAGTTTAGTCATTATTCTCCAACTCTTCCAAAACGTCAACTTTATTTGTGTATTTGTACTGAAGATTCACCTTCGAAGTCTTTCTTCACTGATCACACGTGACTAATGATACAAGGCCGTTGATCTGATAGTGGTAGGATACTTTCTAAAGTAGCTGTCTGATAGTCAGCCTGATTTAGTACATTTAATTTTGTTTGTTCACATTTGTTCACTTCAGTTTTGGGAAGTTGTTTCTGATGAACATGGAATCAGTCCGACTGGACAGTATAATGGCGATTCAGAGTTGCAACTTGAACGCATCAATGTTTACTACAATGAGGCTATCGGTGGAAAATATGTCCCACGAGCCATTCTTGTGGATTTGGAGCCCGGTACCATGGACAGCGTTCGATCTGGGCCATTTGGTCAGCTCTTCCGTCCGGACAATTTTGTGTTCGGTCAAAGTGGTGCAGGAAATAACTGGGCCAAAGGTCATTATACCGAAGGTGCGGAACTAGTAGACAGTGTGATGGACGTAACTCGGAAAGAGGCCGAGTCCTGCGATTTGCCCCAGGGTTTCCAGTTGGCTCACTCGCTTGGAGGCGGAACAGGGTCCGGAATGGGGACCTTACTGCTTTCCAAATTGCGTGAAGAATATCCGGATCGAATGGTCATCTCGTTTTCTGTAGTTCCCTCACCCAAGGTAAGTTGACTGATGATTAATCCCCATGATGTGAGACTGGCATATTGCCGTGCACTAATCAACGGTGTGATCACGTTTGTTTACGACTAAATCGAAAATGGTGACTTATCTGATTAAGGCCTACTTCTGTTACTGTTGTTGGTCGATTTAAATGACTACCTTTATCTCGCAAACTGTGGAAGAGACTTTCGACTTATCTCATTCGATAGAGGGAATGGCAATTTACCTCCAACTCATGCGGTAGGAACAAACTTATTTTATAGAGTCTCGTATGGAACGGTCTGTATAGAAATTCAGCGTTTCTACAAGTACCAGCGCTGATTAACACACATTGCTGGCTGATATAAACACAGTTGACGGTAACAGCCCTTAGTCTGACAGCAATAAGTGAATGTGACTACTTATCGATACAGCCTTAAATTTGTATACCCACAAAAATAGCTATAAAACGGTACAAAAAGAATCAGTGGCTACTGGGGTAATTTACTTCAAAGATAGGTACGAACAACCCTTAGTAAAATGCCTAAGATATTTGGGAAAAGAGAGATTACGGTGGTCGTTTCATATAAAGAAGACATCGGAAGCCGTGCACAGGATTCCGAAGGATGTTACACATCAGAGTTGTATTTCTAGACAGGATACTACTATTTTCACTCCTGGTTCAACTGAAAGGCCAACTATCGGTTGTGAAAACTCAAAACTGCACATATGGAATGATCTACGTGAACTATGCGTACGTTTACATTTGTTGGCTTGCACCGAAACTCGGAGCTAAAATAATTAAGCCGAATGTTTGTAACATCATCCAACCTAACAAGAAGTGTGTTTTTGTTTAAGTTTTCAGTTGGTGGATATCATGGTAACTTGATACTGGATTTGTGAATCACGTAAATGTGATTTCACCTCTCGATGAACGAGCGATTGTACTGTTAAAGTGAATTAACCTTTGCTGATGGCATGGGTTGACGAAAAAGTGTTATGACTAATTTATAGCTCCTAACCGACCACAATTAGGCATGGAATTGGGGCGCCTTAACCAGTCTCTCTTTAGGCTTGTTAGACTTTTATATACGTGCACCGGTTGAACACACAGTCATCCAGAACCAGTGAAACGATTCAACGTCATTGCTTGCATCGTGGTACCAATCGTCTACGTGACCTATGCAATCAGTCACTATGCCACACTCGAATGGTAAAAGGGCGAACTTCTTCGGGTTACTGGCTTACTGCTAGCATGACCAGTCCTCAGTACAAAACATTAGTGACTGGAATTGTGTATGAGTAGACAGTGAGTGAATGAAGACATATTCGCATCTGGGATTTACACGTTCAAAGGTTTTGTAGTGCACGAAACAGAAATACCCCGTAATGCTTTTCAACAGACTTGATAGAGCAATCATCATCAAAAATGAGACACTAGTCATTTCAAAGCACCTTCGGAATAGTTACTTCATCGACTGTTCCTCCAACCGGATATAGCGCTAAGTGTACAGTCATGCAAAGACTTGAGGATTCATGTGAAACTCGGCATAATAATGACTTGTTCGTACTCTATAAGTGCACATAGTTGATAGTGCAGCCAGCATGTAAAAGGTGCAATGTTTGGTTCGTACTGAGGGAGTGATCCTAACCGACCCCGTTCAGTTTTTGTTCCACTGCGTTGTTCTACCTCAGAAGAGGTGAACAGTGGTCCACTTCGTAGTTGAGATACTTCGACCGGGTTGAGGGAACCTGGTGACCTGCTCCGTCTACTGCTGCCGTTACTGTTACTGTTTGCTCTAACCAACTGCTCTGAATGTTGTTTGCTTTCGCGGTACTAACTCGTCTTCGTACGCTTCATTTTTCACCCTTGCAACACCGATTTTGTCAGTGTTTAATCAAAACAATTGGGAATGACGAGATATTGCCCCTTGACCGTTTTTCACATTCACTACAGAAAATATTCAAATATGCTGGCTAACTAGAATAAAACTTTATCTGTGTTGCCTTTATGGTAGGTTTCCGATACAATCGTGGAACCTTACAACGCAGTTTTGTCGGTGCATGAATTGGTCGAGAACACAGATGAAACATTTTGCATAGACAACGAAGCCTTGTATGATATTTGCTTCCGTACACTTAAGTTGACTAGACCAAGTTATGGCGACTTAAATCACTTGGTCAGTGCAACTATGTCCGGAGTGACCACCTGCTTCCGCTTTCCTGGACAGTTGAATGCGGATCTACGAAAACTAGCCGTGAATATGGTTCCGTTCCCGCGGTTACACTTCTTCATCCCTGGATTCGCTCCCTTGACAAGTCGAGGTAGCCAACAATACCGAGCACTCACAGTGCCCGAACTGACCCAACAAATGTTTGATGCCAAAAACATGATGGCCGCGTGTGATCCACGTCGCGGACGTTATCTGACAGTCGCAGTCATATTCCGTGGTCGGATGTCAATGAAGGAAGTAGATGAGCAAATGCTAAATGTGCGTAATAAGAATTCCAACTATTTTGTTGAATGGATTCCAAACAATGTGAAGACAGCCGTATGCGATATCCCACCACGTGGTCTCACTATGTCCGGTACCTTCATTGGAAACAGCACATCTATTCAGGAATTGTTCAAACGCATTTCGGAGCAGTTCAGTGCTATGTTCAGACGAAAGGCGTTTCTGCATTGGTACACGGGTGAGGGTATGGATGAGATGGAGTTCACTGAGGCTGAGTCCAACATGAACGATCTGATAAGTGAGTATCAGCAGTATCAGGACGCCACGGCCGAACACGATTCACTCTACTCAGACGGTGAAAGGGACTAATTGTTGAACAATTCAGTCAGTTTCATGCAAAAACTTATCCACTTCGTGGGCACATAACAGTACATCCTTTGCACTACAGAGGAACTGTCGCTAATTTCATTCACTGTTGACATAGGTAAGAAATTGTCACGGAAGAAGTATGCAATGTTATATCTTATTACTCATCACGAGCTCACTTTCAGTCTTAGTGTAAAACCGGCACTTTAGCTATTATCCCTACTTTTAGTAAATATTTTAACCGCATCTTCCGTTTTAAAGGCATACCACTTTCCTGAATCAATGGGATGGGCGGATGTCACGCACTGTTAGACATTTTCACTGCCAACTATCAACGGTGTGAAAGCGCTCACTACACTGAACACATCAATAGAGCAGTAAGTCTACTGATGAATAGTCGGGGAGTTAGTTTATTTTCAAGTTGACCATCACTCACATTTGATCGCAGCCTTCGCATTCAGCCGGCCTCCTTCGAAAAGAAGCACTAGACTCGAGTTTCGCTCCCATTAGAGCTCGTCACTAGTGCATGTCCTTGCCACGGCCGGGATTTGAACTCCGGCCATTCCAATCATGAGGCAACCGTGTTGACCCCTGCGCCACTGACCTCACATTAGGCACGACCGGGTTATCAAATCTGATCAGTAAGTCATTAAATTACGATGAGCCATAATTCACTGTTTCGCAATTTTTGAAAACGGAACCACAAACAGTTGCTTGCTGGTTGCCATAGATAAACAGTTTCGTAACTACGATTAGCAGCCGAGCTTCTCGCCAACTTTGTGAACATGGCAAAAAACAAGCTGTCTTTAAGGGTAAACAACTAGCACAAAATTAAACGGCTGTGAGATCGCAACTTGACATCATACTACTGGGTCGGGAGCTTTTGGACAGATCTTATGAACGTGATAAGTAGTAGAGATACCCCCTTCAAATTGCCGGACTCAGTTGGATAACACTCCGTAAAAAATAGTATGGTTACTTCAACTGAATAACCTCACCTGGCTTATCAACAACTATTTCAGGCTATGACTGAACAACTGCTGTGCGCTGAATCCTGATTTGACCAACCACCGTGGAAATTGAAACACGCACAGAAACATACGGAACTGCATCGATAAAAATTATACGGCCATCCCACTTTGCTATTGCGCTCTCGCGATAGATGTAAGGTATGTTGAGAACCGGGTACGTGGCATCACTTAAGCGACAATGAAATTTCCGAATTATTGCGCCGTCAATGGTTCAGAGGTGCATAACTTGTTAAGTGAGCAGGTTCTGTGTGATTCGGAGTTAACCTTTTACCCACATTATGCTACGGAGAGATGAGCCGACCGATTTGGAAAGTGAGATGACCTGAGCGTTGCCACAGGGGCGTAGTGTTATTTTAACGATACACATGTTATGAATTTAAGACTCGTTCTGTCAGATCACAGTCTGATGCAAGTTGCAAAAATGTATGGTAACACAAAGTGATCTCGTGTCTAAATGTGAGTCCACGTGTTGTTCACCGTTTGCTATAATCAGCTCACCCTTCGAACGATTAGGATTACTATTCATACCTTCAACGAACGTGTCTTCAATGCGTTCATTGAAACTAACCTCCCCCTACTTCAGATCATGCCACCAGTATCACCATGCATCATACTGATTTGATTAAAATCCTTCTCCTCGTTTGCAGCTAACGAATTATCTATCAGTTCAAGACGCACAAACTCCAGACCATAATAGGCGAGATTGTGTCTGTGGCTGATTTACCGAAACAGTTTCATTAAATCCCTACCCAAAGGACGTAGTTACGGAATCCTTTAAGCTCAAGACTCTCATCTCTTACCCTGGAAGACAACCTCAATATTCATCGTATGACCTACTTTGATAGAACTGCTCGTCTTTCAGTCCGCTGCACCCGCATTTTAAGATTTGGTCTTGTGAACTGGCGCGCAACAACGTCTCTGTATCCATGGAGCCCCCTAGCAGTTTCTGGTGTGCTAAGGCACGTCTCTTGGAATGCTCAGGTCATCTCAGTTTCCAAATCGGTCGGCTCATCTCTCCGTAGCATAATGTGGGTAAAAGGTTAACTCCGAATCACACAGAACCTGCTCACGTAACAAGTTATGCACCTCTGAACCATTGACAGTGCAATAATTCGGAAATTTCATTGTCGCTTAAGTGATGCCACGTACCCGGTTCTCAACATACCTGACATCTATCGCTAGAGCGCCACAGCAACGTGGGATGGCCGTATAATTTTTGTCGATGCAGTTCCGTATGCTTCTGTGCGTGTTTCAGTTTCCATGGTGGTTGGTCAAATCAGGACTCAGCGCACAGCAGTTGTTCAATCATAGCCTGAAATAGTTTTTGATAAGCCAGGCGTGATTAGCAGTTGGGAAAACTGTAGAATTTCCTGGTTGTACGTAGAGCAGGCCATACAGAGAGATGCTGATCTCATAAACAACAGGAATTCCTTTTGTAAACAACTGCAGCAACGCCGACGTATGAGTTCACGTTTGATGGTGTTGTATTTAGAGTAGGAGGATCTTCTCACAACTTTCCAAAACCCATTCGTCAAGACTGCTTCCGGTATGAACTGGATTCGGAAGATCACACACTGTGTATTGTTTCATTCGCGTCCTCACAGTGGACTCTTTACAACTGGGCAATGATACGTTGGCGGGCGAGGATAAGCAATTCTGTAATAGATAGATGCGTACATTCAGGTATGTCGACAAACTGAAAACGTATGTCCATGTACGATATGTGTTTGTGTCCCATTGTAATCAAACAGATTCACTGGAATTGGACTAACACACTTAGGACAGCAGTGAACTCAACCATGTTCACCAGGTTTTCCATAAAAGTTAATCAATTAACCGGTTGAACAAGGTTGCAACATGTTTGATCACTTAACTAACTTAGCACACTGCCAAGCTGGTGCAACTGTTAAAAAAGCTGCTCAATTTTGAAAACCTGCCAGTAAATTGTACGGTTCATTGCTTCCTATCGGTTCTCGTTCTCGATATTAATTATCACACAAAATTGCTTTATGGAAAAATACATTATCTAACAAGATACATTCTGAACATAGGTCAGGTACAGATGCTCGGTATCCGTTGCGTTTTGTCTGGGTGGTGTATGACTTAGGAATCCTGATGGGATGATTTTAATTTGAATAGGCGTTCGCCGAACAGTACCTTCCAATTATGTCAGTATTATCATCCTAGTGAGGTGGGTTTTTTCTGGTTCCTGTCCTTCCTGTTCAAGATACCTAAGTTACAACCGTAATTCAACTGTCAATCGTTCCCAGATAACCCCTTACAACAGTGCTAATCGCTTTACAGCCTGTTGCTCAAGCCCAAGGCAACCAGTGGGGTCGACATGCAAATATGTGCATGGCCACCATGTCTCGTCCATCTGCTTGCTCTGTCGAATTGAAGAAACAACTGGTCAGTAGGACGACATAAGTGAGTACGTTCCCATGTCAAACTGATTGGATCCGCTACGAAAGAAACGTTGATGATGGCACGATTAACCTACCGTTCAAATTCTCCGCATTCGTCCCTATAGAAAACGTGCGCACTCTTAATTCCGCAACCTTAATACAGGAAGACAAACACGTGGACAGGATCGGGTTGCGTTGACGTCTGAAACAGAATAAACCACACGAGCTACGTTTTGTGATCGTGAGAGTCGTGATAGCGATTGTCCCGGAATTGTGTTTCGGCCACAAAATCCGCATTCGGATCGAAGGGCTTACCGAACGGCCACGCCCCCCCCTAACCGAGCCGTCGAGCACAAACGGACAAAGTGTAAGGACGATACTTCCCTAATAGATTGTATCACCGCAACAGTATTCGCCAAGCGATACATGATAAATTGCCACATTCATCGACGAAACTGATTTGCAAATCACTGAAATACCAATCAAAACCGAATCATTTTCCCATAGAATCTGAGACACGTCAAGCTGTGGTTTTAGGTTTATCGTGCCATTTTGTGAACTCTGACGTGATGTACTGTAGCTGTGCTGTGAAAACAACAGGTATCGCTTGGCACCTCTCACTTTTGTGGCCTCGTCACAGAGTCGTGTCGTTCCACGTCCTGTCAACATGCCTTAGTTGACCATTCTATCCGTGTCATCATGAAGTCGGCTTGCTACATTATCGAGACCGGTATGGACAGCCTGCCCCAAAAGGTTGCCCAGATTGAGGTGCATTGTACTCCGGAAACCTGCTTCGGCCTTAGAAACGGTATATTCGTTTATTTCTGGTCAACATGAAACATTCGCATCATACGGGTTTTGGTTAGCTGATTACGAACTAGAATATGCTGATACTTGTGAGTACTGTTCGCGCTGCAGGGGTTCGAGGTAAGGCGCATAACGCATTCCTCACAAGTACCGTGTTTGCTCGCAAACTGGCTTCCGTAGGACTACAGGCTGTAAGTGTAGATGATTCTGGTGACGGCGGTTCGGAATAGATACTTCCATCATACCGAAGGCACGTCGAACTTTTGGACCCTGGGCTGACTAATTTGGTCTGTGCGTGTCTATCTATCCGACTCTGATCATGCTGAATTGAGCTGGATCACACTCTTCTCAGTTCGCTTACCTGGGCAGTAGTCGCGCACAGTCTGGTCTGAACGAGTTTATCATGCAGATGTTAGATCGCACTCATGGAACACACTGATGTACGCTTATCAATGGTGTTTACAGCTTTTAAGGACCATTTATACATTCCGTGCAATAAGGATTCAATCTTCATTCTAAATATCACTTCTGGTTATCGCGTATTCGTGACTAATGACTAAATGCATCGCGCACAAAAACATGTGCTGTGTGGTAATCCACGAACCATGAACCAAAACCCTACACTATTGAGAGAGTAGTTCGCAGAATGCATGACCAGATCCCCTCCGTAGATTTATAGGTTGTTAGAGGAGCAACAAAAAACTTTGCGTGCGCCTTCCTGTCCCTGTGCTGAGTAGTGGAAAATTGTGTTGGACCCATTCGTAAATCAGTCAAAAGCATCATTACCATGTGAATGGTAAACTAATAAAAGTCTTTCTACACAAATGGAGGGGGAAACCAACGTTTGAAATCAACTGCCACAGCATATAACAACCGGGGCTTATCAGTTGCATAAAAAT
This sequence comes from Paragonimus westermani, assembly GCA_008508345.1. NCBI lineage: Eukaryota > Metazoa > Platyhelminthes > Trematoda > Plagiorchiida > Troglotrematidae > Paragonimus > Paragonimus westermani. Next base: position 44,676 of record QNGE01000040.1, on the reverse strand, counting down.
ACTGTGGAGTTCAAATCTCGAGCGTGGCAAGGATATGTACTACTGACGAGCTCTAACGAGAGCGACGGTTGCGGTCGAATGCGAGTGATGTTCAACTTGAAACAACTGCGAATGCCTGCGTGGGATCCACCCGGCGATGGCTCTTCAGGAGATGACGAGCGATTGCCGATGCCGGTGGTCTGTATGGTGGTTGTTGGGTGCACTCATGGGTATCAGTTTGCATCTGCGTCACAAGTTTCCCTACCCATGTTGGGATGTATTCCGAGATCTGATAGGCTGGATGTAGGCGGTGTCCTCGCTAATAATAGTCCGGCCGTGGACACACGATGCGGCTGTTTACAATTACAAGGTGGTGGTTACTCATGCGACCACATCGGGCTGAATCACAATGCAGAAGCTCACCATTACACCACATCAACGGTTGGTGGTGATTGACACCCTGCCTACCTATCTCACCATCTGCATAAACAATGCGATAAGCCTACTTGAGATGGCGGTTGCATCATGCCATGATTATCACTGCAAATGGGCTAGGTAATGCTTACGCGGTGGTCGTACACACTTACCAGGCTAGTTTAGAACAGACACCCACACAGGACTTGAACAAAATTGAGGCTGATTGTGATACGCCGAATGGTAGGAAGATTCGAAACGAAGCTGGAAAACTGCTTGTCAAACATCCAAATAAATAGAAGCAAATCGGCACCACTCAGTTCACTAGTCGATTGCTAATGTTTGCACCATTTGTAACCAGAAACCGTATAAACGCAATTGAACCAAGTTCACTTGTTCAGTCTATGTTCAGCGCACGCCCGCTATACTGAATACCCAGGTGATTCACACAATCAATGTTTATTGCGTGCAGGCGACTGAATTCCTCTTTAGTCAACTTTTCAATTTGTCTGCGATTGTTATTGTTCGTCGTTCGCGTTCTGCCTCTTTTTCTTTTGCGCAAACTTTCATCTCCACCTGTGTTCGTCCCATATCGCTCGGTTTTCTCTCCACAATCTAAAGGGAGAAACATGCATTCGTTAGGCTTGTTTGCACAACAAATCTTATGGTATTAATGTACCTTAGAACCCCGTTAGCCCAGTTTTTATTCTGGTTTCACCACCACAACACGATGAGGAGGGGTTGGATTTTGCGATGGATCTAAAATTGGAACTCATTAGAGAACTTTATTTAACATAAGCGTTCTTTTTAATCCACACAGGACGCTTTCGATTCATACTGTGCGTTGTAACGGAGCAAAATTGAAGCTCACCTACTGGTACTCGCTTCAAAATATTGCTGGCATCGTGTGCAGTAGAGTCCTTAGTCGAAGAATGGCGTAAACACGCAGTCTCAGTGATACCACTGCGGACAGAATTGACACTTGATCCAGTTGTCCATACTCTGATCCTCTGCCGGTGATTCCCTTTGCCCACATTTACCGCAGATATCCGTACTGACTTCTGCCGTTGACAAAACAATCGGTGCTTTACTGCTGCCTTACCGGTTGCTGTCCACTTTTCGTAGCACGTGGCACTGAGTTCGTTCTTGGACGTTTAGGCGCCTGAGGGCACTGAAACAAGTGAACGTGCTCAGAATCAACTGGAGTGACCGGTGCTCTTGTGGAAGCTGTGGGTTGCAATGCTATTGTTGGTAGCGTTCCCTCGTCAGGTGGACTGTCGGGGAGGTCCAATGTGATGACGGAAACGTTATTCGTGTCCATAGATGCATTTGCAATCGGCAAGAAGCATGATGATAACCGGCTAAGGTCACAACTACGAAGAAATTCACGCATTTCATCCAGAAGCTGGTTGAAGGGTGTGTCTTCCAAATGCCTCTTCGCCATCTTTCCTAGTTCGGTGAATGCTGCCATCCTGGAGGATCCGACTTAGGTCTTACTGGGTGCGTCATAGTTGGCAGCAGGGATTTTCAAAATTCCATTGAAACTTCTTATCCGTCCAAGAACAACTGGGAAATCTTCCAGATTGCCGCCGAACGGTTGATATGCATACAAGGAGTGCCTGTATGATAGAAGGTGCTCCATTGAAAAGGAGCAGTCACAGGCCCACTTCGTCGGACTAACGTTGTACATATGGTTGTCGTCCATCACGCAAATCCCCGCGTGAGAGGCGTTGAACGTCAGGTGACTTTCGTCGGCGAAGTTTTCAAACACCATCTGCACCGTCTTCGGGATCAACGGACCACTCAACCCCACGTAATCTGCACGATTATTGGTGTGCGGGTAGGAGCGCAGGCAGAGACGAGCTGTACCTGGCGATCGTCGATTATGTGGTCAAACATGGCTGTGGTGCACTCGATGGTCTGCCAGACTCGTATCTGAACGTTTAAATGATGTCATGTGATCGAGTAATGCGTCGCTTCCACGAAGTTGTTGTCCCACCTGCCGAATGTGGGGATTTTTAGGCTGTGACTGTTGGTCCATTCCTCCGATCTCTTAACGAGGCTGGTCATCAGGTACTCATTGTAAAGCGATAGGTCTGTGGTCCGCACAATAGCTTATGCTGCAGCGTACCTCAAGCGGTTACGTGTCAGCATAGCAATCAGGAGCCACTTGTTGAGAGTCTCGTTGGAGGCTCTATCGCGCACGTTTCGCAAAATGTGCATTCGGCACAGTAGTCGATGGACGTGCGGCAGTTCCTGTGTAATTGCCCCTTGTATGGCCGCGCTGTCGTCCATGATTATCATCCTTGTCTCCACTGGTCCCACGAAGATGAGGAATTGACGGAGAAATGACGATGGCTACCGTCGTTTCATTTGCAAGCTAACCAAAGCACACTGGTAGGCCAGCTCTACTAGCATCTAAAGCAATTAGAACAAACAAGCAAACTCATGTAAGTGGTGTTTATGCCTATGACCTCGGGGTAGCGCCGACATAATTCTATCGGTTCATTACTCATGAACATAAAATACGTCAAACGGTTGACATCATCTAAGTTAAAGTAGCACTTACCAGTTTTGTTGAGTTGGGCGTGCAAACGACCTTGGTAGCCAACGGTGTTTCTCTTGGCAAACAAGCGTGCTCCCAGGTTGCACACATCCTTCAGCGTTGTCTTCTTGTCGACGTGCTGGCGAATGTACTGGGTAATGTTGAATGACACTGTGCCGTTGAGCGGCCACGGTCGAATCTCCCCGATTTCTTCCGCAGTAAGGCGACGTCTTGATGCCTCGTATTTCGCAGCACCAACGTCTCACCGATGATTGTGCAACATAACGAATTTAGTGACCCGAAATTATCCGTCGATGTTCCGGTTGACGTTGAAATATACCGAGCATCCGGTTTGAGCGCTGGCTCTCTCTCTCTCCCGAACGCCGAACGATGAGCGCAATACACGTACACTACCTCTGCCTCTTCACGCCCACGGCTTCGATCCGTTACTTAGTAATCTACTGGCCTTTTGCTTCGTAATACTGCTGATACTATATCAATTTTCATACTGTTACGTCAAGTAACCGGGGTGCTGTGGGTGGTCGTAGTTTCGTACAAATGCTTCAGTAGCAGCATGCATTACTGAGTTGAAGGGAGTTTGCCGCTCTATCTTCCATCTCAGCAATGCTTCTTCATGGATCAGCATGTCGATGAAACGCATCGTGTCGGGCGGATAAGAAGGACACTACTCATTCAACTGAGGAGACCTTTGCAATGAAGATAATTTTTTCACATTTTAAGGGCCTATAGTCTTCATCATAGTGTGGCTAAAAAGGCGTCCAAAAAGCGCAGTCTTTATTGTCCAACACGCTGGTTACCAAGCTATGCGCGCGCTCGTGATTATGAGTCATCCTTCCGGACCACAACACCCCCGATTTCCGCTCACACGTCGTGCGCACCTCGACCCGGTTTGTGTGTCCGACTCCTCTTCTCCGGGCGTTTTCCATCTGCCATTCCTCGTCCGTTGGGCCGATCTCGTTGGGCGATGGCTCGTCCGGTCGCTCGTACTGTCCGCAATCCATCCACTTTGTCCTCTGGCCGTATTCTTCGACCACGTCGAGATATTCCTCCGGATGTTAGAATAATCGCGCCCCCGATCTGGTTATTCATCCCACTTTGCCTGCAATGCCTCATCCGTTGGTCCGATCCTGCTGAGTGATGGCTCATCCGGTCGCCCATGTTGTCCCCTACCCGCTCGCTGTAGGCTTTTAGACGTACTTTGCTGCATCGTCGATGTTTTCCACCGAGAGATGGAGCACCCGCACCTCCGGCTTGACAATCCACCAAAATAAGCATGCATACACCACTGACCCACACCGATACTTAGGAATCATTGAAATGTTACAAGTTAGGGAAAGCTCACATTGTGTGTGTATACCTGACTCTGTGTTGAACAGTAATGTGACAGCACAGAATGAGGCAAGAATACATCAAATGAAAACAAACAGACGCCGAGTTCCTTTTCGGAACTGATAAGAAGAACAGAGCGGAAATCAGCATTGTTAAACTAGAACATAGAGAGAGAACGATAACTCGGACATGGCCATCCAGCGTGAAATAAAACTCATTCCGGTATGTGATGTCTTGTTATTATCGATATCAGATGTCTTATGTCACTTTTTCAAATTTGTTCCGGTAGCTGAACCGAATGGAATCTCGGACTACCATTACGAAAGTATGCATCAAGTCGCCGCTAAAAGTCACCCGTTCGCGACGCTTTAACGACGGATTCAGGCAGTGTTGCAAAATGCACACACTACAGCACTATAAGAAGTTTGCTTGCAGTTGAGAAAACACGTCTGGTGTTGTATTTTTAACCAGTTACCTCTGAGAAGATTTCTACTAAGCGTAAGAATATGCCTTAAAGGATACGACGACTGATGCAACAGTTTTTAGGGCAAAAAACGTCGTCTTTGTTGTGCCTATTGCACACGGAAAATCGACCCAATCTGAGCACTGTGTATGGGTAAGGAAGAGAACGGAGCTGTAGAATACATTGCCTCATCCTACGCTTTGCTCTGTCAATCAGATGAATGTCCCTCATAAGAAGAGGTCGACAAGCTTGACTATTTGACTCAAAACGAGGGTGTATCAGTGTGTTGACCATCCGGGTTAGCATTCCAAAGGTAATGTTGTTTTTTTCTCCCAACAAGAAACAGCTGGAAGACTGGTGGAGATCGTTTTTTGATCTCACTCTCAGATAGTGGTCCAGTTTTTATCTCTTAAAAAGTAATTGGGTTGCAGCGATTGACCACTGTATATCGCTGTATATTTTCGGAAGTTAAGTGGAAGCTGAATCGTTGTGGCCCAGAGGAGTAAACTGTTGAGACCACTTTGAAACATTTTCTAACCATTAGTACTATCCGCTAATCACCACACTTTCCTGTCGCTAAAGTACAGTAGCACCGGTGGAATTACCACCTGTAGTAATTCAAAGAGGAATAATGGGAACAACAGGAAGTCTTTAATGGAACGTCGATATAGAGCACCAGCTGCGCAATGTCAGTCACACAGTAAGCCACATAACTGTCACAGAACCACGAACATAAGCCTTATCTAGGAAGCAGAAAAATTGGCGGAACTTGGACTTTGTTGACAAAAAACACCCACGATTAAACCTCATTGTTCAACATCAAGGTGCTTGAACTCTGTTGTATACGCGTCAGGGCCGCCTGTGTGCCCCACAATCCGTGCCAAGGCTCAAGGTGCGTTCTGATTGGTCGCGGCTTCAACGATCAACGGCCCACTTGTCCACGCACCTAAAAATGATGCTACCGCTAGTAAGTGTGATAATATGGTATGTACTTTTACTGAGTCACGTGTTCTCTCTATCATTGTCATTGTCCGGAAAGCGTACTTCTGACTGAACCCGAATAGAAATACAACACCCCAAAAACAAATAACTGTCAACAGCAAGACCTTCATTGAACCACGGTATTAAATGCACTTACTCCATGGAAAACTCAGTCACATAACGACCGGCCACTGAGCTCGATTAGTCGAGGTCTCAGTTGATGTCCTCAGCCATTTTGGTTGCGAAGACCCCAGTCCAGGAAACAAACCCAACCCAGAGTGGCTAGCCCTGTGGTGGACGACTCCAGTTCTGCAAGCCAGTTCATCATCTGCCCACCTCGCACTTTACCCCAGTTGACCGCAGCATCGGCAAAGAGTACTCACTTTGGTAGGTTACTAGCTGCCTCCATCAGTGAGTGGCCTACATATCTAATCCTGTGCACATTTAACAACTGAGAATGGAAACTCGCTGTGCACTCACTACCAAATATCTGTTTTCTAACCACACTTGTTAATCGGTTGACGGTGCTTGGATGAATGTAGACATCGACGATCAAATACCCGAAGGTGGCTCACGTATTCGGCGTTCAGTGACCAAGTTTCCCAGATGTTTCGTAACGCAGCACTTACAGTGTTCCCATATACGCGAATTTTAAACTTCAGTTATACCTATCTATCGCCAGAGATTTTTTAGATCAACGCTATAAAGATACGGACTTCTATTTAAACTGCCATATTTCTGAGTTAGTCAAACCCGTCAGCGGTCTCCATAATTTCATTATACAACATTATATCTACTTGTTCATAGAAATCTTGGCATCGATGACAATAGCCTCTCTTTTCAAGGTTTAATTGTAGCCAACCTGGCGTCAGCAAATGTTCATGAAAGATAAGACATTTTGTCAGATACATCACAGTGTCAAGCGAAAGGCTAACGCCTTGGTCGCCGAAACGCAGTAGACATACTTCCAGCTTTCAGAAATGGACACATCATCTGCACGCATGTAAGTTCAATCAATTCTATTAGGCTCTGGATTAATAGTTTTGAAAAATGTCGTTGTCCACATTCAATCTGAACGCTAAATAAAGTCAGGTAACTGCAGATAAATTTACTTTTATAAAAGTTATGCCTGTTTAGCTCTGGTAAAATGTTACCGATGGTTGGTAAGCGGAACTAGTCTCTCTAAGGCATCTTGTTCAGTAACTGGGACTCAACGCATGTCACCTGAGGTCTTGATAATAAATGACTTATTGAAAACAAATTTTACCGACCCAGTCACACTGTTCTTTCCTCCATATCAAATTCTCTCCTCGTTGACCATGCATAGTCCTCGGGGCAACAGTACCATAGGAACGGTATTGCTAACTGCAGAAAAACTGTCCAGCATATGACTGGGTAACAAAAGAGAGACAGCGACACTAATCAAAAACACCTTATTCAACTACCTGAGGAAAAAATGAACCGTAGTCAACCATAAGGGAACTCGTCTGCTGAACCATGTGGGTGCGGGCTGTTCCGTGTCCAGAAATCGAATCAGATTGGGAAAGCAGAGGTTTAGTAATAAATTTTCATTGTAAACGTCCACTCGACCTCGTCGGTGCAGTCATCTAACTAGCGATGTAAAGCTGCTCAGACTTTTTGCATACAAGCACTGATGTGTTTAGCGTGTGAAAATGCTTCATAGAACCCCCTCCTGACCTTTTGCTAGCGAGATTGCAATACGACGTTAACAAGCGCGACCGAAAAACTTCCAGGTACATTAAGAATACACACACAAACAAACACTTAAAACTGCTCAGTCCACTTCGAAAGTGAGGCTAGCACTTATTGATTTCGCAGTTATTCCATATGTTCACAGGTCTGCGATTTTTGCACGACTCACACTAATGAGTGCTATAAAGCAGCTTGCATCTTCCGACCGAGGTAGCAGCCGCAGCTGGTGCCAGTTTGATCGAATCGTTTAGACAATGCAACCAACTATTCTGACGTTAGTATGGTTTACGTTTGTTATACTGCTCTCTATGGTCCAACTAGGCGCATCCTCACCGAAGTGGAACTGTAAATCAACAGATCTTGATTACACAAGGAGATACGTACGAGACATATTGGATGACATTGTAACCGTACTTTATTAAGTAATGAATCCTGCGTATGTGTGTAATTGTTCAACGAGACGCAGTTCTATTCGTCACTTATGTTCTTACTCATTGCAATCAACATCTGCATTTTCTTGATTGTGTACCCACCCGATGAACTATATGATGAGTTGATCCGAATAAACCCGTTTGCTACCAGACACCGTTGAACTTTTTGCAATGGGGATAGCAGATTCTACATACTAAGAGTTGCCTTCACGAGGTCGGTTCCATCCGGTGACTGACCGAGTTTATCGAAACAATCACAGTCCCGTAGCAGTCATTGCTTAAAGTAGTGTTAGTAACAGGATAAAACAATCCCACTAAGTGTGAACAATTAACAAATTCGTTTTCTAGTTTAACCTAACTACTAGCAGTGGAAATAATTGGAACCGTTTTCTGCGATTTGACCGAAAAGGAAATAGAATTCATTTTGAAGGTTGTGATAGGCAGAGTAACTGAAAGGAAGCGTTATTAAAATCACAGTAGTGAGTGAACGGTGTTAACAGTGAACAAATGTGTAAGTAAGCTGTTGATATACATTTCACCTGCTTAGCTTGGCTTCATTCATTCCCGCAGAAAAAAGATCATGACATAAACGATTCCTCAGGAGTTTAGTAAACACTCATGACACCTATCTGGGAGTCAAGACAACAATGCTCACCTGAATTCACAATCACTAGGACAATTCAGGTGACCTATTCGATTCCTGGAAAGCGGAGTTGATGCATTTGTGCAAAAAATCAAAAACGGTGTGCAGTGCAGCTGATGTAGGTCCATTACCTTCAGTCACATCTCTCAAGTTACAGGGTAACGCCAGGTCTCCTAAACAATCCCCCGATCAGAATGGCAAAACGCCCTTCCTTTGAGCAGTAGACATGGACACAATGCTCATCTGGTCTCATCTTAACCGTATTGTGTGCCTCGATGAATTTATCGGAGTTTTCTATCCTTATTCTTGCCATTCACCGGTGATCATTTATCCAACGGCATAGGGCACAAAATAAGGTCTGTTCTGGCTTGGACGTATGCTGCTGGGCAGTTGCGCCTACTTCAGACCACTAGAGGATCAGTTCCCCTCAATTGCGAAAGTACTTTGGCATACTCTTCTGCTTCTCATATTGCGTCCCAGTTCACTTGCAGTTGAAGTGACGATTACACAAACAGAACAGACCGATAACCGCCACAACGAGCGGCCGAACACATTCGGACGCATAAAACTCAACTTGGTAAACCGACCGCTCGAAATCCAACCTCACCGATTGCTGAACACCTTATCACAACAGGTCACCAAATTCACCCATCAAACTAATTCAGGACACTGTTGCATAATATATACCCAAAGTTACCGGATTTCCGTGAAGCCATACATATCCGAACTAACCAGCAAACGTTACGTGAACAAAAGGGGTTGAGGCAACCCATCGGGTTACCATGGTCGTGATTAAATAATACTTGGTGTGCTTGTAGGCCTGTGCTGTCCCTGTTTGTCCTTATCTGTATGATCAATACAACTGGTATATTTTACGTTTGCAACTGATGAGAGTAAACGAAATGCCAACATGTGTTAACGTCATCTTTCTTGTTAAAGGGAACCCAGTGTCGAAGTTTTTTATGATGTGGTCAATCATCGGAGCAGTGCACACAGGAGAAGAAGCGTTTTGACTGCTTTTCCGGTTGTATTCATAAATGTAATCTTCAGTTAATTTTCGTTTGGTGTTGCCAACGTTTGCATCATTCGGTTTTTTTCACATTTCAAAAGTGGAATCGCTCGGTTGCGTTTGCATTTCGTTCACCAGCAAATCTACCGGCTAGCCTAAATGTCATCTCGTTCCAGTCGCCGTAAAAATTTGGGGCCAGATATTAGATAACGGCATGCGGCTTCACTTCAGACTGTCCGCATCATCGGACAGTGGGCCCGATCGTGCGCTCTACAGAATGTCCAGTGCTCTTGTCTACACTGAGCACTTAGGTGAGAACGGAAGTGATGCTGGAGGAACGTTGTGCATCCTGGATGGGTCAGCATGAAAAGTGCATTAAATCTAACGATGAACAGAGTTTACAGCGGGTGGATCGATGAATCAATAACAAGCCAATGAGAGAAGCACAAACCATGTCTGAGTAGCCAAAGTGCGCACGTGAACTTTGCAACCGGGATTTGTGAAACGGGAAGGTTCACGTGAGTGAGCAAATGTGCAAATGTGCGTCGCTGCACGTGCATGCACCTGGACCGTGCATGTGCAACCAAGCCAATTAGGATGACAGTACTAGCGCCGTTGCATACGTGCCAATTGAAACGGCACAGTTGTTTGGCGTTTGCTTGTCCAATCATTTGGTTTGGCCAAGACAATCGTCGAAATGTCGCATGACGCATGGCGTGACTGACTGCTGTGGGAACTCTTGAGCAGATCAGTTTCTTTGACGACCGATCGGAGATCTAGTCATTTCTTTGCAAATAGGATCTGTGGTTAACGTGAACAGACTGTTGAACACTGGTAAAACTGTCTGAACAAGAACCGCCGAGCCACTGTTACGTGGAAACTCTTCAGAAGTCACTACCCGCTAAGGTGGAGTTTGAATGTTGAAAGGGATCCCAGGGCACTGGTTGGTTTCCCGGGCGTAAGTTACTAGCGTGCGCTTAACAGTGTTCGCTTTTTGTTGTATATACAATGGTCCAAGTGTGGATTCAGCCACTCCGAATGCCTAGGTTCCGGTTGTGATTTCGAACGCGAGTTGCACAACATAACTGATAACCATGTTGCGAATCACAGCTTAAATGTGCGACAAGGCGTTCGCAACTGAATAACATCGGTCGGTTCGCCGTTTTCTGAAGTCTACTAGGTGGGTGCCAGATTTGAAGAGTTCACGTTTTAAAGGCCATTCGACCGTTACTAAGTGTTAGAATGGAAAAATGTGACAGGAAGGACGCATCACGTAAATACGAACGAAGTTCAGTGTAATAAGAACGTCGCAATGGACTGTGGTACGAAAATACAAACACCAACGAGCAAATTTAACATAGGATATTACTTTTTACAAATGTGGCAGCAAGCACTTGTCTGGTACGTTTGTCGTTCTAGGTTCGGTACGATGGGAAACGTTGGGCTCGTTGAAGCATGTTTGGATTCTTTGTAGAAAGTCGACTTTAAATTTCTCTTTATTCTGCCTCTTGACTTATGCAGTGAACAAACACGGTGAATTTTGTATTGTGACTGTATGCATGAAATGTTTGTTTCGTTCTTCCATAATTATCATTGCCTATCTTATAAAAAACTTGCATACTTGGCATTGTTTGTCACACCCTCAGATTCATCTATACACGATCGTTTTAATGAGTTCAGTTCCCAATGTCTGGTGATCATTCATGAACTCTTATTTTGGTTGCCCTGTGTATTAAATGTAATCGGTTAATTCACACACAAGGTAAGAAAGCACTTTTGTCGTAATCTTTTCAATAATACCGTACAAATTCTAGTCACTTCGGTAGCCTTTACTGACGTTCTTTCAGGCCTGGAAGATAGTCTAATTAACCCGACCATCTGAATCAGCGTTATTGAAATTTGAACAGCGAAATCAGAAGACCGGTTTTACAAGATGGTAATACCATTCCGTATGAACTTAATTCGCTTGAATATTTTTTTAATTTTTACCGCTGTTATGTATTAGCAACTGACGAGAACATAAGAAATGGTATTAGCACCTTACAGAACCGGTCTTCTGATTTCGCTGTTCATATTCGTAACTGGGGAAGAGTGTTTTATGTTATTGAAATTGTCAAGTACGCTTTACTGAGTGAACTGTCCATTGTCGCTAGAAGCGACTCAACAGTTGGTTTACGAAACTTCGCCTGTGTGCTTCAAATCAGCACAGAACGCCCCGGATTCGGACAGCACATAAGGTCAAGTGTGCACCAAAACTATTGGCAGAACGAAATTCACTTGTTTGTTTATTCGTCAGTGTCGGTGTGCCTGATCAAGTGGTGATTAGTATCCGTCTTGAACTTAGACATTCGCGTGTTGTTGGGGTAGCTTGTAAACCCTGTTTGTAAAGCCTCACATCTCTAAGCTGGCGATAGTGGATAGTGCGGTCAAGAGCGTAGCTTATCTTCCATGTTTCAAACCAAAAAGCTCAGGCCTCTAACATTATGAGTACGCAGACGAATCCGTGAAGTCCAATATGAGAACTAGGTGAACAAGCATCTGTTCCCGCCATTCTAAACGTCCGCAATTCTGTTCACCCTGATCACTTCACATAAATAGACTATATAAAATGGCTTGCCTCCCCTCACTGAAATAACACCTGAGACGGTAGCGAGTTGGTTCAATCTGATTGAGGGATGCAATCACTCTTTGTGACGCGCGTTTGGCTTACGTTTGCTTTCACTCTTCTGGTGTTGCAACCAACCTTGTGTTTACCTCAACGAGATGAACAGCCGAAAAGTAAAACCACTACGCAATGGGTACCCAAAGCAGCGAAGCCAGGTTTACTGGACGTTATTGACAACTTACTGAACAAAGCAATCAATCGTCAAGGCCCACTAGGTTGAGCATCAGACTCAGCGAACGTGATCGCAGCAGTGGTTAAATTTGTTTCACTTATTGTGTGAATTACTACTCATTTCAACCAACCTTGTTCACCTGATCGTTTGTCCATCCATTATGTTGTGTATGATATTTTAAACAAAATGAACTCGCTTGTTATCGGATATCATTACACTTTTCAATGATGGGGGTGGCAGATGTATAGCAACTGCGTTTTCGATGAGACTGGTTTGCTTCCGTTGAGTTAACGTATGTAGGGAGGCTACCGTAGTTGAAGTGTCAGTGTTCAGTTGGTGCCCAAAAAGAATGTGAAACATTCAGGTTGTGTGTGATCAACGGGCTGTCTGATGAACATGTATATTTTTTGTTCCATATCAGCGTCCGTAATCTTAAGATACAATTTTCTTTGATTCTGTGAAATAGTGGATGAATTACGCCTTTGTGTTGAGAACTGAGCACGAAAGCTTCTCGTAGGCTTGGTGGCACTCGCAATGTTGGCAACCTCAACACAACTGGAAAGGGCTGTAGCGGAATCACCAGCATGTAAACTTGGCTGGACACGATGTAGTAGACCATGGAAACTGAGTCATTCCTCAAGTGTTTAGTGAACACTCAGAGACAATATGTAGCACCTGAACAGTACGCACCTAGCTTTATAAGTACTAGCAAATTTCAGGTTACTCATTTACCTCCTGGAAAGCAGAATTAATGCAGATGTACAAACTGTCAAGACTCCAAGCGATACGGCTTGCGTAGGTCGAATCGTTTCAGGAACATTCACTGAATCAAAACAACGCACGTCCACCTGCGGTTTGTGTTGATCATTACCTCAGGCATATGATTGCTTAAAAAGTCAAAGTAGACGTCAATAAATGACGGATTCACAAAAAGATTGAAAATTCAACTCAAACTAATTGCATCTTTTTCTCGTGTTCACCACAGCACAGGAAGAGAAGTGTCACGAAGACCTATATAAAGATTGTCCATCCAATACAGATTCATTATATCAAATCCGACTGGACAAATATTTACTGAACAAAGTTTGTTCCTAGAAAGTTTAGTCTCCAATTTCCGTAACAAGCGGCCGGCTTGGAGATCTGTTCAACTTGACCGAAATATTAACAAGTTGACACAAACCAAACGATGTCTGGAATTGTCAAAAGATATTTTCTGAAAGCAGCTGTCAGGTGGAAGTTGTTCAACTGTACTCTTTTCAGATGAACGATCTACTGACAGTGGACGATTTCACATGCTGTGCAACAAACAGTTCGACTGAATTGGTCGACTACGTCTCCGTGCATTAACACTAATGCGTCAGGATTTCACCGACTTGATGGACAAATGTTGGCTGACAAGAATAATTTCTGTACCACCACGGTCAGCGGAGTTCCTGTACATGTTTCTTACATACTAACCCTGAATACCGCAATACCATGGTGTGTATGCAGAATGATGTTTGTGAGTAGCTTGTGCAGCTGATTAGAGCTTCCTCGTTCAAAGGTGATGGCCATACACGTGGTGTTGATGGTGTTGTTTGCAAATGCATTTCGTGTTCACTCTCGATTTTCAGTTAGAACTCAGTACCTCCGAGCATCTTACGTATTAGGGCCTGAACCACGATCAGTTCACTACTGTAACAAGCAACCAGGCCAGCAATCCAATGGTTACAGTGTTCTAATTAACAGACAGCCAGTAGTGATTCCATCGTGATCAGGTGGATCACAATGGGGATAGATCCGGATTGTACCGCGTAGACAACATTAGGAACCAGTCGTCTATGTTGTTTCTTCGTCAACTGATTCAGTTTACGGTTTGCACTTTTCAGCCTACGTAGTCAGTTGGATTTAGAAGTCAACGTTAAACCACTCAAAGCGTTGCGCAGTTTTTATGAGCTGTCATTTCTCCCCATGTCCCACACCGGCAGTTTGTCATCTTTGATACTCATAAAGACAGAAAGACAGTTTTGGGGGGTTTGAAGTGTGCTTCGTGTTCAGGCTCCGGATGTCAGGTTTATTCGAGGCCTTCTCATCTCGATGTGACCAATTATATCATCACGGCGATTGTTAGACTGTTTTCTGATCGCTTTCCTACTTCTTCGTGGAGAGCTGATGATATGCAACTTTTGACGTTTCATATCATTCAAGGTGCTGATGCTAGATCCCTTTCTTTTCTGTTCTGTTCTGCACTTTGTCGACAACAGACTTACCAGACAGTTGATTTGGGCAGTCCGCTAGAAGGCAGTATCGTGGACCCTGGACCAATTGGCCGATTGTGTACGCCAGTTCCCTTCTCCAAACTGAATGGCGGTCTTCAGATAGAAACATTTGTTAAGAAAAATAAATGTGCGTCCATTCTGTTTGATTGTAGTTTCGGTTGCGGTGTGACGTACGTTTGTGATGAAGATTAGATCTTTAACTATGCTCGCCGGCGGAGGTAGTGTTTTATTCTGAATGAGATAATACCTTCTGCCCACCAATACGTGGGGTGTAGTGATCCAGTTTGTGGAATTAATAGCAAACAGGGGACTAGCTCAGGCTTGATGCTAACACCAGCGAAATAGAATTAGAACACAGAGAGCTCTGGATACGGTTAAGACTTCATCGTATTTCCAGTAAAAATCAACTTTTCGGCGTCGCTACGCATAGTGACCAGCAGACGGAGCAGAGAACTTCTATTTCCGACCCGACGAGCACAAGTAACACTTGTAGCAACATGCACTTGTCCCGCAGGGGCTGCTTGGCGGCACCCTGGTTGAGTGTTTCACATGAGCACATAAAGTCCGGATTCGGAGAGCAAGTAGACTCAAGTAGGTATCAAAGCGAGTTCCACAACCAAATTCACTCGTTCCTTCTCCTCACTGTATCGGTGCGCTTACACAAGCAGCGAATAGTAGTCCTCTTGAATTTGCACGTTCGCATTTAGATGGGGATAGTTTCCAAACCGTTTTTATAGTCTCATGACTCTAGGTAAGCGAGAGCGTAAAGGTTGGCTGATTGTGTTGTTTAGTTCTAAAACTTTTACTTGAATATTATCCGTCCTAGTACATGTGCAATTTAGAGGTCTGCACGAGAATGTAGGTCTGTGGAATTTATTAGTCATACATTATCATCTAAGCACCATCTGGTAAACAATGCAACATTTTTGGCTCACTTTGACAGCTAGACCGGCACGCATTCCATCTGTATTTATTCCAACCGCTCGCAAACACGTAACGTTCATTTTCTACAACACGGTGGACTATATATAGAATCTCACTAATATTCATCAGAAGATATCTATCATGCATTCAAGCTTCTCCACTGTAACAATGTAACGCACCCGGGTTATCTGATGTACTTCTGGCCTTTGCGCTGGGTCACGTGAGCGTTTGCTCAACGCAGTCTAACGAACCGTTGAAAAACAAGGACAATGGGAAACGGTAACAGCCGGACGGAATTCTCTTACAGCACCATTCAGAAAATCTTTCTATCTACTGATCTAACATGGAAGTGGTTACTTTCATCACTGTTTTGACCTCTCGATCGTTCTCTTCAGCATATGCTGTCCGTCGACGACGTACCCCTTTGCACTGTAGACGGTCAGTCCACGTAAATAAATGGACAAATTTAAAGTATCAGTGTTTTTAAATGAGTACTGGAGAGAGGTCACGACATGCTACTGGTGATCGACTGTTCTGGCTTCAACTGTTCAACTATGCCGGAGATTTAATCAAAAATCGAAAGGTGGCGAACTATCTCGTTTTCAGTGTATCATCTTCCAGCCAAATACAACACAATAAATATGAAATTAGTTGCCAAGTCAGGATTGTGTGGAACCTACTAGAGTGTGAACCTCATGTAGTTTTGGGATTACGGGCACGGTTACTGTGGTCCCGTGCCAATTGTTCCAACGACGACAGGCCATTGTGACTTCAATACTTGAACAGAAGACTGTTGCACGCACAGATTAGGGTTTCCGAGCCGGATTGCCATAACCCCCACAGTGGCCAAGATACGACATTTCACACTTGTGGTGTGACCACGCGTAACACGGTAGATCGGCTTAGATGGGACATCCACATTGACTGTGTGACCCGAGTCGACTGGGTGAGCCGGAATTGCGCTAGATATCTTTCGCTGTAGTCCAATCGTCAACCAAGCAGGATGACGATCGTATATTCTCTCCGACAAGCTCACTGTTGTACGACCAATATAACCTGCTCCACAGGAACAAATCACATGTAGCTGAAGTTAACTGTGGAGGTGGAACAAGAAGGAAAACGAGTTTCCTTTGATTTTACACTACTGAAACGTCCAGAATAATCAATTCAGCGAGGTACACATAGGAAACGGATATGGAATGGCCAGTAAACCCATGTTCACAGCTTTGTTGCGATGACGCAGAGACGGAACTTGGTACGTTAACTAACAAACCGAACCTATAAAGGTTAACTGATGGTATGCTAGACAGAGAACTCAAGTCACTATGTGCGAACATTTCGTGTTAACGGATATCCGGATGAATTGCTAGTTCAGAATATACGACGAAGAGACCCGTATTGCCGTGAATTATCTGTCAAGCGGGAGACCATCTATAGGAATGCGCCTTACAAAGGCGAATTATCAACTGTAACGTTGATCAGAAAGCTCGACACGGCCCAAAGGAAAACTTTTCGTACTGTACAACTAGGACTATCGGTTGCCTCTAAGCCAGTTGTAAGTTTTCATCTCAAAGACGCAGTGCTTGGTAGTGGTACCTTGTTTTGTATTCACTCATTCTCTTGTCCCTGTGGATCAGGTTATATTGATCGTACAACAATGCGCTTGTCGCAGAGAATACACGATCGTCATCCTGCTTGGTTAACGACTGGACTACAGCGAATGATCTCTAGCGCAATTCTGGCCCACCCAGTCGACTCGGGTCACACAGTCAATGTGGATGTCCCATTGTTTTATCGTAAATCAGAACGCAAGGCAGGGGTAACGAGTGTAAATTAGCATATGTGCAATCTGTCCAGTAAACGTGCACGAAGGACGTTAAATTAGTGAACGAGCTAGAATCAAACCGACCATAGTCGCGATTTGTCACGCGAGCGTTAGTAGTCAATCAGATACGAGGTGAAAGTTCGGGCCCTGTAAAAGATGTACACACACACGGTTGGCGGCATCCGATTCGGATTAGCCTGTCACAGTGACCGAAACCAAATTATGCCTGCGCTTATCCATCACTGCAATAGGGTGGAACTGCAATTGGTGCGCACTTGCAGTTCCACCCACACACCACATATCCAGCGTAAACCCGAAGGAATAAGAACGGGAGGTGTGCCAGTGGAGCTTTTGTGTCCAGCCGGCCAATGCTGGTTAGCCACTTGATTGGCTAATAAGGAAAGGAAACTCTTATCTCTCCGAAACTAAACAGAGAGGGGCTGCAGTGACGAGATCTACACTAAGAAGAAAGCTTCGTCAAGTGTAATACAAGAAGCATTGTAGTATAGGAGTACAGATTATTGCATCCCAGAGAAGATAGGGATGAAAAACAAAATTCTCACTGAACTATGAAGAGCCAGGTAGACCATTCATCATACAATACACCAACAAAGCCGAAGAAAAGAATGGATAGAAGATCACAGATATTCAAGTTTCTGAAAAGAGAAGTGAATTAGTTGTCAACGACCAGGATGTTGGCCGATACAGTCATTAACAGAAGTAGAATAAATATACCGATATGACCTACCTGAACCTAACGTACTCGCGCCGCACACATCGCAACGCCATATAGTCACGTCACCGCGACCTATGGCACCGATGGTTCCTTTGCGTACCGCACGCTTCCGCTCGCGACCACGCAATAGTTGCTCGTTGAACGCTCGGACGCCCGCCCGAACCGTATTCCTCCAGGCCGTCCGGTTCAACGTCAAACCTTCCCAACATCTAAAATCTATGTTACAACGTGAAAGACTTACCTGCACAACATCCTGGTACCTCCGCTTCTGGCCACCGGGATTTCGCTTACCTGACTTCACTTGTCCGTACAGTAACTGCTTCGGGATACGGTCATCGCCCATCCGACGGACGTGACCGAGCCAACGGAGCTGGTTCAGCATCAACATGGCTTCCATCCCGTCCATGTCCGCTCGCCGCATTACCTCAGTGTTCGGAATCATGTCCGACCACCGAATACACAAGATGCGCCTCAGACACTGAACATGGAAACGGCTCAAATAGCTCACGTTCCGCTGATACAGTGTCCACGTCTCACTGCCGTACAGCAGGATAGACAGCACCATTGAGGGGTAGACACACAACTTCGTGGTCATCTTCAGGCTGTGATTCTTCCAGACGCGCCTTTCAAGACGTCCGAAAGCAGCGCTAGCCCTCGCCACACGCGCTCTCAGCTCGGGGTCCACGAACAAATCTGTCGACAAGTTGTTACCCAAGTAGCAAAAATCCCCGCAGCCATTCACAGTGTCTCCAGCGATGCGAATTTGGGGTGGAGGTACACAAGCAGCACCTCCACCAGGAGAAGGCTGAAAAAACGAATACGTCTTACCTGTGTTGATGTCCAATCCCAAGCGAAGGCTGTAGTCAGACATTGCAGCTCTCCTTCACTGCGTGCTGTCATCTGCGAACAGAAGCATGCGCATCGTTGACGTGTGTAACCGGGTTGGGACGCTGAAACGTCGGATATTCAAAAGCCGCCCGTCCGTCCGATACACCACCTCAACACCATCCTCTTCAGAGTTCTGAAAAGCAACTGTTACCATGGCAGTCAAATATAAGCTAAATAGGGCTGGGGCTAGAACACAGTCATGCTTCACGCCAGTGACGATGCCAATATCATCAGAGGTCGATCCACACGAGTGCACCTTCGCCTTCATGCCCGCATGCAACAATTTAACCAAATTGACTAAGTTACCTGGACATCCAAACTTACCAAGTACCGTCCACAGCGCCTTGCGGCTCACGGAATCGAAGGCCTTGGTGGAGTTCACGAACAGGGCATACAGGGGCTGTTTGCGTTCTCCTGAAGCTGTCGGGCAGCAAACACCAGGTCAATCGTACTCCGACTCGGCCGGAATCCACACTGCTCCTCGGGAACATTCTCTTACAAAACGGTCGCATTCAAACGGTTCATGAGGATTCTGGCAAGTAACTTGCCTGCACAGCTCAACAGGCTGATACCCTGGTAGCTGTCGGCGCATTGCTTGCTACCCTTGCCTTTGAACAAAGGGACGATAAGGGCGTCCTTAAAGTCTTGCGGCATCGCCTCGTGCCCCCAAATGGAGTGGACCAGCTGGAGCAGAGCCTGTTTCAACGCCGGTCCGCCATTCTTCAGGATCTCGCCTGGCAATCCGTCTTCGCCTGCAGCCTTCCCGTTGCTCAGTTCACCGATCGCCCTCTACAACTCCAGCAAATCTGGGGCGAGAGCAAACGAAGATTTAACGTTCTGTTGCGGCAGGCTGTTCACCCAATCAATTGTAGTGGGGCGGTTTAGCAGGCTGCTTCAAGCGAATCGTAGAACTCCTTGTGTTGCCGACAATATGCGAAACCATGCATGCGCTCGTCCCGTTTCCTGCACCGGTTGTCCTTATTTCTGCGAACACGCTCAGCCACTTGCCGGCTGATACTCCGGAACCTAGTCTTCTTCGCTCCATTAGCCGGGTCTGGTGTGGAGGAAGCGAACGCGGCATTCTTCTCTCCTACCAACTTGCAGGTAGCCACGCTGTTATCATCAAACCAGTCCTGGCGTTTCTTGCACTCCACACCGATCGTCCCGGTGGCTGCTGCCGTAGTCTGTTTCTTCAGATGTTGCCACATACCCTCGGGGGTAGTGGATACAGGAGCGTTTTGAAGACGGGCGACGACTACACGTTGGAAGGCAGTCGTCGTTTCCCAGTTCTCCAGCTGTCTGATATCCAACTTCTGCCGTTGTCCAAAAGATCTACGATAAACAGGCTTACATACATGAATAAAAAATTTGGTCCTGACCAACCTATGATCCGTGCTAAATTCAGCGTCGCGCATCACCCGCGTGTAAACACACTTCACGAATGTCGCGCTGCCGCACGATCACGTAGTCAAGCAGATGGTGGTGACCGCTTCGTGGGTGAGTCCACATCGTGATGTCACTCGCATCCAGCTGGAATCGGGTGTTCGTGATAGCCAGCTCGTGAGTAGCACACAGGTGCAGCAGACGATCACCGTTCGCGTTGACTGAACCAATGCCGTAGGGTCCGAGGACTCCCGGCCAAGCTA
>QNGE01000039.1:503321-530042 GCA_008508345.1 Paragonimus westermani | reverse complement strand
TACTGTTATACGCCTCACCTCTGAAACTGTGAACACAGCACGCAGACAGCTTCTGTAATTTTGTCAGCTACACTACGCCTTTTGAGAGTGTGGCACCCACGCTTGTACTTGGTACCCCAAGTAAGTTGCACGAGCACAAGGTAAATGGACCAAATCCCCTCTCTTCCGCTTGCAGATACTTCCTTAAGCGTGATCAATGCCTCTCCAAAGGTTTGGATGAGATGTGTATTGTACAGATGTGGCAAAGGACTGCATAACCGGCATACATGAATCCTTCACCTACTGAAAGCTTCTGTTACATGCACCCATATAATTCAGTCAGTAAGAAACTCCTTCAGCAGTACGCATGCTTCTGGCAGAGTCACAGGTGTTTCTTTTTTTGATAACATCAAGCGATGGAGTCGATGCAGCCCATTATATTCCTCTATCCACTGTGTTGAGCATGCCTGTTTATGTAAAAATCATCCACTGAGTTTTTAAGCAAGAATTTTTTCACTGAAACTCACGTTGGTTCATATAAAACGAATGGTTTCTACAAGTTTTCCGCAGATGCGACGGTTAGGAAGATCTAACCGCCTGCAAGTTTCTGCAGTCAAGATAACCTAGGGCTCCACGGCAACATTTAATAAATGGAACGTATTGTAACCGAAATCAAGTCACCGGGGATAACTCATGATTCTGGAATATCCTTGCCCAACTTGATGAGGAGTGAGATAATCACTTGACTGGCCACATTTGGCGCACACCCATTGGTACAATTCTCTTCTGACGTATTGTCCATCCTCATTGTTTTCAGCCTCCGCTGTGTCTTTTAATCATGGACAGAAAAGTCTGACCATTCCGAGGAGCGTCGCGCGGAATATGATCAGTGTTCGAATTCTGGTGTCCTACCTATAAATAAAACAAAAATCCTCCTTGAAAACTGCCACCTAATCCACTTGACCTACGGCACCTTAATCTACCTTGACCATTGGCCCAACTTCATCCCATGTCAATGCCTTCAACTGACTGTTTGGCCGCACAATCGTCTTAGTTTGGTCACAACGGTCTTTTCTGGATTCCTATCGCAGTGTGCAGAAGTCTAGTCTGAATATTTTATCGCTTCATCTGGTTTACATCGATAAAAACTGTGCATTCCAATACTGGGATTCACCCGGGGTTGCAACCGTTCCCGGTGACCCACATATTTTTTTAGCCAAATTCATTTGTAGTTGAATGGTAACTAGTAAGTTGTATTGAAATGCTGCCATCGTTCGTGGGGTTCTTTCCTTTCACCGCATCTCACACACATGGCTTACTGTACAGCTGTAGTTAGCTTTCCGTCCTACGTGACAGCATACCGTGTGCCGCGCTGAGTAACACATTTATCCTTGAGTGATTGCTTCATCCCAGGGGCTCCGGGTAATTAATCCTTACTGCGTCCTTTCAAAGTGGCGTTGGGAAGATCTGTGGTAGGTGGACAAATACCAACAGCGGACGTGCTAACCCTCTGTCTGTGCCGAAAAGCTTTTCTCTCAAGCAAAAAGTCCAAAATATTCTGGCCGAAACCCTTCTCTCCTTTATGGGGTGCTGGAACCAGCTCGTCTCACCGTACTTTGAAACCTACCGTTAAAACCTACCTCCGCACTTTATCCACCGACCTTTTAGGATCTCTAGCAAGTGCTAACCATCCCAACAGCTTCTGTTCATCATTCTTCTGCGACCATTAGGTGGATATTTGGCTGTTTGCAGCTTCTACCACGCCATTCACCGCCATGATTTCAACGTTTTCTGTGATTACAGGCAACTTTTTTATGCCTAATGAAGATAACCTGACGGATAATCCTCGGAACCACCCGACAGCTAGACTTCACCGACTGCTTTTCGCAGACGTCTGCATTACTGACGCGCAGAGCCAGGCGGGAGGAACGCTGGGCCACATGCAAGTAAACCAGCCAATAAGTACGCATGCCCATTAGTTGTAGTCTCACGTTCCCAGAGATCTCAACACTTATGGGTTCGTGTTTCAGAGAACAGATTTGGCGGATAAACCATTATGGCGGCCATATAAGAAAACACTCCATCATCAAAAGTTGTAGAAAAATGCGTTGTCAACAGTCTGGGTAGACTGATCGTAGTTCCCATAGAACGCCTCGGGCATGCCTGTACTAACTCACCCTACGGCGCGACAGAAGAACGCAAAAGCTAGACAGTCCTGAGCAATGGAAAACTCTGGGTTATCACCGGCTTTGCCTCCCGAATCTCTCACCGACGGAATCCTCCTGACCACAACTGCTGCCCCAGGAGGTGAGTTCACTTGCCCGCGTGTCATCCTGAGTAGTGTATCCTCATTTTCTTAGTTCATCATATAGTTGTTAATCCATATTTCCATGAATATATGAAGCGTGCGCGGACCAACAAGTAGCTTTTTTCAGTTACACTTCTCTAATATATGATACACGGAGCAAACGCCGGTAAAACTGCAAACACCTCGACGTGGTCCATGACACTCGCATGATGGTAGGTACACTTCAGGATAATGACTGCAGTAAAGATTGTCGGCTCGAGGAGAACACATGAAAAGCCACGGTACTCTGACTGCCAAACGAGGAAGTCACACTTTTTGTTCTCAACAAGAACTTCTAAATTAAGCGGCGCGCACCCAGCTGGTTAGAAGATAGCACTTCTCGCCTGAAGTTATAATGTATAAGTGAAATGCCTCCTTTTCGAGGCTAGTGTATTAGGATCAATTCCGAAGCCGACATCACTAACATCAAAGTAAGTGAGCCGACCAGGGTGCTGCGGCTTCACTTGCTGCTCTATAATAACTGAAGGTTACCTCCATTATTGTATGCTACTTCCTTCAAGCTAACACAGTGTTAGTTGTTAGAACCGATTAGAATAAAATTCGTACTGAAGCCGGTTTAAACACTCAATGTTGAACAGAGTTCCTGTTTCCGTAGCTGGCAGGTTGTTGAGAGGAAAGTTTATCAGTTAACCAAACGACCAGCAGTTGATGGTGTGATAACGATAGAATACCTTGCCGATTACACATAGATGCAGACTGTCTGCAAAAGTAACAGAAGATGCGTTGAAGAAAATGGGAGGGCTCAATTTGTTCAACCTATCACTTTTATCCAGCATTTTCCCCCCTCAGTGGAAAACCTCAATCATTATGCCTCGTCACAAGAGTGGTTCAAGGCAGGACGTTAGTAACTATCGTCCCATCAACCACACATCAATCTGCTCGAGAATGTTTGAAAGGATAATAGAGGTGCACATAGTTGAATTCTTAAGGACACAAAACCTTATAAACCCTTCACAGCACGATTTTCTTAGCAAACGCTCTTGTATGACATGTCTGCTGGAATTCTTGAACCATATATCGACGTCCGTCAATGATGGAAGTGCGGTAATTATCATACTCTTGGACATGCAAAAGGCATTTGATCGTGTGCCTCATAAGCGCCTCTTGATCAAAATAGCATCTTTGGGCATACAAGATCCATTGTATAGCTGGCTGTTGTCATACCTTGAAGGTAGTAATCAAACAGTCAAAATAGGACAGTACTATTCAACACCAAAACTAGTAACTAGTGAGGTGGTCCAAGGAAGCGTCCTGGGTCCGTTGCTCTTCTTAATGTACATAAACGATCCGTGCAACGTTATTACACATGGCAAGCCCTTTCTGTTTGATGACGATATCGAAATCGTTCACACATTCCGCCAGGGCAGTAGTATCAATTTCTGTCTACAAAATATTCGACAGGACCTGGCGTCCTTGCAGTTGTGGTGCAGAACATGGCTGATGTCGTTCTCAGCAGACAAATCGAACATCCTCACTTATGGTTGTAAATTACCCCGTTGCTCCATCTCACTAGATGGTCGTAATATTGGCACAGCCACTTCGGTCAGAGATCCTGGGATACGGTACTCAAACTCCTTCAATTTCTCTGAACAAGTATGGTTTCAGGTAGCGAAAACTAAAAGAACAATAGGCTGCATCAAAAAGGCGTTCAGCCTACCAGCTGCGAAACTGACGCTCTACAAAATGAGTGCTCGGTCTCAACTCGAGTATTGCACTTTTATTTACTGCCACCTACGCAAGTCCGTTAGAAAACCTTCAACGATCGTTTACCAAAAGCGTATCAGGATATTCCTCTTCGCTCACCTATAGACAACGTTGTGGAAAACTTGGCATTGATCCTTTTTGACTGCGTAGACTGAAGTTGAACTTGACGTTGCTGTATAAACTCATACATTCGGATGCGATTACCTCAGCGATCGCCGTCCACTTACAACACAGCCCTCCATATAGTCTAAGAAATAAGGATTCCACCTCGCCAACCCCGATATCCCGGAAGAATATACGTGCAAACTTCTTCCTAGTAAAGTATTCCTACATTTGGAATAAACTTCCAAGTGAATTCAGAGCCAGTAACGACATTCAGCGTTTTAAAAGGGGTTTGGACAGCTATCTTACGTTACCAAACACGATGTCCATCTTCAAACTCTCAGTATCACCTAACGACCTTTCGAGTGTGGTCCGAAAAACATTCAGCCGTCAGATGCGTAATACGTAGACAACCAATCTGCTGTCTAACGCCTGTCAAGAACAGCCCGCTTGAAACGGTTTGTTATATGGCTTACTCACAAGATCATTTAGCACTTGGCCTTTGACACCCAACATTATATCAATGACGTGTTTACTCCTGTATATGCAATGCCCAAATGGCTATGAAATGTGCACTCGGCACTTAATAATAAGTCCAACAGTACGATGACATGTGAGCTTTAGTTGTCACGCACATTTTATGCGGCCCTCCAAACCGTCGACTCAATTATACGTTTACCCGAATAAATCTCGAGTGCATAGTAAAATACCACAACAAACAATAGATATGGTTATATATTCCAATAATCATAGCAAAAATAATAATATCGAACGAGTTCTTTGTCAAAAATTCTCCATACATATTGCCGGTCATAGTAAATGTTGTAACCCCACATTTTCTCATCTAACATGTGGAATTACGTTCTCCCTCCCGATTCCCATATCATCCATTGAGCGGGGAAATTTTTCTGCGACGGATGGAGGCAGCTGAACGGTTCACGAGATGTTCAACTTTGTGACGTTTTCGAGCAATCGACGAAAGGCTGCGTTGAAATCTGCCCATTCCTTCGCTTGATTTTGGGATTTTCCGCCATGTCTCGCCAGAGCCGATCTATATTGACAATTTTCGGACGCCAATTTTATTCCCTAACAGCAAAAATTTCCCAAGATGTGTTTGGACACCCCCCCGGAGTTACCTTGAAATATTCGAAAAATCGCTCAGCCCACAACCTTGTAAACAGTGAATTAGTGTAACATCCCATTTTCTTGAGGTTGAATCGGTGAAATACGTGAACTATCTATTTCTCTGTTGCGTGCGTGAAAGTTCCATAAACTGCAGTTGTCTTCTCTTTGACCACGTAATTCATGCAAGAAACTTCACGTTTGTGTTACTGTTAAATTATTCGTTTATGTATGGTTTGCAAATATCCACAGTGATCGCGCATAACCAAGCGTGCTTCTCACATATGCGTTGGGAAATATATATTATTCATTTATAAGACGAAGTGCTTTGGACTTATCACCATATACAACAACAGCTCCAGAGGATAAACCTGAACTACAAAGGGTAAAAGTGTCCACAGGTGGAACAGAGAACAATTCTTGACTGCTAATAGGTCGGTACAGTCGTGAACCTGAATATCTCATCGTGCAATAAATTCCTAAACTAACAATTTAACGAAAAAAGGAGAAAAGAATGGTAGTGCGCGGAAACTTCCGTCTTACTGCTGTGGTAATCAGTACACTTCAGCGTGATGTGCATGCGCTAAAGCAATGCTGCGAAAATCTGTTCAATTCATTACTTATCAAAACTTAGATGCAGTAATCGATATAGCGACTTCCCAAACTGGAGTGTCTTTTTTCATATCACATCAGTTCGGATGTTATACCTTTCGCAATTCACTGAATTCCTTGTACATTATGGTATCAACCAGCATGCCTTTTGTAAATTTACGTCGGTAAGGTCAACTGATTACAGAGTGTAATTTTCCTGATACTAACATGCATGTGTAAAACCAGGTTCTTTTGTTGGGAATAGCAACTGCTAACTACAACTCTCACGAGGTCAGCTTATTACTTACAAGGGAGTTCTCAGTTCTCATGTGATGTCTAGGGCCACTGGAGGCCCGTGTTAATTTTGTTAATGTCTGTTGCGTTATTTTGAGATTGCTGAGCTTCGATTGATGTTGAAAGATGGTCCTATGCTTCGATGTCTTGCCTAAATAAACTGCATTATTGGTCCTCGTTTCTACATCAGTTACTGTTATCCCTTCCCTTACCCATATTTAGTCCGAGCCCTGTAAACATATAAATGAGGAAATTGGACATTTTTCTTTTGTATTTTTTAGTACCTTATGATTCTCGTCGTTTCTCGAAACACTGGCAGTTGTTTTGTTCTGACCCAAGCAATGACCATTTGTTTGAGTGAGCTTAACCCCGTTTTATCGTCCACTATTGTTGAGCAGTGCCTGGTGGTCGATTTATTGTACAGGCACGTTCTTTCTTTGATTTCCCAGGATTTTCATATTCGAGGTGAGAGACTCAAGTTTCTTGTACAGTGAGTCAACCAATACCGTATTAAACCCAGTTATTACCAGTGCATTCTTGTTAAACGTTTCGGGAGTAGATTATCCCTGTAGTTGAATCAAGAGATTACGCATAACTCGATGTGAACTTGGATCCCCAGTGAACGATTCAATAATACTGGAACACTTTAACATCTAGTCGGGACTTATTGCAATCTAGCAAGAACGAGTAAGAAAACCCTCCTCTCATGGAATTCCGACATTCTGCAAGAACGACGAAGTCGGACATTGTGGAAGTTGCCACCGGTCCCAACAATTATGGCGTTACCGAGGTTGATCCTGCTACCCCGTACCGGCGTTCTGCCACTCGAGGGTGCTACAGAGTCACATGAAATATTCTCTCTTTACGTTGAAAAATCAGTTGGATACTCATAACTACGGTGATGTTCTCTTTTCTGCTAATTCTAACGCTGAAGTTTACGAACGATTCTTTCATGCTAAACGTTTTGAGTATTTCTAGAATCTTTCTTAATGATAGGGTCCCATCCAAACCGATTGCTGCTGAGCATAGTTGTTGTTTGTTTGGGACCTCTAGAACTAAGCAGGGATCCGGCCCAGGGGACGGTGGTGGCCCCACCGGATTCACTTAAACCCAGTTATTACGGGCGCCTTCTCGTTAACCGTTTCGGGAGTAAATTATTCCTGTCGTTGAAAATTGAGATAGGCACCTACCAAATCAAAAGATTACGCGTAACTCGATGTGAACTTGGATCGTTAGCGAACAATTACATGGTCAGTAAATCTTAGCGTTATACCTCAGCACATGTCTTGATCATTGGAAGCCACACTGTGGCGACCTGGAAATTTCGCTGCCCCGCATAAGGCATGATGTGTAAAATGGGTCCAAAACTCAGTCGCTTATTGTAGCTAGATTACCAGGAAATTCTGCGTTATATATGCCGTCCACTCGGTTGTTCATGTGTCATGTGGCTTTATGGCACAGATAAGAACACTAGTCCAGTTTGTTTGTTCACCGAAGTGTGGTTCCTATCCACTCCACCTAAAGTTCCGTTTGAGGACCGTCTGTGGCGTTACACAGAGACACTTGTGCATTCCGTCCAATAAATATTCCGTCTCTGCTTTTGACAGCCTTTTCACACAACTCGTTCGGGTGAGTCTTGTGAGTGACAACCGGCCTACTGCATCGTGCACTGAATTACCTCACCATACACAAATAAGGAAGTATAAAATAAAACACCAGTTGTATTCAGTGCTTGCTTGAGGTTCTTATTAAATCACCGTGTATAACTTGGGGTAGTTCACTTAATGGTGCTTACCGGGCAGTTACCAAAATGCGTAGTCAGACGGTAGAGTTAAGGAGATTATCTTCCAAGTTCAAAAATTCTGAAAAGCTTGTCAAAAAGATGGGATTTTCGACGGTACTGTTTGATAAACCGTCGATAGGAGTTCCATCTCACATTGAATGTGAATTAAGGAGATACACAAATTATCCGACAGAAGAACGTTCAAGATGGTGTAATCGAACAAGAGTCCGCAAATAGCCATAAGTCGCCGGGATATGAGCTCACGGAAATAAGCGGATGCAGATGATGTTGGGTGCTCGCCAAACAATAGCCAGGAATAGATCAGCAATAATAGTTATAAGAGAAATAAAGCAATCGCTTTGTGCAATCATGGTGCAAAACTCGTCACGACTGTTGACCGCGTACAACGAAAATTAATAAAGGTAACTTTGGGACCGGCTTTCTGCGAATAAACCAAACAGGGTTTAACAAATTCATCGCTCCGCATCATGGCAAACAAAGACAACGAACGCTCCAACCGAACTTCAAAAGATCAGCAATTCTCTTAGGTTAGTTCACCTAAATGCTTCAAATTATGACGGCAGAAATGCCTATCTGCACAGCAGCGGGATCATTAGCTATGTTTCCTTGATGATTCTCCCATCGTCCCACAGACCTCCGGAATTCACATGCGCAAACTCTAAGAGACTCTTGGGCGTATGAGACATGGACTGGACGTACTTAATTGCTGATGGTCAGAGTACGTACCACTGGAGGGTGACAAACAAAGGAGTGGATGTTTCTAACGCCATCTTACTACAGCAAACGGTTTACGTTTTAATAACAATAACAGATAACGATGATGATGATACGAAAAATAATTATGGAATGTAGCTTCCAATACCCACAGAAAAGATTGCTACGCCGAAGTGCAATCCTTCGAATAATATGATAAAGAGGATAGCACAAGATCTCGAACCAGAACTAGAGTTACGCGCTCCACGAAAACCTTGAAAACGTGCGCCGAGCTGTTTTGTACTCGAAATAACCTCGAAGAAACTTGACTTTAGGCACTATTTCACACTACTGGTTCCATCCTTGTTTGATCTGGTTGGAGATTAGTGATGAGAAATCTCACTTGTTGTTTAAACTGGCCACTATGAAAATACTTGCATTGGTAACGTGAGAGTCGTTTTGAAGTAGTATCATACAGCTAAGGAGCTTGTAGGTAGCTGAGTTCCTTTATTTATGAGAGAAAATGGGTCTGATGTACACATTTTCTGACTTTCTGATGGAACAGTTCTTCCAAAATGAACTACCGTTTCAATATGTGCAAGTATTAACAGTATATTTTCAGAGTATGTATATGTTATACGTATATGATATACGTATATCGTTAATGCATGTTCCATATTCTTTATATGTATATAATACTAAAAATGTATTTATCATCAGACCATATATCATTATATATATAAGCTCGATCCCAGACGCCTTCCCATATTAAACTCATCACCGAAAAGCAAACTTGAACTGCAAAATCCGGATTTTGTGCTTCTCACATTAAGTCACATTTTCCCCAGGTACGCCAAACACTTTTATAGTGCTCCCGTTGGCAGCGCAAAGATTTGAAGTGGATGAACTTTTCAAGTGAACAGCAGTGATCTGGATTAGCGTTCGGTGAAGACGGACAAGAGTCACGTAACCCTGAGTGGCTACTGTGTCTTCAGATGGAAGTAGTCGAGCGTGACCTCAAACGTTGTGTCGTTTAGGCCTGAATTTGTTTAGTTAGACTGGCAAATTGTGCATTTAAAGTGGCAGTTGCGCCCTGACAGCTCGAAGCTAGTTGGGAAACAGCGGTGCCGTATATTCTCCCAGTCCGGTCGGCGACATCAGCCAACGCTGACTAGGTTGTTGATGGTTTTGAGCTAAGAGTGTCTCGCATATCTTTAGGCAAACGCTGTAGCCACACCTCGTTAAGCAGAGCCTCTTCTATGTGTGTTGTGCCCGCTAACCGCTTCATGTGGCGAAGGAGCCGCGATGGTTTACGGTCACCGAGCTCGGTCGCACTCAGAAGCTGAGAAATAAGCTGGCGATCGGACAAGGCAACGCGCTTGGTTACCGCTGCTTTGAGTTGCTCATAGGAGTCCGGTAACTCCAGAACATTGTCCATCTCGTCAATGACGTAAGGTGGCAGTGCCGCAAATACGTGGTGAAAACGGGTTGGCTCTAAACTGAACGCAAATGTGGCTGCTCACTGAGGAAACCCTGATTTAGGATTATTCTCCCTGTAGGGTGCAAATGGTAAGGCTAATGCACTGTCCGAAGCGTCTGAAAAAACGTGGCGTTGAGCCTCCATTATAGCGGAATGGATAATACTTCGAATTAAAAAGAAATGAATGTGTACAGTGTATAAAAAATAGCAACTCACAGTTATACAAAAGATATACCCGTAAAAAAGAAAAATTATTTGTATAGGCCTACCGGTCACGTCGGGCTCACCAATTTAGTGCTCATTGCACTAAATCGCATTTTCCCCAGGTACGTCATTCTCAGACGCAAAAAGCAGAAGGCCGTTGGGGAGAGAGACCAAATCTCTATTCGATCAAATGTACAAGTGGTCTCTGATAGCGCGGGACACGCGAATTAGCTGGAGATGCTAGAGACCGGCTGTCGACGAGCGAGTATACCGGAAGAATGTGACACTTGTGTCTTTTGGGTTCGCGCCACAGTCACATGACATGCAGAATAACAATCAGACAGCATACATCATGCGACATTTCTTAATCGCCTAGGTACTATATACAACTATCAGTTTTTGAACTGTTTTACACATCATACCACAGGCAGGTCAGTGATATCTTCAAACTGCTACAGAGTTCCCCCCCAAAAGGGTACTGTTACAATAACCCTTCGATCCTGATAGGGAAAACTGGGGCCAGCCACCTTTGGCCTGATCTGGTTCAAGGTGTATCAGCTGATATCCAATCAGCCTGCGATTTGTGCGACAAGTCCCAGACGCCGCGGGTGGAGGAGCACTAATGCCCACAGTTCTTAGCGAACTCTCACTCGACTATCCTGCCATACAGATGCCTGAACCATCCTAAAAAGAAATAAATGTTCCAGTCAAAGCATCCACGGAAAGTTTAAGCACGGCATACAATACAAGATCGAGGATGATCGTGACCCATGTCGCCACATACGTCATGCCAGCGACAGAAAATGAAACGAAACTGATTGAGTACCAGTACGTACTCAACCATATTACATAGCATGCACGAACATTCGTGCAAGTACTAACCCTGGGCAAACGCAATTTTTATCTTTTGTTATGAAAACGATTTTTTATTTTCATAAAGAGTTTGCGAGTTTTTTATTGCCGGAAAAAAGGAGATTCGGCAAACGCTAGTCCTCTATGAGGCGTTTCGGTCATTGCACCCTGCGACCCAAACGTGGTATGGCGGATGTTGGCGTCATCGGCGAAGTCGTGATGTCTGCTGAGGAAGATGCGTTTGGGCGAGGCTGTTTCAAGAGAGTTGCCAACTTGGACAGGGGGTGCGGAGGAGCATTAAAGTTTTCCTCTGTCCTTTTGAAGTAGGCAGGCTTCAAACAATCGGTGCTAACCGTGTCCCGAATAGCTTGACGCTCGAGCATGTAGAAACGATCCTTTTGTTGAAGTACTCTAGAAGACCCTTCTTAAGGTCGCTCGAGAGAGCCTCGTGAGCTGTCCACGCAGAGAAACATGCGCGCAGTCGTGCAGGTCCTTCGGAACAATCACCTTACGGCTTTGTTCTCGTGTGTCAGTGACACGGAGGCGACGCAGGTACGAAGCAAACTGTTTGGCGTAAGAAGCATCATATAGGAGGGCGTCGGTGGCGGGTATGAGGTAATCGCCAGGAAGACGCAGTGTTTGGCCGTGAAAGATTTGGGCGCTGGAAACGTGTAGGTGGGTCTTAAGGGCGGCAAGAATGCCGAGTAAAACAATTGTCAGGACTTCTGTCCAAAGGATTGCATCGACCGCGGTGGAGGCTGCCCTCAGTTGTCGGTGGAAGAGTTCGACCATACCGTTTGCAGTCCGATGGTATGCCGTAGTCCGCGTGCGATGACATCCAAGAGCGTTCATTGTTTCCGCAACGGAACCGCTCTCAGATTGAGGGCCAGGGTCTGTCGTAACCGTGGCCGGACAACCACGAGATGCTAATCAACGCTCAACGAATGCGCATGCTACAGTCTCAAAACGGACGTCGGGTATGCTGACGGCCTCTGGCCACGCGTGAAACGACCTAACATCGTTAAGAGATATATCATGCCATTGGAAGGTGGCCAAGGACCTACAAAGTCGATGTGGAGGTGTGCAAGTCGAGGTGTAATCGAAGAGAATCGGACAATCAAGGCCGACACGTGGCGGTGCACCTTAGCTAATTGACAAGCTATACAAGATCGTGCCTACGTGCGAAGATCCTTTTGCATACCAGGCCAGACGCACCTATCAGAAGTGAACATGGCCGTGGCCCCGATGCCAGGATGGGCGATATTGTGTAACGTGTCGAACACGCGCCATCGGTAAGGAATAGGAACTACTGGACGTGGATGTCTGGTAGAGGTACCGCGGAGGATAGTGCCTGCAGACACTGGCAAAGATTGATCGGTCAGCCGTAGAGCTCATTGTTGGCAGGAGGCGCGTAAATCATTCTCCGAAAGTTGTGCGTTGGCCATGGCGTTTAAGTTGATTGGGTCGTGACCAACTAGTGCCGACACTCGGGATAAAGCGTCAGCCAAAACGTTATTGCTGCCAGAAGTGTGGCGTACATCAGACGTAACCTGGAATACAATGTCCAAATTTCGAACTTCGCAAGGCGAATATCTTTCAGACCTACTGCGGAAGGCAAAATTCAACGGTTTGTGGTCGGTTAAAACCACAAGCTGGTTTCCCTCGAGAGAATGTCAGAATTGACGGACAGCCGAGTAAATTACTAACAATTCACGACCGAACGTGCTATACTTCGTTTCAGCCGGAAGTAAACGTCTGGAAAAGAAAGCAAGCGGTTTCCAGAGTCCATCGACGAACTGTTGAAGTATGGCGCCGACTGCGGTGTCTGACGCGTCAACAGCTGTACTTATTTTCGCGGCTGAGTTGAAGTGGTGCAACTTGACGGTGGTGGCCAATGCATCTTTGATTCTATCGAACGATTCGATGACTGCCGTTGATAACTCTACGACTCCGTTGACACGGCTGCGGAGTAGGTCGGTTAAGGGTTGCATGAGCTGAGCGCAGTGTGGAATAAACCGCCTATGGGAGTTGACCATCTCGTTAAATTGGCGAATAGCAGCAAGGGTGGTAGGAAGGGGAAGATCGCGGACTACTCCTACCTTATCGGTTAGCGATGGAATACTGTGATGGTCAACGTGGTGCCCTAGAAATTATATTGCTGGCTGACCAAAGACGCAATTTTCCGCATTACTCGTTATGTCAAAAGTTGCTAATCTGCCGAGGAGCTGTCGCAGATGAATTTAGTGTTTTTCTTCAGAAGCGCATGCAACTAATAGGTGGTTGATGTAGAGCTGGACGAAATCCAGACCCCGTGCGACGTCGTCGATAAAAACGTTGAAACGTCTGTGCAGCGTATTTCAAACCAAACGGCATACGTAGGAATTCGAATAAACTGAATGGTGTTATGACGGCTGCCTTGGCGACACCCTCGTCCGCAACCGTGATCTGGTGGTATGCGTGCACCAGATCAATTTTCCAGAAAACACGGGTACCATTAAGGCTAGCTGTGGTGTCCTGTATCTGCAGAACCGGGTACTGTGGCGTTGTCGAACGAACGATAATCTCTACAAGGGCGTCAGTCGCCCGACGCTTTAGGGATCATGTGAAGTGGAGAGGCCCAAGGGCTACCGGGCGGGCGGGTGATTCCGAGCTCCAGCATGTGCTCAAACTCAGCGCGAGCTATTTTAAACTTGTCTGGTGTCAGCCTGCGAGCTTCGGCAAACACCGGCTGGCCTGTCGTGACTTTGTGGTGCCTCGTGAAACCTCTGACGGCAGGCAGAGATGAAGACTGTCGGAAAACAGTTGGATAATTATCACTCAGAAAACTGAAGGAGTTTAGTTTCGTAGAGCTTTGATACACGGGATTGATTGATACCTTATCAGTCAAGATCCCGGTAACCGTAAGCTTTGTCGTTTGTTCGACCAGACGGTGTCCTCTGGAATCTACCAACAGATCGAAGTGCTGGAGAAGGTTGATGCCGATAATCACTAGTTAGACATCGGCGACCGTGAAGATCCAGCGGAAAGACCTGCGGAGATCCAAAGTAAGTGTGCGAGAGCGCTGACCAAACACTTCTATAGTTCTCCCGTTGCCCGCGCGAAGATTCAAAATGGATGAACTGTTCAAGTTATGGGCCTCAGGTGGGATCATGCTGACCTCGGCAAACAAATTGTAAGGATCATAGTAAAAAACTGAAATATATATAACTTTAGAAGCTACTTTGCAACTTCGTAAGTTATCACGGTAGGATCAAAGATTATGTCAATATACTCGGATGTTCCGTGCAGTGTCATCAACATGTATGGCACCAGGTGGATTCTCATGATCAACAAAAGTTTCTTCCAAGTTGACAGACCTTTAACTGTTTTAGTGGCATTAGTTCTATCAACAAACGGCGACAGTCATCAGTCAGGTGTAAATTATGCCAATGGCAGAAGCTACCCAAAGATCTAGCATCTGGTATTCACTTTCTTTTCTGGCATTAAGTTAACCGGCATAGACTGCACAGATGATGAGCTTTTGCTTAACTGCTCTGCTCAAACATATGTATCATGCCAAACAAAATGGAAGATTGGAATGGTCCTTGTGGACTGCACTCCACATCTTCAATGCACACGGTGGTGCTTCCGGATTGGGTCATTTTCATTCTGACGTTTATTCTCACAGGCAGCTTCTCTGAACTCTTGGACCGTTCCACGCGCTTGATTACAAGTATTTCGTGAACTTCCAGTTTGTTGATAATGAGAAAATATCAGTAAAAACAGAAACAGACTTGGTGTATTTGTAAAACTATGACGTAAAAGTGGTGTACTGTTATTGCTTAAAGAAACAGTATACAATGTTTTTATGTAATCGGTTTTGCTCTATGGTTCAAAACGTGGTTCATACACATAAATACCTTTTGGTCAAGATTTTGGCCGTTAGTATTGAATTAATACAGTTGTAATTTGTTTGGCGCATATAAAAATATACAGGACTTTACCTGAACTTGAATCACCGAGATTCAGCTGGTACGTGAGTGATGTATCTTAATTATCACATCTTAAATTTTGACGAAAAAAGACAAAATATTCTGAATGAGGCGTGTACTTTGGGTAATTAATAACAGCTCAAAGAACGAATGGGGCATGACTGTAAGTTGAACTTAATGATAGTTTGGTCAGGTTTTTCAATATAGAATATGACAGGCAGAAGATACTCAGTTGCATTCATCAGAAATACCAAGACATTCTATACTACAACAGCTACTCGGCATCAGTTCCCGATATTGATCTACTCATAAACTTACTCTCAACTGATATACGAGCCTTCACGTTGAATAATAAAGAAAAGAAACGCAAAACTTGGTGGAAAATATAGTTAACTTGCAATGTCCACAAAAAGTGAACGGGGAAACATGATAGGTCCAAAGACGTATTTTGCTGCGGGGGCAAAGACCAGACCAATAAAGTGCCCCAAAAAGTTGTAGATGGAAGAACTAGGAGAGCAAGAATGATTCAATTACGTCCACAGACTTGGGCCGTGTGCTGATCTTGGAATTGTCGCTCGTCAAGCTGCGTCAGCTAATCTGTTGAAAGTTGCTTTTAGGAAATCTAGTTGGTTTGGTCCAGACTTTACTACACTGTGTGATAGGTGAAGTTTTCTCGAAAATTCCTTTCTCATTGAGCCCATTCAATTTTAGTTTGTCTTTTGTATGTGGGTAGATCTGCGTCAGCTTGGAAACTCTCCAATTCCCTGTACACCATTATGAAAAAATCTGGCAATCTCACTTATTACTCCCTCTGATTTCTTGCAAGGTGTAGAATAACTTTCTTTTTTTGAAACCTTCGTGATATTTGTCTTCACTCTTACGGAGAACAGTGGCCCGAAATATGACACCCCTTACTCAGGTTCATGTCTGTTCGCGTGTGTCTTCGCTCTTGTTTTTCAATAATAATTACAAGCAGACTTCCAGTTTGTAGAAACTGACCAACCACCCAATCCTTTATGTCAGTTTACACCCTTGAAGATATTAACTCAGCAGCATGCAAAACATAGTGATTAGATTCAAAAACCGTAGCAGTGTCTTCGTACAATCAACATTATAAACAAACTGCAATCTAAATCTATGTTTACTTGTGTATTTTCAGCACATTTATCAAAATACTACCGCGGATCATTTTGCACACTAGCCTCGGTCAAACTGCATTTTAACGTATGCCTATAAACAACAAACCATCGTTTTAACTTAGACACTATATCCCGTCTTCTTCTTGAGGTCTTCCTCGTAGTTTCGTGAAGTATTTTCAGCTTCTATGGTAGTCAAATTTATCCACGATTTAAAGACATATCTGGGTAACGCAAATCCAGTGTTTACTCATGTCGCACCGACGTAGAGTCCAAACCAGCTGTTTGTGATGTTACCGTGGAGACCTACCCTCCTGTTGAAAAGCAATCAATCGATGAATGGTCTCAAAATCACGGTGTTCAGTTACCAGAAGACGTGAGAAATTTTTATCTGACCACAAACGGATTACTATTGACCTGGTATAATTCTGTTGGCGGTAAGTCAGTTCACACGCCAGTGCTTCTATTCAACTGTTCTGCTAGAACAGAAGTCCCTTATTGGTAGGATCTCGATTAATGCCATAGAGAAACTGAAATCAGTATCGTTCGAATTGGACCAAGTGGACTTCAACTCCAATATGGAAACAAGTGTGGACGTTTTCCTACCAGATCTCATTGGATTTGAAGGAGACTGCCCGCCGAACTATATGTTTTTGTTAGAGTGTTGTAACAATTCAAGAGTTGTATTGCTTATACTTGATGAACTGTACTCTGGAATCTATCTAGTCGATCAAGATGCAACTTTTCATAAACTATGCGATACCCTCCTGCAGTACCTCCGATTGGCTATCGTTCATTTGGGGATTGTAGATTGGCACGCGTGGTACACACCCACTGGACCGACAACACAAGCTTTAGTAGAAAAATGTTCGCTTTTTACCAATCGTGTTTAGCAATACTTCGCTTTGTACACGCCAGAACGACTGGTAATCAATACGAACGGTGCCAGGACACTGCTTGAAAGTGATACGAAATGTTCCCATTCGCCTATTATTGATTCACAAAGACTTTTGTATATAGGAGGGAGTGGGTAAGTTTGTGATGATCTGTGTGCATTTCGCCGTGTTTTTCTTCAAGTCTTGTAGGTTTACAACGATATTGGTTTCATATGACCGTGATCAATTGTGACCAAAGTTGTGGCCTCTAGTAATGGTTCTAAACCCTCAGTAACTTCGATGCTATCTTCCGTTCTCAGGTAGTCTTGGTATTTAAAATTCCCCCAAATCCAGTAGACTCACAATTGTTTCGGGGTTTTTCCGAACAGCAGTCAATGAGACCTCGAGTCTGGTGGACATAGTAGACACCCATAGACGGATCTAGAGGTGTACCTGAGCTTTATTTTTGACTGTAGACCACATAACGTCACCGGACTCACCAGTGATAACGAATACTGTGGCTCGATGGATCATGATTTCAAATCACCGCGCAGGATGGTCATGCTCCCTTATGTCCAGAAAAAGTTCACTGATTATGGCTATCTTGGTTGTTGCGTATGTTGTCTGCACATTTCTTAAAGATAGTTGTCAGTTTAACCTGTGACTTCAGTGCTATGTCAAGAGTGGTGCTTCGAAAAGGTGACCCCCCAACTCAGAAAGGATGAGGTGGGACAACAACGTAGGTGGGCATGATGTATCCGGTATCATTACACTTCGCCTTTGAAATAGCATGTTGTAATTATCAGTGTCGGTACAACATCGGTCAGTTAAGTCTTTACTGCATCTTGGAGCAATCAATCGGTTAGAACCTACTATCATGGTAGAGAGATTCATGATTAACTCCCGCTGTTTTCTGAGGGCGGGGTATAACGCTCAGTGAGTAGGACCCCTGGAAAATCAATACCCTGGTTGAGGGCACTTCTGGAAACCATCCAGAATGTTTCTATGGTGTTGGTTGAGTGACCTGCACATTGGAGATGCCACGCATTCGACGCAGCTGTCTGTCGATTTTGTAACTGACGTGAGGCATCAGCCCCTCACCTACTCGGTTATCCTATGACTTAATACTCTCCTTCTTCCGCAGTTGTACGTGGTCCAGCAACTCCATCTGTATTGGTACGTGTTTTAATTTGGCTGGTAGTGATAGTGTTTTTACAACCAAAGAAATCTGGATATGTTGTTGAATCTGCAATAGGTTCAACTACATCATGAATGCGCTGTAACACACGACTGTGTGGTCTGATGAGCGTGATACTAAAGTCATACTATTCGAAGGGTAGCCTCAAAGGAGCATTTACTTGGCGCAAAATGACGCGCATTTTTAAGCATTCCATGAGAAAACCATTGACTTAGCCATTTATTAACTTGTCAATGAATATTCTTATTCCGACTTATGGAAAGTGGACAGTTCATGGTCTGTAAATGATAATGCTCTAATGGCGCTTATTTCATGTCAAACTGAAAGATGATTGCTGACAAAAGCTTAGGTGACAGTAGCCTTGTCACCACATAGGGTTCTATTTACTTGCTGATTCACCGCGATCCGTAAACAACACGATACTCAAGTAAAGGAAAACCTTACATCATAATATACACTTTACCTTCAACCGTTCTTGTTCCGAGTGGAATTATCTAGGACTTGTGAGGTTTCACATTCACCTTGAAATGAATGCAAGCATTTGCATAGCTCGGCTATGTGGTCCATTAGATTTATGGTAATGGAGTGAGGACGGGCGATCGCACTATACTACTCATGGCACTACTCAGTAGTTTGATAACAGCATGCGCTTGGATACTGAAGTAAGCGAGAGAGAATAGATGAAACATTGAAGTGTAATTTGACACGAAATGGTTTTTCTTCAATATCTGGACTAGGCTTTGACGCCCATGACCACGGTGACTTCCTTAGATCAGTGTTACGTACGAATGGGTGTGTTTGTTGTGGTGCTGAATGACACGTATAATGTGTTGATTACCCGAGTAAACAATCTTTGTGCCAACCGCATTCTGAGCTCACAACATTGAAAAACCCGATCAACCACCAACTTCTTCAACATTTGAGTCCACAGGGAAATGTGATCACCAGTGACTAAGTTAGTGATTGTTACCTTTGTTTTCCGGTGGCTGCCCTCATCACTCATCATTCGGGTGCATCGTCAGCCCGCAGAACGGTCAGTTGGCATTCCCAGGCATAGGCGGCTAATAAGACTACCTCTTTAGGCAGGACACTATGAAAGACCTATCAACACACTCCTTGCTTCCATTGTATTGCCTCACATACCTTGAGATTATACTGCAGTATAAGAACACTCACCTCAATCAATATCCTCGATCAATTTACAGTC
Organism: Paragonimus westermani; assembly: GCA_008508345.1. Classification (NCBI taxonomy): domain Eukaryota; kingdom Metazoa; phylum Platyhelminthes; class Trematoda; order Plagiorchiida; family Troglotrematidae; genus Paragonimus; species Paragonimus westermani. The sequence goes on along the minus strand of QNGE01000039.1, from coordinate 510,462 downwards.
TTAAAACGTTTCAGCCATTCTGACCAAACATTCAGCTGTCAACGAGAATAATCAGGTGTTAGCAGAGTTTTTATCCCATCTTTTACAGTTGTTCTGCCCATTCGTGTGTGACCCCTCAACTGGAGTGGTTCTGTTACACTCCCCATTGTTAAGAGAATAGTTGACAATCAAATGCAGTGTAGCCCCATCCCATTCATAACAGCTTTGTTTGCATCAATCGCATCGCAGCTTGAGAATTATACATTGAAGAAGAGCAAGCATACGCCTACGTAGGGTGAAGATGTATGGGTTGAACGTTCATTCTTTCTCAAAAAACGTCATGAATGCTTTCAACCGACAGTCGCTGTACACACCGACTTCAAGGGTGCCTTTGAGTTGGTAGAAAAAATAGTCATTTTTACCGTTGTTTAAACAGAGTGGTATGCAGACCATCTAAATAAAGATATTGTTAGTGCCCTATTCTGATGCATTGGCTGTGGTTATGGCCTCCGGAGAGCTGTCAAACACATCTTATACCAAAAATGGTATTCGTCTATGTTATCCGGCTTCTTCACCCTTGTTCTGCTTTGTCATGCAGGACTACCAACAGCAGTCGTTGAGTCTAAGTATTAATGTTCCTTAATCTGGATTGTAACGGCAACAAGCTACCGATTTTTTGCAGGTTCCATAAGCATATGCTTTGTTACATAATATTTTTCGTTTCGTTTATTCCTTCAAAATGCACTTTGTCACATCATAATGTGAGATATTATTCCAACGATGTGACAGTAGCGTTAATCGTAGCTTAGCTAACAAAGTTCTCAGGAGTTTCGTCTGGTTAATTTACTTAACAAGACGTATTTCGAAGGAAGAGAATGTTAAATATGAAATTGACTTTCGTACTTTTAACGCTTTCGTAGTGCTAAACAGCTGGAAACATCGTTGGCTTCACAGAGATGTCTTACTTTAATTCAAAGACTGCATTTGTAAAACTACAGCTGGAGCAGGTTAACTGTACGACTACGGAACGCGAACCGGAGGTGATTAGGACATAAAGCATATTGAAGTTTTTGGTAGTCGATGTATGTTTTCAAGTATCGGCAACAGAGGACACCAGTGAATAAGTGATCAGTGGTAAAGATATGTTGTTTTTGCTGAGTATCGAGCAAGTTCACAATGGTAATCAAACTTGTGGGACTAGTAACAAGTAATGAACTAGAATGGGTCCAATGATCGTCTCGACAGTACGTTATGCAATTGGTTGGGGAATGTGAAATAGACCGAAATTTACCCCACGCTCTTCCGGTGCTTGAGACGCGGTGGCTAGCCTGTTTGACAGTTGACAAATGACAAGAGAGTGATCAGGATTCGTCTGGCTAGCTGTAATCGCGTCGATTAGCAGACGGTCATACGTCAGTGAAGTATTGTTGTTCACGAATTGATATCACGCAATTTGCCATCACCACATTCACTCACCAAAACCACAAAAGTATGCAAATTCCGATCCGTGAATCGATCCTTCGTTTGCCGCGCTTTGCAATAGCTGACTAGGTTCTAGCTCACCGGCGAATGATACGAGATAACTACTTAATTAGCGCGTGTTTCTCTCCCTGGTTATGGTGCCCAAGACCCACCCTGTCTTTGACTTAAAAAGTTGATACAAATGACGATTCGTCGAGCTAATCAACATGAATGTTGTCAGTGTTTCTGACATGTTTGTGAAATGATGACAAGTTGTGGAATGAAAGCTCTAAAGAAGCTGCCTATTAAATGCCGTTTGTTATTAGTTCCAACTCGGTTGTTCGTTTACATGGTGTAGACAACCTGAAGTTGATTGCTTTTGATTACAAATGCCTTAAAAGTTCGCCCTTTTACCTTTACTTTTATCTTCATGCCAACGGTTGTTCATTGTATCACGAAGAGTATTCGCAAGCCTTCGTCATTTGTGGTGTGACACAGATATTAGTGTGTCGAAAAAGGTCAGTCTGAAATTTTTTTTCAAAGATCAGAGACCTAGCCTAAGCTACAGTATCCATGAATACGACCCAAAGCTGAAGATGAAAAGAGCGATGATTGTCACAAGGGCATTACGATTAAACATCAAAGTCAAACCCTGATTTCTTACTGAAGATGATATATGTGGACTTCTCAGCTAAGTCCGTGGAAATGTAAACAATGCGTGTATAAACTCACATGACGCTAGCTACTAAGCTGAACAGTAGATAGGTTCCATGAACGTTTAAGATCTTTCCAGAAATCGCCTGCGTCATTAATAATAATTTCAATTTGGCGTCCTACTCCTATATGAGGTCAGGTTCATACGTAACACATTTTTCTGATATATTTCTTCTGCGTTTCAAAGGGCATGTCTTAAGAAGGGAATATGATAACACTCGAGTGCTTCAAAAATCACCATCAGGTTTATCCCTGCTTACAACAAATTCATTGCCAGATAGCTCGACTGAAAACTTCTAAATCCAGTATGCATGATTAGGAGAATCAGCTGTACGCCCTAGCTTACATACGTAAACTCTCTTCTTTTCTTCGTAAAATTCTTCAGAACGGAACGTGCCGGACAGACCACCAAAAATGTCAACATAGGCTCAGTAAAGCGAAGGGACAAGTGAGTTAAAGTTGAAAAGGATATTGCGATTGGCACTTATTAAAGTTGCGCATGGAAAACAATCAAAGTCTCAGATGGTTTTCATTGTTGTTACTTAATTTCTGCCCTCTTATTCTCCTGAGTCTTGGAACGCTTGAGTATCACAGAAATGAGCGTTGTACCGTACAAACTGTTGCACTGAAATGAGCAAATTAACTGTGGTGTGCACTACGGCAAGAATATACATTAATGTGGAGCTTTGGCAAGAGTGGAACTCAAAAGCAGTGCTTGTTTTCGAAAGGGAATGACTGGGATATCTACGGGAGTGCAAAAGCTGCAGCCAAAGCGCCAAACGACGAATTCGTGCCCCGTTCCAATTTTGCATAACTTTAAGACTTCTGCTACTGTAAACAGACACAGTCAGCCTCAGGCTGTCAATTTCTGCATTGGACATGGCCATAAAAGCACGAACTGGCAATTGTAACAGTTCATAAATAACATTTTAACAGACACTGCATAACTAGTTTCGCTCTCGCTTCTACCCATCAGGTGCGGACAGAATGAATGGCACCTGAACCAATAGCCGTTTGTGTCATGAACCAACTTTCTATTCATTGGCACGCCCGTATAGCCTGTTTGTGGATCCATTACATCAATAATGTCACCGGTACAACAGATAAATATTTGTAGATTCACCAAACACCTACCCAATTGTTTGCTGACAAAACGACGTCGCTTGAGAGATGAAGTACTGAGTTAGCATAAGTAGATCTAACTGTAAATAAGTTGGGTGATTCAGTTGAGTTCTAACAAATGACAGGAACTTCGTATATATATATATATATATATATATATATATATATATATATATTCCACCAGTAGAGCTACAAAACCGAGACGGAAGGTACGTATGAGAGTTCGTCCACCTACTCGTTTCTATACTGACTTATGGAATAAATCTGTTCATCTCATCTGGAATGGCCACATAGAACCCAAATGGCGCAACAACCGGGACTGAGGACACCGGCTACTAGTCATACAGTTCCGGGTTTCAACCCGTTACTTCGATCACTTTCGTTCAAAGTTAAACAATCCGGGAGTCCACACACGACTTACTGTGTCATACGACACAGAACGATTTACGAAATGAAAACCGGTAACTAGTGCACCAACTCATTACGGTGATAATCTAGCATTCTAGTATGGTTAGGCTGGCCTGATTTAAATCAAGATTACGGAAGAGCAAAATTTTCGCTTGCGGCCACTGTGCGGCTTGATCGACTGTTGTCCAGGCACTGATTACTGGTAAGCACTTTCGCTCTGTAGTCGCAATGTGAGATGAACGAATCCTCTGCTGTCTTTCACCCATCGACTGAACTGAGCCACACAAATCCACTTCCAAACCTAATGACTCTTCGAATAACTAACCATATATAGCAGATACAGTATAATGCCCGTCAAAAGAATGGATCGTCGTTAGGACATGAACTTCTGGGCAAGATTATTTGTAGCACTCACGCATCTGACCAGCATACTTCCTGAAAAACGGTACATCTGTCGCTCAGACCTGTCACATTTATATAGACATGCCCTAGCTGAACAACCGTTTGGTCAGGGCGAATAAGACTATCTTCTGTTGCTACAGACGTCTCGCTAAACATTGTCCACGAGATCCTTGGTGAACATCGGTGGTCCATTCGATCACTACTTCGCACCCATCCTTATATAACGCCTTCATTCGTTCGCTCACTTGTAACACACCAGCGACTCCGTATTCGGAGGATTGCCCATGATATCAATTCTTTTAGCCCTAACAGTTGCCACCAAAGATGACCGCTTCATTCCTTCCAGTTTGGTGAATAATGGTCCGTGTATGTTATGAACTCCCATTACCTTGTATTCTGAGAACGCTCATTTCATCCATCCATCCTCGTGGACCGATACCATGACCGATCAGTCCGCAATCTGGATCGTCACCAACTATTTGAGTGTCTCCTGGTCAGCATATTGACTTCAGTTGGGTTGCATTGAATCAGTCGCACGAAAGACGGTCACATATGTAGAGGACTAAACGATTTCTACTGAGACGCCCATAGCAGTACTGAACAAGTGTATGCACTCCGAGTAAGTCTTTACCTTATCAGTGCACGTTAGTAAGAAAGGGGATGGTCCGATCGAGGAAAATGCTGTTTGCGTTAATTGTGTTGCTCGGACACATTAGGGCTGAGCGCACAAATCGCTTTACCCATGGGTTATCCAAGATTATCACTGGCAACCGTTGCTCATCATCTGACTTTGTAGAGTCAGTTCGATCGGAAGTTTTATCGAAATGAACATCGGCAAACGTTGTAAGATATCCGCACCAAATTTACGAATGAGGTCAAACAGTTTAAGCGCCGTGTTTAACATGTTAGTGATAAGTAGACTGAGAGTGACAACGTTAGGAGCAAGTTCTGATACTCTAAGTTTCAAGCGCCTAGGGTGGCCTTCCTCATGAGTGTTGCAATCGAAATCACATTAAAAAAGGAAACTGGTTAGAAACCCTTCTGTGTGACAGTGTGTCTCACTCAACGGAATCCTGTTGGCTCTTCCTTTAGGTGAAACCCGATTGTTCTTGTTCGTTTGTTCTCTCTTCACTGTACATTTGTACATACTTATTAAATCGCTACTCTGTAGACCGTCATCAGGGTCAACGGCACCCCGGGTCATAATACCTATGGGTACGGCTCAGAGACCAATGACGATGGACTGACTTTCACCACAAAACACGCATTCGGAACTTTGCTCTGACATGGCCAGAACGGACTGGTTGAAAAGAGGAAGCAACTGCACTCTTTTTTAATTTCGCATGTGAAGTTTCAAACGCATCTGTGTGTGGCTGAGGGGGGACTGGTCTGACGTAAAACCATGCGTATCCGAAGTGTTCTACTGCCGATAATGTCGGTTTCAAAATGGCTACATGCAAAGGAATTATCACACAAAAGTGCTCTAATGACGAATCGTTAGGAACGTTGTCGCGGTCGGATCCGTCCCAGTGGGATATTCAGCCTCATCTAAGCCAGCCTAGGTTCCGAAACTTGTAGAATATCATGGATATTATGCAATTTTAGAATGGAAGTGATGTAATAAATGTGCCACGCTATCCAACCACCGTCAATTTTACACTTGCATCTGTCCGTTCCAGGTCTACCGACTCACTCCATCCAAGGCAAACGGATGCTGGTAATACGGGAAGAAAAATTCGAGGATGATCGTACCGCCCGGAGCTTGGACACTTTTTAATAATCTCATTAATTAATAACAGGTTTTCTGACCGTCCGATTCTGACGTTCTGGGTCAACTAGATAAATACGTGTAGTCAAATCAAACGATTTTCACCAGCGGTCGGGAGTAATTACTTTTCAAACCGGGCCGGATCATGCCTTATGCCCTGTGGTAGCGATCACTAGTGAACTTTTACAAAACGAGCTACTCGTCTGCATTGCTTCAAGGTCGAAAAAGGTACGTGAGTCCTGCGAACCCAACCCCCATGAGAAAACTGTCCGTCTGACGACTACCAAATTAAGCCACGGAAGGACACTGGTTTATCAATGACAGTCGTGAAATTCGCGCGGATTCCCTTAAAACTGACATCCAAAAAATGTGCAGACCTCGACGTCACGTGTGTGTACACAACAACCTGGTCTCAAATAGTGTAACAGATCACCAGGCTACAGTTTCAATAGATATATCACTGCGGATTTCCGATCACCTATGCCAGGTCAAGTAAACAGTAGTTCATCGTTGTGAAATCTTTGTGCTGAATAGAGTATATAATGTGGAATGAATACCATCAAGGTCTTCATGACGACGTTGGTCCGAACATGCAGCCCTGACCAGTCCAGACCTACTCATAAATGAGCTCAGTAGCCGGTCCACTTGAATATCGAGTAGCAAAAGAAATTTTGTCAAGCTGTCACACCGCAACTGTTGTTTACAGTGGGAGACTATATACATCGCAAAGAACCATAACTCGGTTGTATATCACACTGCTTTTAAATGTGAAAACAGGAGCCACCCTGTAACCACTACATCAGTCTTACAAACCGTTGTCTCCTCAATAAGTGCTCCTTATCTGACTACGTACGTTAATAAACAAGCCGTCGTGAGCTGCAGAATTAACGCCAATAGACAAATATACAAGTCACGAGTGAGATCTCGAAAATTTGCCATCTTCGTTTCGTGCTTTCATGGCTCCAGAAACTCAGCCAGTTAACTTTTAAAGCCAGTAGTGCTCGCTTGTACCACGAAAACACCAACCTGATTTTTAATAGGTAAATAGACAGAAGAAGATGTTTTTGAGGGCCTGTACAAACCAACATTATTATCTAGAAGCTCAAAATCAAGATACGCATTGTCAATAATAATCAAACCAGCACAAATAGAACGTAATGTACCTCAGATGAGCAGAAGACAACCTGATTACTGACTAACTGAATTACAGCTGGAACGTAAACGATACATACAGTAGTGAGGGTACACTCTGGATTCCTATAACAAACGCTTACAAGTTAGAAACAA
>QNGE01000039.1:459094-500158 GCA_008508345.1 Paragonimus westermani | reverse complement strand
AACGTGCAAAAACGGCCGGAGGCTCCGCTTTCGTCTGCCCACATGGTGTCCGCATGTTTAAAGAAAAAAACACTCGGCCAGGAAATGCATCATTAGGTACAATCAGAGAACAGGCTGAAGTTTGGGGCAAAACATGAGCGATGGAAATAAAGAAATAAAACAGAAAGGTTCATTTACACTCACATACAGGGCACAGTATTGGTCCCACATCCGAGGTATAACGGGGTCACAGTTTGATATGAAGTAAATCTACGCTTCATGTGTATATAGGAAAAACTAGTCGAAATGAGAACGACAAGCAGTGGTGCAAGATGGGCAGGGTGTGGACGACGGATGTGAAAATGCGCAGTAATAATCAAGTACACACTGAGATGCTACGCAAAACAAAGAAAGAATATCAGGAATCAACAGAAGGGGTTGATTCGGGAAAGGAGATAGAGGGATAAACGTAACAGTTAAACTGGACGGGCAGCGAGTAAACATCAGGTGGTCCGGTTATGTGGGTGTTGCTGGCAAAAGCAGGCTGATCACTCGGGCAGGTGGGAGCGATTCGTCTGTGGGAGTAAACCGATGAACAGGAATGCGAAAATCACAGCACAGTGCGATATGGTCTTGTTCTGTTGCATATCAATGCGAAAAAAGTATGTGCGCATTTGCACACTAACACAAACATAAGTCGACTGACAATCAAGGATTCAGGTTTCCACTGGTTTCATAGCGATCAGACGCCCTGAACTGAACGAGTTCGGGAGATGTGGAGTCAGTATGGAGCTATATGGAATGAAGATAAACCGCAGTTAGTTTTGCCAGAAAATGCTGAAAGAAAATAACTCTAGGATTACTTACTGATTGATAAATCAAATACGCCAGAGAGATCTAATGGAATGTAGAATATGAAATTCAGAAAAACACATTCACAAAGTAAGATTAGGTTGAAGATAACGTGTACTGCTTTTCCGTACAACCTAAACACCTAAAATACGGCACTGAAAATCACAGTTATGTGCGACAAATTTTTTAACTACGAGCACGGACTCCATCCTTTGAACACCAGCGTCTTCACACAACCGAATTTGTAACAGCTAAGTGGTAATAACGTCGTATGATTGGGGAGTATAACTCCTGTCTTTTTTTCGGACAGTTTGACTGTGTTAAGCGCCAGCATATGATTAAGTCTGTGATATGGTAGCAAACCCCTTATGGTGCAATAGCCGGAAACTCTGTGACATCGTAAGTACACAATAATATTACAGTATGTCCACGTGCCAGAACGGTCATGTTCAACAGTCCAACACGCATGACTGACCGCCACCCCTAAACGCAAATTTCCTCATCCACGTGCGTCTACCACGGTCATAGGCATGCCAAACTGTGAACAATAGTCAAGTGATCAATGTAGGTTGCGGATTTTAGAGGGCAAAAAACCACTACCCCATGCGGAAGGATGTACGAGAAAGAGCGGACCGAAATGAAGCAAATAATACGTACCTTTGAAAACAGAGCCAATACGGTGTCTTGGATACTAGGAGAGTCTGATAGTCTGAAAGAGGGAATAGAAGCTGGCGATTGGGGGTCTTCAACGTTGAAGGACTGGACAGCAAGTAACCCACTTGCCAACTGGTCAGTGGCTAATAGGCAATGTGGTAATCGCGACTCCGGACTGAGTGTGGATGAAGGTGGGGTAAGTGGACGAGGAGGAGGTGCAGCGTCGTCAAGGTCGAACACCAAGTGGTGCAGCGTAGGTCGCAGTGATGCAGAACGAATTCGAACACATTGGCGACCTGTTAGTTTGGAAAGATGCTGATGCTCATCAGGCACATCTGCCCAGGCGTGAGATTCAAGCTCGTTCAGACTCATACGATGAGGATGAGGAGGGGTAGGCAGCAGCGGATGCTGAGATTGGAGAATAAGAATGAAGGAGGTCCATGAGATCCCCAATTAAATGAAGGAGGAGCATCTTTCATGCACCCAACAAGTGTGTATAGGTTAGGCTAATTTTCCGGTAACAAGAGTGAGAATCAGATTAGCTAGAGCATGCAAACGTGTACGAACGTAAAAGATATAGTTTGTAAGTGTAGCAATTTTGTATTTAAATGTACACTAAAATAGTGAATTCAGGCCTCGTTTTCTATTTCAGGCGATGGGCAGATGGTAAGCAGTAGCGGGATGGTGCAACGCGAGTGGGTCGTGCATGAACACAAAAACCAAAAAAACACCCTAAAAATGTACGCGATAAACGATAGCAGACACAGAAAACTCACTTGAGACAGCTGCAGGTGACTAAAAATATTTGGGCAAACGAGCGTACATGCATGCATTTTCAGTTGCGAGTGATGAAAGATCGATGCACTCATTACAACTGAATGCGAACAACGAAATGTTGACACGCCTGAAGCCAGATCATCTTTAAACTAAATGCACAGTGGCGGACATTAAAACTGTCAACACACTGAGAAGAATGACATATTAAACCAAACGTCACAAGCTGTAATATGACTGCCTTCTAATCACCACAATTGTGCTAGTTGTCGGCGGTGACGGGAATAACTTGTATCTCAGAGAGAGATATGGCCGACTTTGGGCTATTCTCCAGGTTGGTTGTTTGGCTTACAAACTCACCATGTTAGATAAGATGGCCAGTGAACATCATAATTCTTTACACGATAGTAATGATATCAACGATAAGGTTGTTTGTTTAAGTTACACTTACTGATATTATTCACCTCAACAAGCGACCTCATGTATCGCAAGGTAGCGAACACCGTGTAGTGAAATGAAATAAAACCACAAAAACCGCGACGAAGGTCATTGGAGAAGTGGACGAACAAACCTTAGAGTATACCATTGGATGATGAACTCCCGGTTACAACCTACAAGAGGACCTCACCTGCGGTTGACCCACTTAGAATTGTTGGTTCCTCGTTACCTTGTGAGCTAGATTATTGATTCACAGACCCCGAGGCTTGTAAGTTTTTCAGTTGTAGAACCGTAACAACTAGCAAGCAGGGTACTTTGTCAGACCTAATAAACGGCTGCACCAAACAATAAATCTGAACGTTTTCCACATTGGTAACATTGCAATGTTAACCAACAATGAGCAAAAGCAAGACAATTAGCTACTTTTATTGGAAAATCTAAAAGACACTTGAGAATGCGCGTAAGGTGTCAGCGTTTCTTCTTCTTCTTCTTAACACTAAGTGATCCGGGTAAGTGAAAGCTTTACAAGGCCCAGAATAATTTCAACAGGGATAGTCCAGAAAACCCATGTTGAATTGGGCATTTTATTAACTAGCAAGAATACGCTCAACGCCTTCGATTGGACAGTGATCTCGAACATTGTGTTCGTAGCACAATCCATTTGCATATGCACACATGTATTAGCACACTCGTGAAATTACTGTGTAACAAATCAATTATACCTTCTGGCGCTGTTGCCAGATCCTAATCATTCTTCGCACGTACACGCTCGATAGCGACCGACAGTAAACTATGATGAAACCTTCAGCTCGATGTAACTCAATGGAAAGCATATCGACTGATAGCCACATAATTCAGAGTTCTCATTCCGGTAACCTACTTCGGTCTCGCTACGTAAGACGGAATAATCTGTACAGTAGTAAAGGATTTGCAGCATGAAATTTGAAAACTTGGCTTATATCAAGTTGACTACTCAAGTTAACATTTAATTGTTAGGAATTAATTTCACCAAGCACTTGTAGGTAAACAAGGTCACCTGTAAAGACTGGGTACTGTCAGGCTGTCCGAATCCAGCAATTTGAGTATTCGAGACAGTGACGACTAAAATCTGTGATAATGTAGCTGATGACATATATCGTTAACACAGAGTTCTATGATGGACAAATGAAAAACGAACACGAAATGGACTAGACAGTCACAGTTTGTGCGCTTACTGATTGTGGATGGATGGAATGATGGGCTGTTGAAGGAGGAGTTTGCTCCCTGGGTGGTGGGTGGCTCGAAGCGTTAATATGAGAAGACAAGCCCAAAAGAGGACCTATTGGAGGAGTCCGTAGAGACTTGGGGTCTACGCATGGAGAGCCATTACCCGCACGATACTTCTCTTCAATGACTGATTTGAAGCGCGCGATACGCTCAGATTCTGATGGAGTAGGTTCGCCTGGAGCAGGACCTAGATCCAAAAAAGCTCCGGAAACTTGAGGACCCAGGTGACCCACGTGTTGAAAATCCGATGGACCAGAAATAAGACGGGCCAACCTGGTAGGCGGCTGTGAATGCCGAGTGGGAACTTGGACATGTCGGCGACCTTGTTGATTACGAGAAGGCTTATCGGCATTTGAGGCGTGCCATTCGGCACTGACCGTGGAAGTTATATTGGCACCAGATGAAACGACGGGCTCACTGTCACGTGCAAGTAGCGTGAAACGACGGGGTTTCTAGAAATTAAAGAGTAAGAGAAAGAATGGTTGCGTGCAGAGGAAACATGAGGTCCACAAATTTAATACACAGACAGATGATTGATCAAGAAACCCACTCGCATTCGAACACAAGCGCCCATGCTGGTAGACAAATCTTGAAGCTGCAGACATCTGGACTTGGAAGCTGAGAGCGAATGAAGGGATAAAGGAGGCTGAGACGAGACATTGCTATCTGAAGGTTGTCGAAGATAAATTAACCTTTGGGCGTTTTGACCAGTTGAACTCGGATCCGTCGGTGAAGTGGGTGAGGGCTGCACAAACTTGGTCGATGGAGCGGCTGAAGGGTTTGTATTGTTCAAAGGCGATAGAACTGTCTGGACTAAACACAGGTGTGCATCTGAGCAGAGGGGGCGGGTATAACGACCACTGAGTGTCGCAACCCACATGCCCGTAGTCACTTGATAAACAATTAGACCGGTTTCGGTGAAAACATATAGATAAGGCCACACAAAAGCGAATGGATTGGTGGGAATCAGCTTAGATGGCCACATAAGATTGTCAGATCGAGTTCTCTGTCGGTAGGTGTTCACATAAACCGCGCAATCTGTGTTTGGAAATTTGTAAGGGAAATAGGAAATAAAAATTGTCAGGAATGAGTTTACGGTGATCAGCTTGGCGTCAAAGAGGTGAGTGACATGCATGAGTGTCGTATACTCGTCTATTGAATGAGTTACAAGAATAGCAGAGTAACACAAGTAATATGTGTTTAATGGTCAATACTAGTCGGAATCATACAGCCGATTTCATGGTTGTTAACACTCATCAATTATGCATGCCAGATGAACTTCGATGAGACATGCTAGTATGGGAACAGCAGATACTGGAAGTTGTAAGTACTAGTTCGTTTGCGAGTTAGCTGTGCCGTTTATCTCAGACTAAATAGAGTCCGTAGATCAATGTTGATGTTAAGAACACCAAGTGGAATTGTGAAAAAACTCAGTCTGCTTGAAGTTCCTACAGCGTACACTGAAAAGATGAATGGAATTAAATGTAACGACTATAAAACAGCTAGTAATTACTATAACAAGGATATTGATAACAATAACAATGGCTAACGCAACGCATACAATAAGGACTGAACCTATTCAAAAACTTCCCTCAGACACAAACACGGTCTTACAGATAAATCCCATTCTATGCTACGTATCAAAACAGCGATGAACGGTGAGTAGTACCACATGATCTTCGAAAAAGACATTCTGGAATGGTCTTACTCTCAAAAACCAACAGGAATTCGTCTTCATCAACCTGAATACCAAGGTAGGCATCGTAGGGCGCCTGTTGGAAAAACGTGAGAGAAGCGTCCAAATCGACCAGATCAGTGCGTAGCAGCGCTAGGAAGAGAAGATATAGAAGGCACAAACAAATGACACAAGAGAGAAGCCGTACATTTACATACACATATCGCAGTCACACATCAGGAGTTGACAACCGGGGTGACGGGAAGTGAACACGCCACCTTGATGTGGAGTTAAGCATTGATCTGAAGTGTTTTCACCTATTTGGATATTCGTGTTTCCAAATAAGTCAAAAAAGAGCAGTCAACAGAAAGACAGTTACATTCATGGGTTTGTGTGTTGCGCATTGTATTGCGTAAAAGTGCTTATGAAGTGGAACACGGATTAACGAATACACCAAAGCATTATATGTTATAGTTATAACATTACCCCCTTCAAATGAGGGAAGAACGTCAATAAAAGCAAACCAAAATGAAAAGCACTCCGACTGCCCAACCATTACCTGTGACTACCAGTGGCATTATCTCGTAAGGTTTAGAAAACTTAGTACTAAGAAACATGACATGACCAACACTAACTGTATCCATCTGTTGTGAGTAGTGATAATGGGAATCACATATCGACGCTCCATTAATCAGCACTGTCACAAGTAGACAAAGGAAATGCTAATTTTTATCTTCAGGCGTCAATGAAGCAAGATTCGATGTCAAAGCGGTCGCGCCTTGAACCTAGGGTATTTGCTGATCACCACACTACCGCTTCCAGTCTCACCAAGCACAAACAAACGGAACAAGACACGGTAAGCAATGAACTGAAACATGTAATACGTGTTTGGGCTCACGAAGCATGAGACCAGATTAACATATACAAATGTGCAGACGAAGCTGAGATTAGTCCAAGAGGTTAAAATTGGGACTGGTTTGAAAGAAACGTCTTGGAAAATAATCAACACACCTCACTTAATAGCCCGTTCTCAAATTTAATAGGAAGCCCCAGAGAGTAGCATCAACTGATTGATCACTTACACGCATTAAATGGATCCCTTCGAGAACCTTAAAAGTATGCAGTTTAACAAGGACTTGAGAAACGTTTCGGAAGATCATTGAATGTTTTGTAAGGCCCTGCATGGTACTACCACGTTATACCGTCATGTTCGAACATCTGAGGTGCAACAGCAGGGGGATAACACTCCTTAAATGTTCCACACCAACTTCGACACATCTGCATAGTTGATCGAGAAATCTCTAAGGACGCGATAGCAAAAAGCACAACAGGGAATTGTGCTGAACAGAATACTCTGGTTCAAAAACACAATAACCGGTAGCTCAATAGAGAAGTGGAAACGCTACAATTTAAGTGGTAGTACGGGGTGATAAGCAATGTATGTTTTGGTCCCATCTGAACAGTCGGTGGAACAGCGCATTTGGACTTGAAAAATGCTAACCGTATTCCAAACTGAAGGACACACAGAAACGCCCCACCCAAGTTTTTCGGATGAAGGAATGAAGATTGACACGGAGGACGAACTGAACAAAATACAATAAGACCACGTGAAATCTAGCTATCACACGGATCGCGTTCAACTTGCCCAGCATGTAAAAATTACCGAGAAATGAACATGTTCACTCCAAACACTTAAAAAACGAAACTGGGTAAAATACCAAGCGTAAAGATACACAGCCTGAAAACAAAGTGTGGTTAAAACGACAAAGCTACAGGATGTCTACAAGCTGCCTCACCTTGATGAGGGCTGTCAGACCATAAAGGGCACAGAGCGAAATAGCTGGGACAACCGACACACAACCAATCACCACCGCGGACTAAACTGATTGCCTGCACCGTATCTGGAAAAGTGATTTCCCGCAGGCGACGATGACGACCGCGCACGCGAGCAATTTCGTACACGAACACTGAACGCCGTCCAGCTGCACAGAGCAAACAGATCATGTTTGATCGGCTCATACCACAGACAAATAGTGAACACGATTTCGGATCGGAGACTTTGATCGGTTCTGAATTCATACCCTCAATGGTACCCAGAAGAAGTAATTTTAAACGACGTTGTTTTTCTACAAAATAGAAACAATCGGTGTGCGAGTTTACGCCAGTCATAACAACAGACCAGCAGCCAAAAGAGATGGTCCATGCATATAACAAAGCAATTATACACACAAACAAGTTCAGGGGATACCCTGTTGGGACCAATTTGGGCATCAATCGGATTATAGCCACGCCTTTCTGAGGCATGTGTTGCACCACTTTACCAACGAAACCAGGTCGGAATATCGATATTTTAGTGTTTGCACTCCACTAAGCACCAATCCCACCGTATCACACGGAACCCATAAACCAGTCAGGGGGTAGATTGTACTGGTGGACGTTGCAAAGCGGTTAACACAGAAATCTGACCATACAGATATTGGGTATTGAGCTCGAACATTTGCCGTTTGGAAAATCCCAACCAAGTAGTCCACCCTGATATAGTGCGTGTGATCTTTGAGTACCCGGAGTGACCTTTTTACTCAGTTGATAAGGCGAATGTTTCGCGAGACACGATGCTAATCGCTGGTTCACATCCAGTAGAAAAACAGAAAGAAAAAAAGAATACGAACCCTTCGTTGTGTAAAATGGGAGAGCTGGAGAGAACAATTATTATCGTGAAATTCTAAGAGCCTGTGCCAAAAACAGTCAGCGTCAGAATGAGTACACGGCTTAGTAGCAACACGTGATTGAAAATAAACACTCGAATGTCACGGTATGAACATGACAACCGTTTGTGATATATGGAAGGTTTGCTAACATTTACGCTATAAAGTTGACTTAGTCTCTAGTGAGAGGTTAGGCAAATTATAAGAATGACAAGAATAGTAACGAACGAAAAAACATTGTTTTCATCATAATGGAAATGTATTGGATGCACCGACGCGTATAAACTTGGTCACCTAAGAGAAAATACCTTGCTGCTAATATTGGATAAAGTCCAACTAATGAAACCAAAGACATTACATAGTTTGTATTTGCTTGCCCCAGCTACCAGAATGGGAGATAAAATCTTGATGGAAAAGAGGTATAGCACAGTATAAAAACAACGTGTACTGTAAAAAGACGAGATTTACCGAATGAAAGTAATGCCAACGTTTTGCAACAGTTTGGCATTAGGCACATTAGCTTACAAGATGGGCATCACCAAGGTGCAGTTACTAGCAAAGATGAATCACAGCGCACACTCAATATTTGACAGTTTGATGTGTGAAAGAATAACCCAAAAAGAATTTGCATGAAGATCAAAATAAACTAGGCGAGAGCACAACTGACCTTGGATGATGATTACCAGCTGAAGTTCATCAGTGAGTACTTCCACTTGAAAGACTGGCTTCTTGTCACCTCGACGAACGATAGCTAAAACAACCAGCATACAAATCAAAAACCTGTCATAATCCAGGATTAGTCACTTAGAATGTAGGTAACATATATAGCCCCCATTCGGTACGGTGTGCACAACATTTAAGTTTGCTGAAATAGCTAAGCTTGGGTAATCTCAAAAACACAAACATTAATCTTATGACAACATTATTCCAACATCTGTGTACACATTTAGATTGAATACGACTTCGCACTGCGTACCTAACGGAGCCCCATGCAAAAATGATGTTTCCTTGATTACAAACAAAAAGATGGTGCCAAGTTAACAGAACCTAAGTAGTAGGAATAACAAACGCTAACGAGGCTGATAAAAGATGACCGCATTCTTAGTCGCAATACACTGTAGTTGATGCATCGGATTTTCTATTTCAGTTCCAAAAATTCGTGATTTCGATCCCAACTTCAGTGATTATCGATTCAGGTGATATTTACATGTCTGCGCATCCACTTGCCACCTTATACGTGAGGCTACACCAGCAGACCCAAAAAACTTGTTCCGCAATAGGCCAACGTTCCAAATGTATCAGAAAGTCGGATCCGGCCTGTCTGTACGAAGTCGAGCCTATAAACCTACAGGCATTAGCGTACGCTTTATTACAGTGGACAGATTAATGTAGCCAGTACTTTTTCCCAAATTTTACTATCTTCATAGAGCACACGTAAATTGTGCTTATTAAACAAAAGTCATTATTAATCCGCAAGAATCAAGTTATTAGGAATAGCACAGGGAGGGAATGGACACTAACATGCACAAGACGTACACAGAGATAAATGAGCTCATATCCGATTGAGAAACCACTTAGTTAATAAAAAAAGTCCAGATATCAGTGCACTATTCGTTTCGCAAGTCTTCACAAAAATAACAACAAACAGAACACTTACTTCCGTGTTTTATGTCCACAACATGAAGTCCATCATCGGCTCCCACCAAAATTCGATACTCGTCTGTATGTGTTAAAAAAGATTAGGTTTTCGGTTTTACAATACAACGTAATTTCCACCAATTGTCATAGAAAAGAAGTTATATGCTGATGGGACAATTTCGGGCGGCCACCTAAGCTGGGTCGATATTGTTGAAAAGTTGCCAGAATTTTGGGCAGGTAAATTTCATTCTCAATCGGTGCTAACATCTGGTGGTATGTGACACGTTCTGGGCATTTGCTCTGTCGGAATCATCGCGGGGTTTGCCGAGTGGTTCTTTATCAGCAACAAATCTCGTTACATCACAATGTCTCAGTGTGCTGCAGAGGACCATACCGACAGAATCGAACATGGCACCAAAACAGGATATGGTAAACCATAATCTACTGAGGCTTCAGGCTAACCCCTGTTCCAGAAAACTGACACAAGCCTGTAAATTGAAGACCTTGGATGAGGCGTCTAACTATTCACATGGGTAGGTTTGCGTAACATAGCGATATTCAACCATCATCACGTCAATTCGTAACACACTCAGCCTCATCTGAGGTGACGTCCACACAAACAAAACCACTTAAGGGCGAATGGGGTTTGATTCAATGGCCGCGTGATACACAGTTGGCAGCATGTGTAGAGGATGTGCGCGTACATTGTCGTAATTCAACAACAATTAGTTGGAGTGGATAGCCACAACCTGTGGTGGATTGTCAGGTCGGAGGTGCGAGCTTTCGAACGCTCGGCCGAATATCTCAACGCGGGGGAGGTACGTTCGAAAACCTGCCGCGATCGGATCAAGGACAACGTGCGCGACCGGATGAGCCATCGCTCGACTGGATCGGACCAACGGGCGAGGCAGGGCAGGCGAAATACGACAGACGGCCAGATCGAAGGCGTGGTTTTTCCAACATTCAGAGGAACATCTCGACACGATGTTGGAATACGGTCAAGGCCAACACTGGGTGGATGGCGGACAGCACAAGCAGCCGGACGAGCCATTGTTCAACGGAATCGGACAAACAGACGAGGAATGGCAAGCGGAAAACCCCCCGATAGAAGGCACCGGTCACACACGTAAACCAGTTAGAAGTGCACACGACGTGTGAACGGAAACCGGGGGGTGTTGCGGGTTGGAATTATGACTCATAAACGAGAGAGCGCGCGTTGCATGTGACTAGCGATTTGGACAATAAAGATTGTGCTTTATTGGACGCCTTCTCGCTACAAACCTACTGAAGAGAACCTAAAAGGGAGCCACCCAAGAAGACTTAAACCTTAAGTTGTGACATTTGAAAATCAACATCCCATGAAGACCAGTGATTTAGAAATGCAAGACAGGTAGCAACGAACGTGTGAAACAGTGGATTCTGTTAAATGAAAGCTTCGAACAATGACATCAGTTAGTTGTGGCAGCTGTCCTCTCTGTCCAAACCCATCATTAAATTAACAGATGTGAGTGAACGAATAACATGATAGTTGAATCAACATGGCAAAAGGTAAGTATGGCTTACCGAGCACACAGGCACACAGCAGTTGTTTCAGGAGTAGAAAAGAAATATCACACACTTCCTGAGTTTGCAGGCACTGTAATGGTTTAGAAAACAGAGGATACAGATTTAGAAAAATTACATGCTGTGAAAGAAGTACGTTCAACACTTTCGTTTAGATGCACCGAAAAATTTACAGACGTCCGCATCATAACGCATGATGATAACGACTAAAGGAGCCGAAAGAGGCACAAACAAGAAAGATTAAAGACAACTGAAAAATCTTGTTGCACGCCCCTTTGATCGGTATAACTTGACATGGGGAGCCTCGTAGTAACCAAATAGATAAAAGTCCGTTTAGAATGTGAGCGGAACAAATTATCGAAACGTAGCGACCAACAGCCGTGTGACCAGTCTAAAGGATAGAGCTGCATCCATGCACTTCCGCCCGCTTGTGTAGGCAGGCGTATGTGTACGTCTTCCATAGGACGTTCGATATGAACTCGATACCACTACGATCGGTCATACAATTAGAGCACACAGTGAGTGTTGGCATTTCCTTGACGAATTTGATTTATTACTTCAAGCTTTAATGTCGTTCCACCTGAACTTCTACGAATGCTGTTTAAGGTACTCGAAGATTTCACACACTTCTCGACTGGCGCGTTTTTGAGTGTAGTCAGATGGGTATTTTACAGCTTCTGTTTTGGTTGTTGCGGTTGGTCTCAGACTTGGCCAGGCTTAGATGTTTTGATGTCTTCAAACAGAACTAGAAACGCAGGGTTTTCTTTCATATCCCATCGCTCTCTTTCAGTGTGTAGTCTGCTGGGAACACGAAAAAGGTTTATACTTCTGGAAAGGCACCTTAAAAAGTTAACAGATGAGGGTCACATGCATCCGTTTGTCACTTACGCATCGGATCGTTAACAACTATCAAAATGGTTCGCGATTTTCTGTCATCCACTTGGATGTTTTCACAAATGAATTAAGAAGTGTCTGACCATCCACCAACGTAAATATTTGTTCGCTGCGTTAGTGCAGACATCGTTAAAGGTATGTAAAAACTAGCGGACAAAGCTTCACACAGACGGGTTGGATGAACTGCATTCTGGTTGTAAAACCTACTCTCCGAATAGGAAGTGGAGAAAGCAGAAAGCGCGACCATGATGGAGTAAAAGCATTTAACATGAAAGAGTGGTTGTGTGATTTTTGTCAGCAAGAGATATTTTAAGATTTTTTCTCATCAATGATTGCTGGAGAAATGTGCACGCCTTTGAGAACATCTGTTCGTGGACTGAGTATCGCTCGATCGCTTCTTCAATTGAGTTGAAGATGCCAAGGTAGAAAGCTCCCAAGTTTAGATGATCAACGTCTAGTTGGCGATGTAAAGCAAGGAACTTGAGAATATTGATAATATCAACTGGATCTGAAACAAATGGACTAGACCTCAATATCCCATTTCAGTGTCTCGTTTACAGACGTGTAGCCTAAAGTGAACAGTAGTTTAAAAGTAACTGGTAAAGTTTGACCTGAAGAACATACAAGTAAAATCGGTAAACTAATCCGAGAGTAGCTACATGATCATCATTGCCATGGCGAACATAGATGTCCTGTCGAGCACACACATACGTCGTGTTGACAAAAAACGCATGATTCGGGCTGTCAGACATCAATGGCGTGTTTTCTCGTTGTTGATATTTTTTATGATTGTTGCCGTATGCAAGAATATAAATAGTTGGAAATAATACCATAATAGTCTAGTGGAAATAATGCACACTTTTGAATGTATGAATTCAGGTCCCAGGCGCAAAGATACAGGGAAAACTTGTAAGTACATATGTGATATGTAAACCGGGACATCAAAACTCCCGTCGGATATAGTATAGAAAAACCTACAGGTTCGCGCGGTGCTTGGAATCATCATGGTTAAGAGACAGCGTTTGAGGCGACTGCAATCAACGCTTGCAGTTTATAAGTGGGGGCAGATTTCGCAGAAATCCGAACAACCAAAGTTGGGCGTCGCTCACGTGAACTAAAGTCATTAACTCAGGTAGGAGAAGATTAAGATCACATATGTGGTCAAGCAAATGACAAAATACACAACTACTCCACTCAATCACACTCGCACTGTCAGCTCACGTAACAATGTGATAAGTTTGATTTGAACAAACCTTCAATTTGGTGTTTACTGACGAATTTTTTAGTGAATACATCAATTCGCAAACTAAACCTAGAGAGCCATGTTCGCTAAACAGTCATACCTGTATGTACACACACACATCCGGTTCGTCAGGACCAGCTGTGTAAGTTAGTCAAGTGTTATCGATCGAAAACGGAACTCACGTGCACCTAAATCAAATGGCCAAGTTACATAATAAAGCAAACAAACCCAGACACATCGCGTCAAGACCAAACACCGATCATGGCAAATTCTTGGTTATGGTAAAGTAGGCTGGAGAGATAGGTCTACCGTTTATATGTCAGTCAACAGTGGAAGAAACTAGCACAGAGCTGTGAACAAAAACACGACTTTTCCCGGAATCTTTCCAATCAGACGATAATTGCAATACAAAAGAGGGAAAATGAGTTAGATCGGTCAAAACCCAACGTAGCCAAGGAAGGCAGTAGGTTTGCAAAACTTACCCCAACATCAGGTAGTGCAAACAAATTTCGTTGCACCAGTTTTATTGAATCCTCTATCGCTTTTAGCCAACGATCGCACATGGTAACCGTGTCGAACAACAGAAACAGAGAGGCAGACGGCGTGCGATTGTCCAAAATAAGCTGTATATAAAACAGCAGAAAGCAAGAGTGAGTGTTGAAACGCGTTGTCAAACAGTGTAACGAAATACTGTATTATTGTACTTTAAGTTTCGGTATGTTGTGCGCTAACCCCAGATCCTCAGAGAGAGCGAACGACCAGCGCACAGCATCACACATCGCTCAGAAGCTGCCCTAACGGAAGTGGATGGCACAACAAGAATCCAACCAACCAACGCAGCTGCGCCGTCCAGCCTGACCAGTAAAGGCGGCTCGAAATGTACGACCAAGATCAGTAGGCAGTCCGGATGCCGTTAGGTCCATATGTTGACTGATGTCTTGGATTCTAGTCTTTGAATTGCAAGAGACACGTTTTCCTCTATCCGACTAAATTACCTCTAGCTTATAGGCAAGCGGGTGTTTTGACCACACTTTACCTACTGAATGCGACCCGTAATTTTCGCCCGATAAATCAACAGTGAACTTGACAAAATGATTACGTGATTTTTAATTGTACGAGGAGTATGCGATGGATGAGGATGCTCCCAGCTTATCGGAGACCAGGCAACACGCTCAGAGTATGCGACCATTTACTCATAAGGAAGGTCTGAACGACTGAAAACAATGCATAACAAGTTGTATAAACCGCATGATATTCAGAGAGGAAAGTACACAACCAAGTTATCTCGTAGAAAAAATGATGAAATATGCCTTCTAGTCATGTCATGTGTCATTGTTAGTCAGTCGCGTCAGTGGTTTGTTTAGAAGACCATTTCAAACCATATGATTCAAACGGGACATGAAAACAGATAATACAGAGAAATATTCCATACATTGCACTAGCATTTCCGGTCACACGATAGATTTTGCACACAGCTCTAATCTGTTTACGCCAGTCAGCGATTTGGTTAAATAGCCCAATTCACAAAAGGCAGCGCAAGGAGAGTCTTGAGGAACCGGAGACCGTTCGATTGGTCCAAGAACCATGTTACAGTGTAGCCAATAGTTTCCGCTTGATAACTACTCACGTCTTGTTAACACTGCAGCTAAATGATAGTAACTGGTCATTCACTGAGTCGCAATAAAACCGTGAAAGGTCTTTTGACGATCAACTGCTTCAGAAAGCGTTCTGGAGTGCCGATAGAGCAACCCGCCTCCAAAAGGTCTTACAATTTATATGACTGAATTAGTACGTATGCTTAAAGAATCGTTATGCGAACAGCAACAACAGTTCGCTTTTAATAATAAATCAGCAAATGCTTCATTGGAGTGACTCAGGCCAGATTGCTCCGTTTGACGGCAACAAAACTATATATGCACTGGTTTGATCGCGAAGTGACGCAGTGCTTCGAATTAAAGGATATCTTCCGAGATCGCCCTCGATCGGTACACGCGCAAGTACACAGAGAGGATTCTAGAAAACCGACCGTAAAACTTCCAGTGTCTTCCGCAACTGCTAGTCCGTATGGCACACGCGAAAGATGAGCGAAAAGGAAGGGGCGCCCATGAGCTTAGACCCGATCACCAACGGAAACATTCAAAGCATGACAGTGGCAACGATCGTTCGCTACAGAGTGCTAAACATCTGTTGTTTTACACGTACTGAACCACCTGGGGATATGCGTCTGTCGTAAGAAAAGTACATAAGTTTCTTAGAGTGGTTTTCTTACAATTATAAACCCCAATTCTTCAACCGTATTTCAGAAGTACCACTGAAAACCGAAGCAGATGGAGTTTAGAGTGCAGGGGGAGTAGTTCAATTGTGAAGAAAAAGCGTAAGTAGGATGATCACCTGCAATATTCTGGGTATCTCGTGGCGTTTGGCATGAATCACATCCATGTCAGTCACGCGAGATACGGAGAAGCCGGGACTGCGCAGATCAACGATACGATTCGGGTTGTTCGAGTAGAACATGCCAGACACATTGCCTGATGAATTTGACATGCCAGTCATGCGTGACCAAGGGAACACGGAGTTGGGAGCGGAAATAGAGTTTAGGCTGCTGTTCAGTCCGTCTTCGGTAGTGACCTAAAGATGGACAAAAAATAACTGCCAAAAGCGCCAGTGGAAAGGGTAATCACTAATGACCAACACTTATTTTTAACGACCGTGAGTAAACAGAACAAGGGAAAAAAAGCGGATAAGATCGAATGTATTTACGAAAGTCACACAGCCAAACACAACACCGAGAAAAGCCTACCTTGTAAAACTTCAAAAATGGGGAGCAAAGAAGCCAGTATTTGCGAACGAAATTCGCCACTTTTTATATCGCAGACAACTCAATTACATACACAAGCAACATTCACGAAATTCAATTGCGTTGGCAGCCATCTCCCTTAACACCTCAAGCCACATACTAAACATCGGGCCGAAAAGGAACTTCCAGAAATGGAAATTTCACCGAGACGTATATCGGTTAGCTTAATTGGCAGAAGTGAACAGACTCTCATAGTTCAAACTGTCGATTCATGGTGACATACTCCCGACAACTTGATCCATACAGGTGACAGAGATGGTAATTCGAGCCGTTGAAAAGCATCTTTGAAACGACTCGGGAACTGCCAGAAGTGTGTTTTTTCATGATGTGTCCAAGGCAGTTTCCGATGTTTTCGATGAGGATGGCATTTCACGAACACGTTGAACAAGGAACAGGTTTGCATTTTACTGTTCACTGTTCGACTAATCTTATGAGACTAGGTCAGACATTACTGTTTTGCAGGAACCAGTGACTTTTCCAGTCTTTTAGGGCAACAAACGTGACCGTAAAGTACTACACTATACCTCTACAGCAAATCCTTGGTCCAGCATTACCAATTCACTTCTCTTATTTATCTCGGTCGCTCAACATACATGTACGGAAACTCGAATGCCGTGGACATCTTAGGGGATAATATCACGACGTGGTTTATCTTGGTCTCTACATTCCGATGGTCTCTTAAGGTTGATTCAGTTTGGTCACGAACGGTGATCGGTCGTTAAGCCGAGGAAGGTAACAGTCGAGTTGTCCATTTGTATGTCCAGATTCCTACCACATGAAGAGTGCACAGCTAGCCAATGACACGGCGATTTGGCGTAGGCTTAAGAATGTGCATGCTGAGTCACATTATCAGAACACGGTGAAAGGCCACAACAATGGGCTCGAGTAGTAGTGGCCGTCTACGCCCAATGTTCACGCTGTGATTATATAACATTCACTATTGCTAGGAATTTGAGGGAGTTAACCCGAAGGGTACGACATAAGTCACG
Source organism: Paragonimus westermani (assembly GCA_008508345.1). Lineage (NCBI taxonomy): Eukaryota > Metazoa > Platyhelminthes > Trematoda > Plagiorchiida > Troglotrematidae > Paragonimus > Paragonimus westermani. Next base: position 482,631 of record QNGE01000039.1, on the reverse strand, counting down.
AGGCTTTACGCGCGGGACACGAAGGTAGCCTACAGCAGATAACTGGTAAACATTTTTGGCTTCCTATGACATCACCAGTTATTCATCTTCCATATCCTGTACCAGTCAGCCGTGAGTTCAACAGAGTACACGACGGGGCAGATGAGTAGTTGGTCCATGAAGTCCCATACGACTGAACATAATGATTCCATCACCCGAACCTAATCGAAACTACTGAGTATACGGTTGGAGGCATCCGATTCGGATTAGTCCGTCACGGTGGCGGAAGCCAAAGGACGCCTGCGCTTATCCATCACTGCAATTGGCTTGCGCTGCACCAATTCCAGTTCCACCAACACACCACATATCCAATGTAAACCCGAAAAGAATGGATAGAAGACCACAGACACTCAAGTTTCTGAAAAGAAGAACGGATTAAATGTTAACGACCACGATGCTGACCGACGCAGTCGTTAACAGAAGTACACTGATATGACCTACCTGAGCCTAACGTACTGAGTATACATACATACATACATACACACACACACACGCACATTAAACAAGCATGATGGGTGAAATTTTATTCATAGTCATAAAACGATCCAGTTGTGCTTCTCTCCTGTGGCGCACGCCAGATATGCTCAACTATGACATGTGCCTTAGAGTCAAACTTTGCGGATAAGATGACATGAAAAGTGTCCAATTGAGGAATCAACCTTTCGACACTAAAAATAGACTTTTACTCATGCTGACTGTAGCACACGCATTATGTGTAACCGTAAGGTCACGATAACTTACATCATAAATGAACAGTCGCATGTCACTGAGAAACATAAACTGTCGTATCCACCCACGTTTGATAACACCGCCCCTGGGAATCTGTAAATAAAATGAAGTGTGAAAACCGTCCAAATAAAAAGCGGAATTCGGGATAGTCAAAACACACAAAGTCAATTTGTGAGTGTTTTGTATAACCAACGTGTACAAATCTGTCACCAACTATACTCACCAAATAAGCGATCAAATGAAGCAACGACTAGGAAATATGTCACCAACAATTCTGACTTAACCTTCATAATAGCGCACACTAAAACGAAGATTTTTGTGACAGCAGTAATCTATCGATCGAGAACAATATCTACTGACCTTTGTTCAACTATGCACACACACACACACACTACAAGAACGCAGTTCCGCCGCTTGAAACTAGAAAAGCAACCGATTATATGTCGCACACCTAGAACGGACTAACAAATGAGAGGATTAGTGATGGTCTATCGTCAACAGTAGTGGTTCAGAGCACGTGACGACAAACCAGCAAGACTATAAACAAGCAAATAAAACAAGAGGTAAAAACAAGGAACTCAAGAGGTTGACTAAACTGAAAGGAAATAAGTCACAAAGCAGTGCCACTTAAACGATGTACAGAAACGAGCAACCCTTCTTTAAAAATTCCCAAAGGCTGCTACTGGAGATCAGGAAAATGAAAATAGGGCGGTGTTTGCTACCACGAAGCACGCGTTGACTGAAGACAAAAACCCACGTTAATTTGTATGCAGCATAAATGACCGATGTATTAAGTCATGATCGGCAGCAAGTAAGGGTCGTACACATCTCATCCATAGTAGATGGCCACCGCGAGCACAATGTTTTGTGGGCGAAAGTATCTGTCTTGAAGTGTAACGGTTGATAGGTATGGACCAATGAGAACATAAATTGCAGCAGCCAAGGAATATAATTCACATAACTTTCTGTAATCCCCGCGGGCCTAGTAAATAAGTGTCAGGGTTATCATTCTGTGGTGATCTAACAACCTGACATGGGGGTTCGGTCCTCCAGCGTGCATGGCACTGATGACACCCAACACAAATTAAATAGCTGCCCACCACGTTATTTGCCGTAACTAAGGCCAATCGCTCGTAAATATCATCTGGGTCACAATGTGACAGTTCGGAAAAGAGTTGAACGATGCGTGAACAACATGTCTAACTTCACAAGGTTAATCCACCGTCATGACTACGGTGAACCGAAGCAGTTATCGAGCTCATTATGTTGAATAATAAGCTGATGCAGCAAACGCTTGTTATACTGAGTGCATGGAAAACGAGTTAATCGAGCATCGAATTGTTCGTTGTTCATGATCCAGTGCGCATCGTTTGTTAAAAAACACTCGTCAGGTATCGTCGTGTTTTACTCTGACGGTGTGTTCGGCCTCACCAAAAAAGGTACGAGCAGGCCTTCCGTTGCTGCAAAGGTTGCTGTTGAGTAGCCTCTTAACACGTTCCCGGATCAGAGCCGGAGGCTGACCCAGGCTACAGGTTGGATCGCATGATCGACTGTGAAGGTAGATCAAGGTTAATACCAGTTTCACTAGGCCAATTACATCACTCTGATATACAAGGCGCTGCATGACAACTAGAAGCCAGTGGGACAAGAGAGACATGGTCATCTATTACAATGTCGGATCAGCTGACCACATCAAGAGGGCCAGGTATCGGAGACACCGGAAGGACTTAGTAAACCGATGACCATAAAACACGTTGCGACAAAGCACGGGGATTATCAAGAAACACGGAGAGAACCAGGAGTTTATGCGGTGAATTCATTTTGTACACTGACAGAGAACAGAATCTGATGAAACAATGAAGCGAGCGGTATCCTAGAGGCCAACAGGAACCGGACAATGTTTTAATTTCCTTAGCTTTTTGATTATTATTCTACAAAACCAGGGAAACATGCACGCCCTAAACAATGGAGGAGTTAGAATTGCTACGTTAGAAGTGTTACGTTCAGATAACTATCGTGAAAAATTCATCAAGTACCACAGCCAAATGCGTGTTCACAATGAGGCCTAACGTACAGTGCAGAAGAAAACAGTGTTCACTGAGTTACCACACAAAGGTGAGTCAAATGATACGTTTGAAACGTAGTCTTAAGTCTTGGTTACATGGGACTTACGGTGCTGCCCAGGTGCACCTCGCAGAACACACCAGGAGCACGTTTTGGTCACCATTCAAAAGACCTAGCTCCAGTGTTTCGACTAGTCAACTTACCTAGTTGTTTATTCGCGAATGCGGCAACACATTCATTGAGAGGACTTGCAGACTATGAATGAAGGAGCACTTATCAAAACAGCTGAGCCAACCAATGCACTAACAAGACAACAGTAAACCAACCGAACTCGGCTTGAACGACGGCCAGGCAGTTAGCTCAAGTTAAACAACTGACCTATGGTGATGCTTAATCGCAACGTACAACCGAATTTACTGAAGTCTTGTTAATCACTCGCAACAAGCTTCCGCCAGGTGTTCAAAAGGATGCAACAGATACATTACGTTTGCTTTGGTCTCTCCAATTAACACCAAGGTGGTTTTAAGAAACCAAGTGAAACTATTCGGTTGCTTTCGGTTAATCATTTGTTTAGATTGTTTCGAGCGTTGCACGTTAGTGACTAAAAATACTGCAGGACGTAAACTCATCCTGCGAACTTCGTGTTCTCTCTATGCTAATCCCATTGAGGAGAGAAAAATTGTTTCAGATGTTTAAGAGGTCGGGTTTCTGATAAACTGTTTGCTGTAGATTTCGACAGATGAAACGGTTTGGTAATCCACTGCCGGAACACGACGATAGCTTGTTACCTTGGTTTTCGACCCGAACACCGAATGTTAAAATGTAGGCCCGTTCAGTTCGATACTGCCATGAAAACGCGTGATTGACCCTAAGGTTTAATATCCGTTGCATGTGATGTAGGTAGTGATGTCGTGTTTAGACACGAAGAATCGTTGTCAAGCATTGAATGGTGCAGTTGTACAGTATACCACTGGGGGCAAACACCTGTGATTGAAATGAGTCTGAGTGACGTACGCACCATAGTCAATCACGCTTCCGTAGAAGGCAACTCTGCGAAGACACAAGGTGTTTCAACAAAATTAAAAGTAGCATAGTTATCCTCGGCGATGGAAAAATTGAGTTCATTGGTAAACACTAAAACCAAAATATGCATAACGAACGGAAAACGAGCGAATGAGAAAGACATGACACAGCATACTTGTACGGGACCCTCGAAGGAAGTTCCAAAGCCGTAACTCCGATCGAACCCGGAGTCTGTTAATGAGAATAGAGGCAAAACAACAACTAATCCTTATGTACACTAATGAAAAACAAGTAGAACGGCGCAATTAGATTGAGTACACTTCGCTTAACTATACGGCAAACCAGGAACCACAGGGGATAGGAGCTGACAAACAAATAAAATCAGCAAACGGAACGCAATGAATTTAAGCAAAAAAAGTGTACTTTGCAGTCGCTTATGAAATCTTAAACTATGACACTGAGACGTACTAAGTCCAAACGAAAAGTGTCCAACAATTATCTGTCTTCAACGGTCTTTAGCTATGTATGATTTTTCAGGCATGGGAGAATCACCAGTTGATCAACCGGGTCGTCAAACAATACGGTGATGAAGCTACTGAAGGTATTGATATATTATACCTACGATACCATATTTGCAGATATCACCGCAGCCGAGAATAACAGCGCGGCAATCAATGAGTTGACGTGCGATAACAACCAGCGAGTGTGAACCCAAAAAGTAGGATGTCTCCCAGTTTAACGACCCAGGAACAGAGCACCGGTGGAGAGAAATGCTGATTGGGCTTAATGCACGTCAAACTAATCGAACGCTGTTAACTTCCCAGTGATTAGCGGCTTCAGCACCGACCTGGAAAGACTGACCGAAATAATGATAGTAGCCTGATTGTAAACGACTCACTAGAATTTCAAGGCCAAATAAAGTTGACACCAGGCTCACATCAACGCTCAGACGAACCACAATGTGACAAAAATGTTCTTCTTGTCTAAAGTGTTTCAATGAGAGTAAAACGAGTTGGATTCGAAGATAATGTGGGTAAATACTGGGTCTTCACTGCAGCAAGCGGTGTGGCATCTCTCTGCCGGAGTTTTGGAAGCGGACACACCAAAGTGTTCATGCTAACTCAGAGAACAAAAAGCGAGTAGCATACTTAGATACATGAGTGAAATGGAACAGTTTATATCAAAAACAATCAGGCAGGCAAAAGGTTACCACTCGCAAGTAACTCAGAATGCATAACATTTTGACGGGTGTATTAACTTCTAGATCATAATTTATTCGCAACTCCCAATTTAATACCTTCTGAGTTTAGCAAATGGACAAAAGTGGGCTTTAAGCTTGACAGAATGCAGAAAGTGCAACAGTAACCTGACGTGACAGCTACATTCAAAGAGACTAGGTTAATTTCAAGTGATCCGGCTGCATTCAGCAAGAACACGAGGGAGAGAATTCAAGGTAGTCCATGTCGACCTACATACTGTTTTTAGTAAGTGAGTGGAGAGAGACTTCCGTTGATAATGCATAAATAAGGAATCGAATCTGTGGTCTTTCACCTCCCTACTTGATAGTAACTATGATGACGATAAACTGTGCAACGTACATATCCATCAACAACTACGCTCAATAAACGGAACGACTAGGCATATGCGTAACTAGATCTGGTTTGTCGCCAAACTGGGCTAATAGCTTAACGACCAGCAGGATACAGAGACTTCAATCTAATCGAAGCAATCAGCCTGTTCAAGCCTCACAAAACGGGGATAAATGAGGTTTGCTTTGCCTGGAAAATACAACCCTTTAATTCCTGCGCACCTTATTCTGTGGCCAACCGGTAGGAATAGTTTCGTACATCGAATACTGCTGGATGTGATCGAACATCAATTTCGTGCGTATGATAACACATACTAGGTTTAGAGGCTTATGAATAAACGCACGAGTGATTAGTACTCAAATTACAATGGGCAAAGTACATAAAAACCGCTCGGTAAAAGATTTTTACCTGACTGAGAAATGCTGATAGTGAGAGCTAATAGGTGCAGTTAATAGGAAAACTACCATATCTTTTTCGAGACAACTGGGTGATCTAAGCAGAACTCACGCTCGACTGAGACTGAATGGGTTGATGCTATGACGCGGTTACACAAGCTGGGTCGATTGTGGCTACTTCACTCAGCCCAAGTTAATGAGGGGAAGAGTGTAAATTATGGACCGAATACAAATCATCCATTACGGATAAATTCTGACGGGAGTGGCAGGCTTCGATATCACAGTACCTTTTTACAAAATATCTGCAAAATTTCACTACAATGATAAGACTGGAGTGATGTGTGTAGTATTCGCCCTGTATACAAACGATTTTTTTAACGTTCAGCCCGAACGGTGTGAAACCACACCAAAAGACACGTTGGTTTGATAAAACAATTATTTCGAAATAAAGAGAATTAGTGTTTGTTTCGAGTTCTTTAGATTCCGCAAATGCACGCCTTGTTCGATGGAAGGCAATCATACCGACAAACTAGGCTGATAAACTATACAATCATCTAGATCTATCTGGCCACTGGGAGAACAACTGTCAGATACATCATTACGTAAACTGTGCAGTTACGACACAAAGTTTTTGTGTGAAACCAGCCAAATAGTGGTCACAAAGGCACACATTAAATGGCAGGCGCCTACATGTTTGTATATATAAGGCACAAATGTTGAACCAAGTACGAGGTAGGGAGGGCACGGATGGATGATCATACGGAGCACAGAACGGCAACATTGATCAATAACCAAGGAGAACAACAATCAATGCACGTGGTAAAATGAATGCAGTGTGAACACGTTGAATGCAATACGCCAAAAGAGTAGACACGTGTGTCGTGCAATCTCCAGTTGGAACAATATTAGAACAGAGTGCAATCAGTAGGAGATGCATATACTAATGCCTGAAGCGACTGGCAATTGGTGTTAACGAGACATTAGGTAGCAAGTGGCACCATGCGCGATATTGAACTAATCCGAAACTAAGCAAATGTGTTTCCAGAATTTGAGAGCGAAATGAATAAAATACGCTTCCTGTTTTTACAAACCAGTTCAACTTCTTCTGTGAGATTGTCAGATGCAATCGACTTTTCGGGGTTGAACCATATAATAAGCAGATGTTTCCCGAAATTAAAACCGATGGCTTTGAAACGGATCTCTTGAAACCAGTACTCGGTAAGTCAGGAGAACAGAACATCAACTCTCTCAGAAAATCCCACAGTTTCTGTAGGTATGGTCTTCGCGGTGTGCAATCTAGAGGCATCGCAGTGGAACAGGGCTCATTTTGATACATCAAACAGGCGTTTTGTAACCACTGTCAATGTTCAATGCTATTGAATACAGTTATCAGCATACACAAGTGGATTGGGGTCTAGCGGTTTGAAATACTTTCGACATTTCATTATACAAGCGAGGATATCAATTGTGGATGTAACGTTTTATCGTTGGCTTGAGAATTTATCAGTCTAGTCGACTTCTGACAACGATTCATGCGTTGTCATTTATCAAAAAAGTGGTCATAGAGTGAGGCAAACAGGAAAACTGCTGTTTTCTGTTGAGACGATCGGACAATCCGAGAAGCATGCATCAGCGAATGAGTTTGTGCGTGTACAATACGACAATCTAATCGAGTCTGATGAGATTAATGGTATGATGGGCAGTCCGGTTGCCTCGTCGGAATATGGACCGAAATTGAAATACAGATGCTGGAAAAAGTAGGCACTACTAACGATCTCTAACGAGATGGACGCTCGAGTTTGGTGCTCTTCAAAAAGGGTTGGGTGAAAAAAGCCGTCCAGATGTGAAAATCGTTGTCAAACTTGAGCAATGTTCGATCTATACCAAACAAATCTCTAACTGTTTCTCAGCAAGAACCATTTACAGTGCAAGCTGACAGATAAACAGATTTCTGCTTGTTGCTGAATAATGGCTTGCGGTAGCCTACGCGATACATAGTTTCCACAATTAGATATCAATCTTATGCCTTGTAGACAACGACACACGGTTTCACGACAACCTTGCGCAGTCAGATCCACTGTTCATTCTGTCTTTGTAGCCTCAAGGGGGTGTCACGTTTCTCTAAATACACTAACAAAAATGTGCAGCAATCTCACATTTGGAGGTAGGATTTCTGTGTCAGGGTGAATCTACTCACTTGATGCAGTGGCTGAGAGATCAGCAGGGCACCGAGATGGCGCCGACCGACGACACCGCTGGTGACACTTGAAGCCACAATTCTGACATTGAACGCCTTGCAAACGTTGGCCAAGCATCAGACATGTGCATACACGGCATTTGGTCGGACCAGGAAACGTATCCAAAGTGAAATTGTGGGCTGAAAAGGACGGTTGCGTAGGACCCGAAGATCCGGTTGCATCCCACGAAGGATGTTGGGCAGGAGTAGAGTGCTGAGCATCTTCCATGTCAGCCAGTTGCAGGGAACGATGGCTACCCAGGACCGAGGGCTCGTGACCAGTGTGGTTTAGCTAAAGTGAAGGGATGAATGAACATGAATCTAATATAAAACACATTATTCAGTAGTAGCACTCGATAAACAACCTGGACAGCTAGGCACAGGGATTTGTATTTCGCGGAAAACGTATGGCTACTTCAAGACCGAGCAACGGGTAAACCTTTGATCGAAAACCGCTTGCTGTGTAAAAGTCTGATACCACTCTGTTCGCCGTCAAAGCATTTCAGAATAACACAGTTCTACAATTTCAGATTGACAGTAGGAACCCAATGCACAAAATCTTAGAGTCGCTGCAGAGGACACTAATTTCACCTCAAAGCTAGGGATAAAAGGTGGAATAATACGAGGAAACTCAACGTGATTTGAGAACTGTTTCACCATGAGAAGGTTGAGAACCTTTTAAAAAATCACGTTGGTAAATCACTGAAGATCACTATTTTCTTCTTGTTAGGCTCTAAAATGCTCAATGGCGAACGAGGAATTAACCGATTGAGACGCGCCGTTTAGGTGTAAAGCATTCAAAGAAGCTCAGTGTCGCCGACATCCAATAGCACATTACTTCACTTTGACAGACTGTTGTTTAGGTAACGGCAATATCCGGCAGTATCATCTATTCTACATGGGAATTAAACTGAAACATGGGGACAAAAGCCTGACGATGCAAAAATCAAGAAGATAACTCATCTAAATCCACAGATATCAGTTGTAATTTTGTCGTGGTTAACAACGAACAGCGGCATTCAGATATACTGCACAACGTTAACTAGCGCCGCAAGCTAGACTTAACACGAAGAATTACGTTCCACTCGGATCTAAGGGAACAAACCCTTCGTGCAATTTTCGACAAATCAATGGTCAAGCTTCATGGTACTCATCGTTGGCCCCGACGTCCCATAGGGCACAATCCTATCCCCTTTTTATCCTCATCTTATACTGCATCTTTGCCAATGTAAAATCACATATGTGTAATCGAATATGCAGATTGATGCAGTGTTAGGTAACAAGCACCAGACTAGATTTTCGCCTTTCGCTCTATTGCACAGTTTATCTGAGCCAGTAAGTTTGTCTGAATTTCGTGTTGACATCTTGTTTTTGAGCATCAAGTGGAACCAATATAAGAAGCTCTCTAATGCCAGCTAATGAACTTTTACCTCAATCGTTTTATGCTGATGCTTGGGGATTGCTTTGAGCAACATGACGGTCACTTCACGCTATCGATGTTTTCATCAAACATCCGGAGGCTGTCGTTCTACATCCAGTACCCAAACTCTCGCTCAATTCTCTACCACTTGGTCAGTCGCTTTATTGCGGCTTGTGTGCCCCCACACTGGATGTATTGCATTGTATTGTTATCAAAGGACTTGGCACTTTTTGCTAGATCCTTCGAAACATGTGTCGCACTGCAGGGGCATCGTTGTGAGCAATTCGTTGATTTTATTGTTTTCCATTATTTCAAAGTGTGCGAACAACCTTTAACGAAAATCCCTTCGGATCTCTTCAAGCGTATTCCCACGCCCACCATTAGATCCTTGTGTAAAAATTTATCTGCACGTAACTGGTCTTCCTTTGTTCCTTATTTGGCTCGCTTTCTACACAACTTGACTTGACCTGAATGGGGAACCGACGCAAAGTGTGGTCAACTGCAAGAAACAAAAGCTACGGCTGCAGGTACGAAACGCTTTTGAGTCACAACACCCTAATTGAAGTAGTGTGTCAGGACATACAAAAGATTTACAAAAACAGAAGGTGTCATGGTATCTCAGAGTCAACTGTCAGCGGTTAAACCATAGAAGTTCGAAAACCATGCTCAATACTCGATCGTATATCGGCGTTGTTATCAAGAACGGTTTATCTGTAGCTGAGCAAAGCACCAGATAATGATGAACGCTGATCAGTCATATGGTGGCAGATCATTGTTTCCAGTACGACAACCGTCAACGGCTAAGAACGGACAGTCTGGCAATAACCGGAGGACCATGCACGATCAAATGAAAGCAAAGATCTTGTAACTCCAATTATCCTCTGGGTTACACGAAGTGAACCGAATTGTAATTAGTTAAGAAAGTAAAATAAAAGCACAATAAGATGGTGTCAATAGGTTTATGAACTACTTATAGCACTAATCACAAAGAACAGGTTAAATAGACTTACGGCTGTAGAATCAAAGTTGAGCCCGTCGTCTGTTGGCTGGAAATTAGAAAAAGGCATAAATGATATTTCCATACACAATATGAACTGGTTTACTGCAAAGGAAAATTGTGGAACGCTAAATAAACACAGAATGTCCTACCTCTTTAACCCGAGGTAAACAAGCGGTGGAAAGGATAAACTTGACTTTCCGATAACAGAAGACAAACAGTTGTACACCACTAGACAGTTCGTAAGTAGTCGGTGACACAAACGCTACATACTACAGGCGAAGATGAACCAAATCTGGACAGATTGTTCCTCTAATTCTAGGATTTGGTTAAGTATAATGAACAGAATGTCTCTGTCGAAAGTGGTAATTATTACGGAATTGCTGCTTGACACCACAACTTCTAGCCCTAGTCTACTCGAGGAATCCCTCTTAAGTAGTGGCGCATTCGTACAATAGAGACGTGCTAAAAAAACGCTTTTCACAGCTAGCCAACGACTGTGTTGAACAGATCGGAAGCAAGGACACTGGAGTAAACCGATGCCAGTGTCTTCGACAACCTCACCCCAGCCAAACGTCAACGAGTTGAACTTAGCCAGTCAATTTGTACCTACACTAAAAACTAACCATCCGGTGGTGTATGTAAACTCGAATTACCATCACATACTCCTGTTCACAATCGACCAAACTGACATTATACGGTGCATGTGATGTTAAAAAACGCGCCCAAGAATCAGCGACGATGTGTGAATAGGACCGAGATCACGTTAGCCAACAACCATAACGATTTCAATAACAAATCAGAAAACCGCACGAATATGGCTGTTCAGAATAAATAAAGCGGTAGATTCTGATTGTTAGACTACTCACGGCCAAGTAAACAAGTAGCATGTGTTAAAATCTAGCGGTAAAAACAGCCTCATATTATGCATTCAGCATAAATGTAAATTGATCGGGCCAGCTAAACCGTGGTAGGCTCCCCGTTAGCTGACAGCACGGTATCATCACTGACGAGGCAAGTGCTAGACTGCAATTGTTAGTTGCATTCTGTAGATCAGATAAAAAGGTTGGATACACCGTATGAAGGTTTTATGGGGTAGAGGAGAATCACAACGAAGCTATAATTTTAAAGTTGGCAAATTTATTGAAACAATGTGGAAAACTAACAACCGCAAACAACGGAAACCCAAAGACGGCCAAATCAACTGTTCTTGATGTAACGCGGACACTCACATACACGAAACTGTTTCTGAGTTCCACATGCATGTCTAAGGCTAGTTACGGCCTCTCTGAGAGAGGTTAGAAAACGGTGATACCTTGCGAGGTGGGTTAACATAATTTATGTGAATGCTGACAAAACGGTCAAGACGAGACAGCCTTTAGGTAAAAAAGGAACAAGTGCACGAGTTTTCCGCGCATCTGAGTTTCAACAAACCAGATTGTAGTTAGTGAAAGCGGAAATTTTACTGCAGCTCAAAACCAGTCTTCATGAAACCCAGAATGCGACGGATTTCAAAATGATTTACCCTTGTAATCGAAGTTCGGCACTCGTGCTCGAGTGCCTCCAAAATCTAGATTACATCGAAGACGTACACTTTATCAGATTTCAAACTGCCTGCCAAGAAACCAACTAAGTTAAAAAAAAAAAGGTGTCATATCGTGACCCGACCATGCTGGCCTTAGCGACAGCAATTCTGAGGAGATACGTAAAAACCAGACAAAGTCTCTTCTGCCCAACTGTTTCTAAAAATAATAACTGCATCTACACGTGTTCCTTTTCCATCAAACTTGATCATCATAGGTGTTAGTAAATAGTAGGCGACCTAAAATAGCAGAAAAGTAATAACAGTTCATCCTTGTCTAAGTGACGCACGACCTTCCTCAGATTCGCTTCCCTTACTGGCAAACTGGTATTGATCACCAGCGAACAGGTGGAACTAGCTGTTTGGCGGGAGCATCTTTCTATTTCTTCAGGAGCTGCAGTGGATGCTTACCAGACTACGGGTCAACCACGAACGGCTACTCGACTAGGGCTTGTGAAAGAAATAAACATAACGCTTAAGGAAAGCAATCCAAATACCTGTTTGCAATACACGTGACAGAGCCCTCCCTTGGTCTAGTGGATACGTGTCTGGAGTACTGCTTTGTGGTGGGTTAACACATGGGTTCGATTCCCGAACGTGTGTGGCGCTAATGTGGCCAAACAACGTTGAAGCATCTGTCAATCGCTTCCCTGTACTCGCTGGCATCATATGCTTCAGTGATGTATGATTGAGGCATATACCTAATGTGAATTGTTTGTCAACAGGCCTCAACAGATGTTGGGATAACGGCCTAGCAACCTGGAGTCGACCATCGTACGGATGTTGTGGAAACTTTTCTACCACTAGCCCTACAATGTTGACATTACACCAGTTGTGATGCAATTCTTGGAAATGATCCACAATCCTCTTCAGAATGCTTCCGATGATAAAGTGGTAATTGTCCTCTTGATGGGCATTGCACACTGTGTAGTTTTTGTTCGGATCTAAAAAAAATGATGCAGACTCATTCAAGCTTTAATGTGGAATATCTAAGAATCCGGCTGATTACGCTTGGTAGTAACCAACCACCTATCACAAGTTGTTAAACAACACAGTTCGTGCAATTATGTACAAAAGAACACTGACACTGTCAGCGTCCGTAGTGCATAGCTAACGATAATATACAGAGAATACAGTACTCACTCCGTTTTTCAATCGTAGCAGTCTGGCTTGATTAGACACTGAAGGGAAGAATGGACAAGATACGAATCTGATCACTAGTGTCCGAATATACAAAGGCATGCAATGATAAGCGATAAAAACCCGCAGTCTAATACTAAGACAATAATTACAATCGGACTGTCATAAAGGCTAACCAAAGAAACAAACAATCACTGCGTTTCTTTGCAACTGGGCTTAGCAGCCAATATAGAAATTCAAGTAGGTCAAACGACTCAGTAATTAAACTGAACTCAAATTACGGTGGAGAAACATGTTAACGATGGGATTAGTGAAGTTATGTAAGCGAACAACTCTGAACCCATTCGTGTGATCAGATAATGATTTGGTACATAGTCGGAAAGTAACTGACAAAGAACAAACAACGCGACTCACTGGAATATCGGTGGACGCAGAAACAGAAATACCACATAATCAGGATCGGTGACACGCACGTAACAAATACCTTTTGCCTTGTGCACACAAACGCTTCTCTCTTTCTAACCACTTCATGCGGTGCGGCATCAAGCTTATTTCCGTACCGAACTTCGTCTTGAAAATGCAAAAGTCGAAGATTAATCACTCAAGTCGGTTCACCTGGCTTGTCTCTGTTGCGATGTGATTTTGGAATCATACACAGACAGCGCACCACTTGACATGTTAGAGTTAACGAAAAAGTATGGAATGGTCGCCAAAGAAAAGACTGTCCGAATGAAGTATACATGCAAAATCTCATGCGTAATACGCAAACCGTCTCGCACTAAAAACCCGGTCGCTTTATCTGCTGCACACAGCAGGGTGGATAGGCGAAAACATGTTACCGCTGACCCCTCCTACACTGTCCGAACAAACTAAATTCCTACGCATCCCGCGAACCCCATAGACAGTACCATTCTGTAGGTCCCACAACAAGTATAGCTAATCACAGTAACACTGCGTCGGTAAGTCCCACCTCTTGCCATCTAGCATCAGGCTTCCTTCGTCCCATGCGTAGACCTAGAATCTGAATTAGTATAAACGTTTTCAACGTTAACATTGTAAAACACATAGGTCAAAAAGGACACTCCCACACGAACGTTGGACCCGTTGAATGTAGATGCCCCTTGCATTTAAGAGACTCGAAGGCAGGACGACATTCAACGTATGGAACCAAAAGCACCCACACTGTCCACCCGATAGAGATAATGCAAATCAGGTGACAACACGGCTGCCAACACTGGCAAGGATGAAGTTGGTAGTGTTCGACACGACTACCGTAGCCACACTGGTAGACGGCGCTCATATTAACAGTAGACTTTGTGCCGTTCACCTGGCAGGAATTGGTTATGTTTTGTCTTATGATCCAACCGCTTGTAGCGACGCCGATGTCAAAGATTTCCTGAACCTGGCCACCTTCGGTTGACACATGGTTTTGATACAGTCATCCCGACCGCAGATATGAGCGTCCAGGTCGGCCGACTTAGTGAAGCCAAGCCTTCTTTAACTGTCGTGTTTGAGATGGCACCACATCGGTCGAATAATAGCGGGTTGCTATTACAACTGTGCATTGAGCACAAGTTATTTTAGTCAGCACCAGTTTTAGGCATCGAGCACATTATTGTTATATTTAGCGTTCTTCTTCTCTGAATCACGTCTAGTCTCAAACAGACCACAGCACTATTAGTTGCAGGTGGCGTGGTTCCACTCAGGACCGTCATTTTTATTGGATTCAGATCATCCTTCGGTACGTTGCCGGTTTGTCTTTACTTTTGCTAGACAACGACCACATCGACAACGACTAGCTGTTGAGAAACTGGCTGTGAGATCGGTAAGACGTAAGTGGCAAACTAGTCTATAAATCAGATTTGGCAGTTCCCATCCTGAAGATCCTAACAGCTGTTGGACCCAAATCTCACAGGTCGTTCACGACGCAAACACTGTATCATGCGGCACAGTGGATCGTGGGCCGAATAAACATTAGATCTCAAAGAAATCCCTTGAGTTGTTAGATGCCAGACGGAAAATTCCTACCGGCAGTTCGCATAGAACGTTTAGGAAAGATATCAATGGGAAACTCAAATGTAGGGTAAACACTGACCGTGAGGCTTCGTTAGCGGAAAAAGTGAACGGAATGGAAACCGCTTTTGCTTCAGGGAACATCGGCAAAGTCTTTAAGCTGATCCGTGCCACTGGTCTCAGTGAACCGTCTGCTAGTGAAGCCACCAGCTAGGCTGATGGCACACTCATCTATAATACGTCCAGGAGGTTAGAGCGGTGGGCGGAAAACTTTGAGGGTCGATTTAGCTGGCCTTCTGCTTCAACTGTATTCTCGCCACAAACTTTTGTTACAGCCTGGTCGGTAGATTTGGAACCAGTCAGTAAAACTGAGGTTCGCAATTACATTTCACCTCTCAAACATAATAATCCTGTTGGTCCACACGATCTCTTGCGGGCACTTTTCACAGCAAGTCAGGAGACGTTAGTAGAGGCTTTGACTCAGTTGTTTCAAATTGTGTGGACCACGGAGACCATGCCTCCATGCTAGGGTCATTCGCTAATGGTTCCCATCTTCACACAAGATGCATTCAACTCAGTATTTTTAATGTACACTTTCAGATTCGGTTAAATGCAGAAGTGTACCAAACAAATGTGAGATCACTCTGTCGGCGTCTTGTTCCCATAGCGCATCTCAGATTAAGGTTTACGGTGAACTGTCTGACAGTTTCAGCAATATCAACGGCGTACGTCAAGGCTCATCAGTTTCACCACTTCTGTTCAATACCGGCAGACATGAAATAATGGAGGACTGTCCGTGGCACTCACATGACGCGGCCTGGACCTCCTACCTG
Source organism: Paragonimus westermani (assembly GCA_008508345.1). NCBI lineage: Eukaryota > Metazoa > Platyhelminthes > Trematoda > Plagiorchiida > Troglotrematidae > Paragonimus > Paragonimus westermani. Next base: position 466,571 of record QNGE01000039.1, on the reverse strand, counting down.
GTGGAAGACTTACTGATCCTGGTGATGCTGACCACAAAGTGTTGCTGTTTGACAACTTTGAAGCAGCACACAGAATGGTAAACACTATTTCATACTCTATCCAATATTTCGAGATGCGTTATGCAGCCTCAAAGTGGAAAGCGCTTCTGCAATACCACTGTGATCACATAGGTTTCATGTTGGGTGGTGAACGTATGGAGGTTGTTGACCTGTTTGTAAAGTTAAGAAATTGCATCAGCGACGACGGTGGCGAAGGTGTAGGGAATGAAATCGGGGCGCGTATCCCTAAGGCCAGAACGGTATTTGCTAGTCTAAGACCTCTACGGAGCAGAGAAGCATCCCCCTGATGCATTAGGGTCGCATCCATAAGACGACATTGAGGGCCGTATTATATTACGACGTGAACTGTCTTCTGGTGTTGCGTTCGGTCGGTCACCCGGGCTGACATTAACGGCTAAACAACGAGGGGATTAAGAAACGGGTGTTTGTTAATGATTGTCGATGGAGATCTTTTGTTCAGTGCCCACATTTGCACAGATTTGGATGGCTCAGGAAAGTACTGATGATGCCAGCCATTCGTCTGCCTCACCGAGCACCGTTCACCGAAGTTGCTGCGGTCGACTGGCGTGAGGGATGCTAGGTGGACAGATGATGAACTGGTTCAATGGACTAGATTCGTCCACCAAAGGGCCGGTCACTGTAGATAGGGTTCGTCTCTTGGTCTGGAGACCTCGGGACTCACAGAGTCGGTAGTTGGGAACGTTAGGTGAGATGGTGGTCTATGGGGTTCAGCAGCATGGATGTTGTTGTTGTTATTGTTGTTGCTGTTTAGCCGAGTTGTTCATGAAGTGAGTGAGTGCACCTGATGACATGAGGCGATGAAGCCCGCAGGGTAGCTGTCTTGGTGACGGTACCTTGCTTCCCTCTAGAACTCTGTCATTTGTTTGCAAGTTGTGGGTCCCTTGATGTTGGAGGTTTGAATGTGGGCGTAGCTATTTTTGGTGGTTTGGTGCTTTCTCCTCGCGTTCTGTTCTTCTTGTACAGGGTTTTCATATTTTATTTTGTATTTCTGTGGAAGTTAGGCATCAATGGGAAGCACTGACGTATTAGTGTCTATGATGACCACTAATCCGGTCCTGTGTTACTGCTTGCATCGGACGCCGGAACCATGATGAACAGTTCGGTCAATACACACTCTCGCTTACACATGCGGGGGAGAATGAGAAGTTGTGGTGAGAAACCATGCCAGGCCAACATAAAAGCATATGACTGAGACGGAAGTGGTACGAGACAAAACAATGTTGTCGTCATCGTCTCACTACCACTCCACGAAAAGGTCCACAGCTTCCGTTCTGCTGTCAATCAACAACTGTGTGCTGTGGTCCAATAAACATACCCACATATGTACGTTCACGTTAAATCGCCTAGTAAGATTGCAAAAACAGAGTTCAATCGATAGACGGCGATAGCTATCGTTAGGTGGTAATGGACGAGTGTGCAAAAAATAACAGATGAGTTGGAAAGTGGCACAGTTCTGATCGAATCCCTGCCTTAACGAAAGGCAAGAAGAATACATGTAAACTGAAAGATAAAGGATGTCAGGAAGGTCAAATGTGCGTATACTTGCAGACAGAGGCCGGTGCTAAAAGGAAATGATATTTGGGTAGACTGATTGGAAACAGGTAGGTAAGGGACAGAAACAAATGGTAGAACTGCAGGCCAATCGACTAGGACAGTTGTAAACACTCGTGGTTCTTGAAGGACTTCCGGTTTCTGCAGAGCACGCATGCAAAAGAAAACTAGCTGCAGTAACGACTTAACTCGAGGCAGTCAATAAAAATGTAATATCGCGATGAATAGGAAATGCTTTCGACATACATATGTAGCCAGGTAAATTAGCATGAGCGCGAAAAAAACCTGCGGAGTATCATGGAAAATGACAAACCTGGATGAAGTTAAAAACCGACCAAACCAGAATTCCTGACCCGTGTATCTCTTAGACACCGAGTGCTGAAAATTGCCTAAGTTCTGACCCATCTTGCAGATGAAATCCAAAAGGCAATCTCCTTCGTTTCACGGTATACTCTCATTGATGTAAAACAGGTTAATAGTAGAACGCAAGAACTGTCACCAGTTTGATATTTATTTTAACAGACGGTTTTCATAACGTGAGGCAATACGATCAGGGAGAGTGGAGACTTTTTATATCAATGTCATCATTACTTACACTGTGCTAATCGAACTGAATGAACTATTCACTCGTATGTTTAGAAACCTTGCCTCACCCTGCCCGAGAAGAAAGTACTGACACTCGGCCAACCTGAGAAGTATCAATGCTTACTGCATTCTGAGAGGGGTCAGTTGACCACTTAGCACAACCCCGCAAAAAGCACGCAACGCCCTAGCTTCAGATAATTTCGATCAGTATCTAAGCGTACCCATATGCTCGCTCGACAATTCACTAATCGGTGACCAGAACAACCCCACTACCGTGTGCAGCTAGTAGAAACCAATTAAGGGTTGGTTGTTCCAATTAGTGATCAATGCAGTTGAAGAGTACGGATAAGACTGAATTGGCCTGCCTGAGTTTAACGAATCTCAGCTTAAGAGAGACATCCGCATGAAGTTTAAACGGTGACATCCAGGAGAAAGAATCGACAAACTGCTCACAGACAAGTCATCAGGGATGAAATGGACAGAAATGTTGCCTCCATTGTCAGCGGAAATCTCTAGGTTTTTCAACGCTTTACTTATCCCATCATTTCGTGACCAATCGCCACTCGGCTCAGCAAGCGCTGGGAAGCCCCGGCTTCCACTGATACACCTTTCATAACAGTTTCGCTTCCAGAAACAAGGATAAAGGAATTAATTGACGTAATGTGAGTAGTTTCTAACAAACGTGTTTAAAAATGCGACACTAACTGTGTACGCTATTTTCTCGGACCAGTCTCTGTGATTCATCTTCATGGTGGACACAAAATAATCCCTGTGGAACAAGAGGGGCGCACAACAGCTTCACTCTCAAGGTTTTGACATAGTATGGAATGTGCAATGTCGCGCGCTTAAGTTCCGAAGTTAGGAGACAAAACATACGTCGCCCGTTTAGTTGAAACGAGAAGCATGCAGTGTTGGTCTACAATAGAACAACCCCGGTGTTTCGTCGCCAAGGTCGACTGAAAGTGATCATTTTGTCTATAAATCAAGAGGTTTTGAAGGCTTTAGTGCCCGTGACCAAATTATGTCAAATTAGTTCTCGGCGTCTGTACTGCTGCTCAGAAATTGTGCATTCCATTTAGCCTAGCAAAACCTCTCTGCCACGTAGGCGATGGGTTGTCCGCATCTGACCATTCACACTTTTCGCCGTTCGGTTTCTACATGACTGGTGTCGTAGACATCAACTATTCTTTTTTCTTCGAGTTACCAATAAGTGATTGTTGTCGGCAGACCAGAAAGCACTGTTAACATGAGTGGTGTTATAGAAGAACAGGACTGAATGATATTCCACCGAACGTGACTCGTGTGATCATCATCATCATCATCATCATCACTTCAGCTTTCAGCCGTTCTCGTCAGTCCAACTGTTCGGGCTGTTGGTCCTCACAATGGTTCACGAAGTTGCAGGATGATAAGAAGTACACACGTATAGCGAACAAAGAAAGAAGAGAAACAAAACGAACAAAAACAACTGAGGTTCACGAAACAGGAGTCAACAGACTGGCGGATACAAGCTCACCACTGAGTACGATTAAATGCTGTCAGATGGTGTTTCCAACCAGTCGTGTGGATGGTCACGAAAACTCTCCAGCCAGATAAAAGGCACCTACCAACCCTGCTCGACCGGTAAGTCAAACCTTTCACTGCTCGTGACCATGTCACCGCTTGGTCGCCTTGCAGTTTCTTCCAAACGTCAGTAGCCACAGCTGAACAATGGGCGGTGGGGCAGATGCCTCGTCGGCATATTTAGTACATGACCCAAGCAACAAAGACTATGCAATTTCAACATCCCGTATGTTGGTCAATAAATTTCACTCCTCAAGAAAGTGGCGACAAACTGTCCAGTTGCTCAAGAAGTCAGTCTGTTTATACAGGCTAACTGGTGGAGATAACGATGATCAAATACCAAGAGCCATGCGCAACTTCCGCAGGAGTGGGTCAGATCTCTGATCCACAGAGCAAAACGGAGCGCATCCACACTTTGTGAATTCTAACCTTAAACGACAAAGGGACATCACTTTAGTCGAACTTGCAACGAAGTATGACGACTTCACTACGTGCTTTCGATATCCCCGTGGACATCTTGTCAGCAATATTACAGGTTAATGAGATAACATTGCCCAGGTAGGTGAAACGAACGATAATCTCTAGCGACCAATCAGCAGTAACAAAGACAAAGTCAGTGCCGACCTAATCTTACACTTTGAAGGTACAAAGTGTACACCTTACAGACCAACCATGTCATTTAAACAATCCAGTGTGGTCTGCGTGTTCTCCCCAGAGGAACTGAGTACAGCAATGTAGTCCGGATATTCAACACCAACCAGCTTACTAGGATGCAGAAGCTTCACCAGGAAATCCTTGCAGAGTATTGCTCATCACGTGAATTAAAAAGAAGATCGGACAACACTGTCGAACACCACTCAACGTGAAAAACTCACGAGATAGCTACCCACAAATGCGCACTCTGCATCAAGAGCGGATTTACAACGAAGTTAACAAATTGACATATCTCACTGGAGCTGCTCTGTGATGGAAACAGCCCCAGAGTATGTCGGGCAACCAAGTCCAAAGCAGCCTTTCAGCCAAAAATATCACGACGATTGGCTGAGAATTGAAATGCCGATGGTCTAGTATCTATTGTAAAGTGAAGGCAGGATTGAGACACTCACGACCAGGCCGGAGGTCTGCCTGACCTACTCATATATGGTTGTCTGTGTCGCAGAAATCGCTGCAGTATGAGATTCATGAGCAGCTCGGAGGTAAAGCCAATATCTCTGTGGTTATCGCATGATGTCTTGACACCTTTTTGAAAATGGCAATGAATGCTAACAAACAGCAGTCACGGAACACCTCTTCCGACCTCTATATGGGGCGAAGTAGTATGATCAGTTCTCATATCAATCTTTTATCGCCTATAAAAAGTGCTGCGGAAAGGAGGTCCGGACTTGAGGCTTCATTATGTCTCAATATTTTAAGTTCCGAGGTCACTTCAATTTCCGATGGATGATCGTCTGGAATGTCACACCTTACCACACAATCTCCATCATTCACAGCGGAATGAACTGGCTTAAGTCAGGTGGACTAGCCCTCGAAGTGCTCGGCCCATCAGTCAAGTCGCCGCGATAAGCTGCAAATCCGTGGGCCATCTTTATCACACATGTTCCCCCTAACACTTTGTCGACGGTCTGTGAAACCATGAGCCAGGGGAAACAGCACCCGGCTATTCCATGATAGAAATGCCCACTTCACCACTTCGGTTTCCTCCGGAAAGTGAGCCTCACAGGCCCTAAACAGACTCTTCGTGAGTCTGTGTTTCAGTCCAGGGCATCATCATCACAGATAGCAATACATCAGTGACTCTCATAAATGCCTAACTGTTACACAAAGACGAAGAAAAAAGTAGACAGAGAAGGGGAGGAACCAAACTACCAAATGTAGCTACAACTATATTCAAACATTCAACATCAAGATGTCTACACCTTGCAAACAAACAGCCGAGCTCTATGTGAAAGCAAGGCGTCATCAGGAAAACAGTTCACGGAGGCCATCGTCCTACTCGGAGTCAGGGCGCATCTGTCAACTTTCGTTCATAAGGTGTACCGTATCAGAAGAAATCCAATTCTGTCGCATTTGTAGTGCTCTATTGGAACAGACCTCTTCACAAGATGTTCGCATAGCCGTTGATATATTTGCTCACTGTTCGTTCGGATCACCTCAGTGTTGTGATCTGGGCTGTTTAACTGTTAGTGATGTCTGATAGACGTTGTGTGTACAATCGTCATTTAATTTCCAACTGAGTACCTTACGCTTGCTAGCAAATGATCGCTGAGTAAACCATAGAGCAAAACGAGCACGAACAATGGTAGGACCTGAGTCAAAATGGTTAACGAACTCTAAAGGAGTGGCGCTACTAAAAGCTGACAGCAATGTGATCAACTTGCCTCCGTGTTTGAGTTGCAGTGGGTGGTGTCCACGCGACACACTGCCGTCGTTTGCACTGAAATGTGCCATGCACATAAAGCAACGCATCAAGTTTGGCTTCGGACTATACCATATACCATTTGGAGAGTCTCACTGATCCTGAAAAGATTAATTTATTGGGCATTCAGTAGCAGCTTTCCATTATGAGTTATGTGGCTGGTTCATCACGGGTTGTCAGTTAACGCATTTTCGAAGTTGCTCAACCACTTCCAATGTACACCCTTATCTCGAGCAATAGTAGTAGTAGTAGTAGTGAAATACGGTGTACTCTCGTTAGCCTGTTGTCACTCATACTCACTCAGTTGAGACGGTTAGTCTGTCCTTGATCATTCAAAGCAGAACGGACTTAAAATTGTCTACCACCTGCCTCGGACATTATTTTCGCAGGCTCGAAGGCCGCGATGAATAGATTACTATGGGTGTTTCAGCCTTGTCTTCAGCTGCCGTAGCAGCCGTCATACTGATCCTTCGATGGCTACGACCCGAGACAGGTCTTGCTCAACCTATCTGGCTATTCGGACGACGATGATGACTACCGTGTATTCTACGCAGTGTTACCGAGATTCGACGATGTTAATTTTAGCTGAGCAAGTGCGGGATTTTTTGATCCAACACAATGAATAAGTGACTGCGTGTGAAACGAGGTGCACATTTACTTAGAGTTACGTACAATTGACCAATGAGTATCACGCAGCGTCGAATGGAAAGTACTGAGGGTTGGAAAATGGACACCTGGACGTGGTATCCATTCACAGTTAACAGAGCTACACTAGATCATCAAGTGTTTGGACCGACAGGAACCTAGGCCATTTGAGAACAGAGTTTAGTTTGACACAACACACGAAGAGGGATTTGGGCAGAGAAAAGAGTTTGCAAGAACGGTGCACGCGCACGTACATCCAAGCGCACAGAAACCTTATAAGCCGGGTTGCCGTATGACGGGGTGGAGTAACCTTGACATGTGTAGCATCATCATCATCGTCGTCATAGACAGCAATACATCAGTGGTTCACACTAATGCTTAACTGCCACACAACCATGAAGAAAAAGCAAACCCTATAGAGAAAGAGAGAAGAAAAAAGAAGGGGACGGGAAGGGACCTAACTACTGAAAATGACTACGTCTATATTCAAACATTCAACATCAAGGTGCCTACACCTTGCAAACAACACAACCGAGCTGCAAGTGAGAGTAAGGCGTCATCAGCGAGACAGCGTCCTTACGGCTTTCACTGCCCCGCGTCATCAAATGCACTCACTTCACAGACAACTCGGCCAAA
>QNGE01000039.1:403751-455237 GCA_008508345.1 Paragonimus westermani | reverse complement strand
ATCAAATGTGAGTGATGGTCAACTTGGAAATAAACCAAATCCCCGACTACTCATCGGTAATGAGGCGATCGTCTAGGGGTGCCAAGGCCCTAATGCTTGAATAGTTGTATGTGGTTTTCTGAAAACTAAAAAAATACTTTAGGCGAACTGTACGGAAACAAAGCATGGTAAAATCCGCTAATGGGTCACAAGGACACAGAAATAACGAAACATATACAGATATGTCTGGAAGGGGATGATACCTATCAGCCAGGTGGTACAATACTGAAATGCGAACACGTGGGACTAATCGTTGACATTCCTCAGTAATCTGCGTTGGTATCATAACCACGATCGAATGAACACAGTCAATGACGTGATTTGTGTATGCTAATGACGACCCGCGACTGTGCATAGAATGGAGGTTAGTTCGAATAAAATAATTTGCCCTAAATGCCCTGTTCCAAGAATGCGGTATATTAATCAAAGGCAACGGCCCCAACACGAAGGTTGTCCAGATGAATCAATCTTCAATCTGATGAATCTAGGCAGGAGAGTAAGGCAAATTGTTGTGTGCGTCTGAGAAGATGAATGAAGGCCATCCAGATACCTCTACAATTAAGAGTGTCAAATCATGCGAAAATCGGATGAACTTGCGTGCTGGGCAAATGAAAATAAAAACAGTTAATTTGTAAACCGAATCTTAAAACATACCTTCAACCAATGCGAAGTATAACAGCACTTAAGGGATAACGACACTGATGGGCATGAATTCAAACCCAAGCTAATTTGGTTGTTAATGTTCAGGTTTAAAAACAAAACGGAAATGCCACCTGGTAGATCACACCGCAGTAAACATCACGTGACGAGCAGTCCGATAGCTTTACTTTAGTAACAGTAAAACTGATCAACCGCGAAGTCTTTGCATTGACACACTGAGTTTGCTAGAATCTTAAAAGAAATGGTGGTTTCTGCCGAACAAATACGAAAATGCTTTATAAAAATGAGCCCTCAATTATGTCGGCCATTATCCACAAGAGCAGGATTAGTCGCTTTCATTCAGCTTCACACATTGCAAGCAAGGTCAGTCACAAAAACTGGCATGTGCCACAAGTGGGAAAAAGTATATGACGAGATGGAAACACGTGAATACCACTGGCTTCACCGAGTCAGGCGGCGTCCTTAACCAAAGACCTTCATTGCGCCAGGGACACCAGTAAGAAGGCCACATCGCCCTGTTGAACCAAGCTTCAACATTAAAACTTTCAATTTCCGAACCCAGAACACATGTAGCTACCAAAAAACACATTCTGTGAGCATTACATGATGAACAGGCCAAGTGTCGCAAATGTACGACTGCTCATACAGTTACATTGAGTAACTGGTCTACCACGGAAAGACTGACATCATGGCGGCGCCATATATGACGCAAGCTGGCCAACGCCGTCCGAGACTTTCATGTTCGATTTGTGATCTCTCCAGACGTCCATCGTCGTTTGCCTACGTTCAAAAGTAGGTAAACGCAGTTGCCTAAAAAGACTCACCGTAAGTAGTGCAAGCAATCGGACAGTCAGCTGTGCAGTAACACTCTGCGATAAGGAGGAACAAAGGCTAAACCAAACCATCGAACCGGAACCTCTAAGACTTTCATGACGTTCTGAGAAAATCACTTGTTTGCCAAGCAACCGAGTATAGAAGTGACTCAATTGGGGGCGCTAAACTTAATCAGGATATTTAAAACAAGTGGAATTGGAATATGCAAACAAACAATGGGGGAAAGGCAAGCAGAAAATGATGAGGGGTGAACGAAAACGCGGACTGTGATCATAACCAGTAATGCATCGAGTGGGACCAGGCAGTGTTGTGATCGATGTCGAAGGGAAGTTTTGCGTAGGGTAAATACGACACCAACTAATACAGTGAGTCAGCCAGTTGAGTCATCCGGGAATGTAGGTAAATGACACTAACACGAAGAATAGACGGAAAGGAAGTATGGGTTGTAATATTCAAAAGAATAGGCGGCCCACATATGCTCAGTGGAATCAGCTTGAGTTGTGAGCAGGTGGAGGAATAGAGGAATAACAAGAGTGGGCGGACAGGGTATTTGAATTGAATTACTACTGGACGAGTATTCAGATAGCTTTATGTAACTCAGTTGATTTTCAAAATCTGTTCTCATCCGAGAGCTAGTCAGACAGACAGGAAAGTGCAGAGTTTGTCAATCTTGTGTTCAGTGTGCTCTCATCTGAAAAGTATATTCCAGCAGTTACGTGCTGGTACGGTCGATGGAAGAATGGTGAATCTATTGAACAAACAACACAACGCAAATCATGTTGCATGTAGTACAATCAAGAAAAGACGTAACCAGCCACGGCATAGAAGTTCAAAGTAACGGGAACAGGATCACGCATAGAAAATTCAGTTATGTACTAAACAGTGGAGTGCGTAAACGACCAGAGCGAAAGGTCGTTCATATCACGTCGATATAAGGTCAAATCATGTCGGGACCAACTGAGCAAAAACCATGCGACATCTGTCACATCAGTGGTCTCACATCCCCATTCCGCTGACCACAAACAAAAAGTGTCAATCACCTATGATGTACTCAGATCCAACTAACAGAGCAGACGCCCGACGCAAGAGCAGACCTTGATGCGACTAAGCTGCACGACGGTTAAAATAACGATGTGATCTCTTAAGCTGGTACTATGGAGGACAAGTTCAAGTGTCATGAGTAGATCGTAAAAACAATCCCACCGCTTATTACAAACAAACACGATACACTGGAGTCTGCTGGCTTGATAACCAACGATATGCAACCGAAAGGTTCTAGATGTAGGCTTTCAAATTAGGATGGAATATACAATATTAAATAAGTTTCGATAACCCTGTTATACTTCTTAGGGTCAAGCTGTTTCTCTTGGGGTCTTAAGTTATATGTTACAGATTCGAGCACTAAAACGTTCGACTTATCATTTTGTCCGCGTCACTGCACTGCCACCACATCGGTTAGCTCGTCAAAGACATAAAAAGTTCATGTGTTGTCAGACATCCCGTTCCTTTTGACCAAACCAATACACTCATATAAGTCAACACAATTCGCCCCTTAGGAGAACAGTTGCTGTGTTTCCACCTAGTAGCTAACCATCCCATCTCCTGATAACACTACTACATCCAGCATTTATGGACTGTTCTGAATAAGATCTACTGCGATATCAGTTTCATTCACTTTTCGGAGAAATCTACAGGCTGGTTTTCGACCACCTCCTGTCTGGAGCGGTTCAAAATATGCTAACTGAGTCTGAGATCCGATGACCAAAATAACGAAGAGAGTACTTATGTTTTGTACAGCAGGACCTATTGTGGTGGATTGCCAGGTCGGGGGTGCGAGTTTTCGAACGCTCGGCCGAATACCTCAACGTGGGGGAGGTACGTTCGAAAACCTGCCGCGATCGGATCAAGGACAACGTGCGCGACCGGATGAGTCATCGCTCGACTGGATCGGACCAACGGGCGAGGCAGGGCAGGCGAAAGACGGCAGACGGCCAGATCGGAGGCGTGGTTTTTCCAACATTCAGAGGAACATCTCGACACGATGTTGGGATACGGTCAAGGCCAGCACTGGGTGGATGGCGGACAGCACGAGCAGCCGGACGAGCCAACGCGCAACGGAATCGGACAAACAGACGAGGAATGGCAAGCGAAAAACCCTCCGATAGAAGGCACCGGTCACGCACGTAAACCGGTTAGAAGTGCACACGACGTGTGAACGGAAACCGGGGGGTGCTGCGGGTTGGAATTGCGACTTATAAACGAGAGAGCGCGCGTTGCATGTGACTAGCGGTTTGGACAATAAAGATTGTGCTTTATTGGACGCCTTCTCGCTACACTATGTGTGCGAGTGAGCCATGGCAACAGAAGTTGGGTTCATCGGTTGCACATTCTGCTAAATGAACGTACTTTTACGGTATTATACAAAACCAGCATTGCTATCCAGAGCGACCTGTCAGCTCTTAATAATTCACAAGAATGCCCCCACAGTTGGATCTTTTCTATGTAAATTCGGTTCGTAGTGGCTCTCGTCTAGACTTCTACGCATGTTGCTTATGAGGACGCATCAGTAAAAGGAACACAAGTTTTTCAGTTAGCATAAAGTTGCCCAAGTGATCACCTTTTTGCTCACATGCCTAAATTTCCCACTCCAGGCATAGGTATTTGTGATGTTGGGTTAGTATGGGAATATAAACAGAACGAAAACACTGTTCGTCAGCGCCGAATGAAACTGTGTAAACACGACGCACTCCAATAGTCAAAAAACGTTGCTTAACACACATGCTGAGCAAAGCCCGTGACGGTCAAACCCTCCCAATAATCAGATGCTATTATGTATATTAGTGTCAACCGGTCTGGCCTCTTCTCTAATTATCAACCAACTTGTACTCTATGACTAACTGGCTTGCCGATACAAGGGAGATGATCAGACGACCAGATGTCTCATGGGCATATTATTCTCCATCTTAGATTCAGGTAGCTCTTCAAATCCGCCTTCTTTCGCTAGTTATTATATCAGTTTCATATACGGAACACCATGCGGCATTTAGGGCGACACAATTAATCTAGTAGTGCTGCGGTTCACATTGAACCATATCCACGGACCGACAATTAGATCTGTGACAAACTTAACGTTATGTGACACACTCGACAACGAGGATAAGGATTACCTAACTACATGGTTATTGAAAACGCAACAGCTTAACGTATGAATGTTACAGAATCCGCCAACACACTTTTGATTCGTGATAGGTGCATTGTTTAGCGAACAGCGTACGTTGACCGTGTGACACACCTATCCAAATGTTCCGTATTTTTGTCTTTTCATCTGTTAGCAGAAATTGTAAACAAAATGAACGATGATTTTAGGATATAACGGTTTAAGTCATAAAACAAGCGCGCATTCGGTCAAATCAGCCGGATAATGCATACCTGACTCGCAACACACAGACGAACAGTGACATTCCCAACGACGTGATGGCCTGCTGTTAAGTAGCAAAAATATTGACTAATTTCCTTCGTTGCCCATATGGGCACAAATTCAGTGTCATGCCAAACTAATTGGAGGTCAATTCAAAGCAAATTTGCATGAAACAATGGTTAGGCGCGTAGGGAAGAACGTCAGATATTCCCCGAATTTATGTCTGTCTCACGTTACGTTTTCATTTCCGAGATTGGAACACAAACAGCGAAGCCACAGCGGTCTCAAACCGCGACGAAAACATGGAAGCAAACAAATGACCCGGAAAATCTGACCAAACACATCCTCGCTATGTTTGTTTAATGTTTGATTTATATACACTACTTTTCGTACGGTCGTGCTTTATTCGATGTAGTTAAAGTTGCCCTTAATCACGAGGAACGATGCCGACTAGAACCGATTGGCTGCATCCGTTGTCGATTGACTGTCCGCGTCATTTTTTTTCAGACCTATCTGACTGATCGTGTAGCGCGAAGATTCGACTTTCTCCAGATGAATTGCTTCCCAGAAGTAGCGAAATCGGACTGGGAAACATTAGATATAAAACATCCCATTTATTAAGTCAAAATATTTGCAAAGCCAAACTGGTTGTTCGGTCTAGGATGGAACGTGGAAACAACAGCATTCAAACACCGGACTAACACGATAAACGTGTGGCGATAAACAGTTGATGGATACGTTCACATCAGGAAGCCAGAAGAGGTTATTCGTCCGCATGCAACTGAATCGTATAAACGAACGTCAAATGCAATGACCACTACTGCTAACCTGACGAGCTAGTCAGGCTTCTGTATCGTTTTCATCCGAAAGCCACATTGACTAGGACTTCGGTCCTTCCAGGTTCAACACTGTTCGATGGAACAAAGGAGACAAATCAGACAAAAATCAGATGCATTCACAGGGTATTATGTCGCACAACCGACCACGATCCCATGGGCACAGAGCAGGACCATTTCTACAGATCAGACATTGCAGTCTGCCAAATCAGGATGAAAGGGGCCAGCAAACGTAACCTCTAAGGAAGAGCACTCCAATCGCCCAACGGTTAACTGTGACCGCTGGTGCACTATCAAATACGGTCGGAAAACCTCCGGTATCGTTCAAAGGCCGGATGCAAATTCGAATACAACCAATGCGCACAGCAGTGTTCAGAACCAGACATCAACGTCTTATTCACCGCCCCATCGGACTAGGCAAACCCATCAATGTTAAGTGAATCGGACCAGCCTTGGGTAGAATACCCCAAGAAAACCCTACCTCTTCCGGCCTCACAGGTCAGACTCTTGAGTCATAAGCCACTAGTGGGGTTCCTCAAGGCAACTACCTTCCGCGGCTTAAACGACCGGGAGGTGTAGGTTAACGTCCTCCAGACAGTGATATTAATCATCCACCACGACCTTCTCCTTCCATTTCACTCCCTAACTTTTCTATGCTCCCTGTGTCTTCGGGTGACAATTATTTTCGAAAACCAAAATAACCGTTAAACATTGACGCATTCAACGTCCACACTCTCCGACAAGTCGGGCAGCAAACTGCTCTGGCAATCATAATCATCATCATCATCATAAACAGCAGGACATTAGTGGTTCACACGAATGTTAAACTGCCACACAACCATGAAGAAAAAGCAAACCCTATATAGGAGGAGAGAGAAGGAAAAAAAGAAGGGAACGGGAGGGGACCTATCTACTGAAAATGACTACGGTCATATTCAAACATTCAACAGCAAGGTACCTACACCCTGAAAACAAACAACCGAGCTGCAAGTGAGAGTAAGGCGTCATCAGCGAGACAGCGTCCTTACGACTTTCACTGCCCCGCCTCATTAAACGCACTCAATTTACACACAACTCGGTCAAACAACGGCAAATACCCTCTCAAATCTCCAACTCGATGTGTGCTGTGTGCCATAGGCGCGAGTCTACCATTCTGGCACTGGTATTCACTTGTCCTCACCTCTGGATAGTTGTCAACCCAAGCGCTTGAAGCTCAGGCTCCCTGGTGACATCGATGCTGAATCATGTGGCCAAGCTGAAATGAGAATTGCATCGAGTTCAACAACAGAGCAATGTTTGCTCAAATAGATTCCAGTGAACAGCCGCGTATGTGCTGCCAGGATCAATACATCGGTTAGTTTTTTTCAAACGTGGTGACAAGTGATTGCTGTCTGAACTGGTCACACTTCTCTGTTCCATAAGAGAGACCAAACAGGTGCTTCATGATTGGCACGCACCAACAGTTGCTCCCATCCTCAAAAAAGATGCCACCATATCAGGTGACAACCAAAGAAAAACGCGGTGTAGTCAACATAACGACGTTCGATCCAACAGACAGTTATTCAAATGCCAACGAGAACACACTCTACGACGATCACGTCGAACTTCCGAAGCAGACCAAACACTCCGACGTCGATATACCAACCGGCGATTCGAATGCTTAACATGCTAATCTTCCTTCAAAAGATGGGTTGTATTTCTGGTGTCCGAGCACAACGCATTGACAATCATGAAAGCATTCGACAAATATACAGCAACTTATAGTTTCCATGTTTTGGACACCAACCTCCACGCGAATTTCAGCACACTATCACAAACGGAATGCCCTAAACGGCGCAGACACGGGCAAAAAGCGATCACACAACAATCAGTGACAAGTGGCGCCACGCTGTTGTCGTGCAGTTTGAAGCAATCACCAGGACTCAGATCATCCTGTTGTGCATACCCATTTTGTACTGTCATTCACAAAAACCATACTCTCGTAACTGCGGGATGGGTAACTGGCATTCGAGCCAGGAGAATGGGAACAACGCTCACTAAAAGGCATTCATGAACAAATTACCCAGCTCCAGTCGGGTGAGAGAACCTCACGAAAAATGGAAATAAATGGCAGCAGCTACGAAAACTTGTCCCCAAGACGTATCTCAAGCGGCTGCGCAGTTACGACAGTACTGGATTTCTGACCTCATCAACAAGCGTCGCTCAATTCCACCTGCCTCTCAGTTTGGTGATCACCGTCGAGAACTTAAGCACAAGCTGACGGAAAGTCTGTGCAGAGACCATGAGCACCACCTGGTTGGATAATCGAAAGGGACGAGGGGAATTCTTTTAGCTAGAAATGGCAGACAGCCTTTAACTGGCCCTCAAATCGGTGGACGCATGATTGTAAATGAAAAACCTAGTTCACTTACCAACAACCAATCGCATAGACTTGACAAGTGGGATAAACACTTTGAATAACAGCGTAGTCGGCCTCAATCAGAACATACAGGCGGTGGAACCTTAATGATTAGTTGTTGCGTTTCAGATGACGACCCTCCGACGGGATCAGAAGTGGTTCAGAGGCTTAAGTTACTGAAGCGTAACAAGGCAGCTGAACCAAATCTCTTCCTCTCTTCATGCAACGATGGTGGAAGAAGGATGACATCAGAACTCACAAAACCCCGTCAAATGGTTTGGGGAAGTAAACAGCTACTTCGTGATCGGCGCCTATTAACAGCGATTGCCATTTAAAAAGGGATACCCGGAGTTTGGGTAGCAATCAAGGAGGCACCAATCTAGTCTGCTGCGTTCAAGTTACTCACTGGTCTTATATTTCGTTGGCTCACTCAGTCCAAGGAAAGTCTGATATATCAGACAATGACAGATAGAATTCCGATCCGGTCGAGGGCTGGTTGACTGTATGCTTAGTTTACAACCGATCTAGGAGCGTCGGCACTCTTACACGCGGTCGATGCTCATGGTCTTTTTGGACCTAAAGGCCGCTTCCGATTTCGTTGCTAGTAACGTCCTCCAGAATTGCTTTCTGTGCACTGGAGCCACAGAGAAACAAGTTAGTATATGCAAGACCACAGAATGTTTACTCCACAAACACAATGAGGGTTTGTGGACAACCGTCTAGGGCGTTCATCACTTCCAGTGGCGTTGGGTGCTCAACCTTCTCTTTCCGTTCAACTTTATCAGACAATATTCTGGAAGGCACACGAGATATCCAATGTGGTTTCTCTGGCTGACCAGTCTGGCGTATGCGGGATGATATTGTCTTATTTATCCCCGCTGTCGAAGATATGTGGGCTATGCTGGGCAGAATGAATGGCCCGGCTGGTGTGCGTGAAATGCGTCTCGCACCTTCAAAGTACTCAGTACGGCCTCAAGAGTGGAGCATCCCGTCTCCTACTTTCTTCATTACAGGCAGTCCACTCGAGACTCTGGACACTTTCACAAATCTTATCAGCTTGTAATGTTGTTGATAGGATATCAGCGAGGACAGCAAAGGCAGAAGTTGCATTTGACAGCCAGCGTCATCTGTGGCAAAAAAACGACGTTCCGTTGTCGCTGAAAAGTAGGGTATATGATGTTTGTGGACGTTCTGCTTTGCCTTATGATCCGGAAACGTGGCCTGTTCGCAGAGAAGATATAAGCAGATTCGCTGTGTTTGACCATCGTTGTCTCCACATTAAGTGGACTGCTCGCGTTAGCAATTAGGCCGTTCGCCAGCGCGTAGTTCAGTGTGCGAACAGCGGGTCAACCAATCACGTTGCACAATATACGATAGTTGGATTACGTACTTCGTATGTCATTGAGGCCGCCAGCAACTGGATGCAACTGCGTAATGGTCAAGCAACAAAGTGGTCACGAAATATGAAGACACTTATTGTTCCATTGAACAAAGTTGGTAGGTGTCACCTGCCTGCCTGGGGTGCTCGTGATCCTTCGAGTCGTTGATTAGAAACGCTATCCGAGATGGCCGTGTGTCGCAGTCAATGACGTACCTACATTAATACCATTTCTATTCCTTCCGCTTAGTCCTCTTTTGTTAATCTTTAACCTTCTTAGTAGAGTTCTCTTCTACGTCACCGTTGAGGTGAACGACGGCCCGAGCTACGGTATCTTTTAGTCAAGCTCACGGCTGTTACGATGACGATGATGATGCCTTAATTAAAGGGAGGTCCCGTTCGAGCAACCACACCAGTTTGAGATGATAAAGTGTCAAATGGCTTTGCACCAACCCGAAAGTAGGTGAAACTAACGGTGAAGTTACCAAACATATCGTCCATCAGTTTTTCAGAATGGCGGTATGCAAGTCAAAAGCATACCAGTATCCGGATGATCCGCACTGTTGCCATTTCGTCTAGTAAGTACGTGTGTTATCATAAGCGAAGATGAACTGAAAGTGTGGTAGTATTTCTAAGTCTATGTTAATTTGGATACTACCCGAGGAATCAGACTTCGTGCAGTCATTTGTACACAAATTAAATTGTTTATCAAAACCGGGTTTTGTTCTGTCTTAATACATCTGAGCATCTCGTAGGTGGCTTCAGATCGGGCCTTCAACGTGCTCACAAAGTAGTCTATTCAATCCAATTGCCATAATCACACCTCTAAATAACGCTCTGTGTATGAGTGTGCGCGCGCGCAAATCAGACAGTAAGACATTAGTGATAGACGGCGTGACATACTCAAGAGCATATCAGAGAAAACCTATCCGGAGCTGAAGCGGATATTAGGGAGCGGTTTAGTAGACAATGGTGCACAAAAGGGCTGGACAGTCCCCATACCTCAAATCATCTGACGTTTTAAATTCGACTGCCAACGCGCTGAGCAGTAAGTGACCCACCTATAGCGACTGATGTGGAAGAACCGCATCTGTCATCCAAACACACCCGCATATGGACTAACAGTTTGCGAATGATCAGCGGAGACGAAAAACGCTGAATTCAATCCTTATGATCGCAACTACAGCCAACATAACCCGTGTATGAGAGTGACCACATGCGCACAATCTGCAGTTCTATGAACAACAGCTCCGATCGGTAGTATGCCCGTAGCCAATCCAAACCACAACCACACAACTAATATGAGTCAAAATAGTTTTAAAAATGTCACAAGGGATGGTAGAAATGTGAGCAGAAATGTGGTGGTTGTTCCGGCATTCCGAGAAATAATTACCAATTAACAAATGAATGGTTAGTGATCAGAGTATGAATGATGGGACCAAGGTAACCTGAAGCAAATATACGTAGACTCGCGGCTGGTGACTAAACAAACCAACGGTAGCGAGAAATGGTACCCATGCATACACATAATATATACATATGTATATATTTACATATATATATATATGCCACACATGTGTGAGGCCATCGGTAGATAACCAAAAACAGAGGAACGTAACAGGACAATGAAAACGCACCTTGTAACAGTTGTTCATTTACTTGTTCTAGCATCTGTTCTTGTTCTTCAACTTTCGCCTCTTTTATCCGAAGCAGACTATAAGAGAGTCGATGAAGGGAAAACAAATTTCAACTAAGTCCAGTTGTGTTGATCACTGCAGTAGTAGCGAATGCGTCAGGGGTTATGAACAAATAGCGACCGTCCGAAAAGTTTTGCGCAATAACCACATGACATAATCGTCGGTGGTGCGTCAGGCAGGAAACGATATAACATGCACAGAAAAACACTCAGAAATTGAAAATGAACTGAATACTTCCAATGGTTGTAGCAGAGGTAAAAAGGACAAACCACAATGCAACCCAGCCAGAACAGCTGCTTTCTATCAAAGTCATATGTATGGTCGTGGGGGGAGGGAAGGCGCTCAATTTGATCAAGATAAACAAGAGTACATCTTGACAAGTATTACAGTGCATTCGGTTTTGTTCATTCTATTTTTCGAATCCTTTGTAATTTTCGGTCGCTTTCTCTATTTAGAAAATTGTTAATAACAACTAGAGGGGATCACGACCGCGAACATTACAACCTTCCCGTTATGGCTTGTGGTCATATTCTAAGGTACCTCCAAACAGCGACGTTTGTAACTGTTTGGTTCCCAGTCGGGCAAAGTTGAAAGAGGTCAAACTTAATACCCTTGTCATTATACCTCTTATCGGGGCATGTGAACTTCCTAGCGCCAGATTTCTTTAACCGCAGTAGGAGAAAGTAAACAAAGGGTGATTTGGTAGATCCTAGATAGATATATGAGACGTATTCCAGCCACTTTAACGAATGGTGTAGAATAATTCTGAGTTCCAACACACATGACATTACTACATTATACTGGTCACGTAGCGCAGCCATCATACACAGACAACGATCTGCAAACGAAGCTTACCATAAACAGATGACCCACAGACAACAAAGAAGTGAAATGGCCACATTTTGCGATCACAGTGCAGTAATGTGTGCAGTCACTTCATACGCCCTGCGCTATATCAAGAGACTGATATCACGCCAGCGCCGGAAATACCTCAGGTGAGCAAAAATTATCAGGGCGTTGACGATACGTAAGCCCCTCTCCAAAAGCACTGTCAAATGTGATACAACTCTTAATTCCAACGAAAAACCCAGACTGTCTCCATCCAGGGTGAGTGCAAGCGAGAACTCCCTCAGCCCTGAAAGAGTATTTTGCACTTACACAGTGCAAAGAGCATACCATACCGCGGTATCCAAATAAAACAGTACTGAAATCAGATGCCAAGAAGACGACAACTTATTGACTCACTCAACCCGCAAAGAAGCACACTTTTCGAATATTATATTGTGAGAAGGTTGTTTAATTTGACAGATTGACTGTAACGCGCAAAACAAACGTGTGATTAGGTAGAATTCAGTGAAACAGTTGGTCACGGTCTGGAGTTAGACATCCATATGGACCGACACAAAAAAGGTGCGCAGTAGCAGCTGCACTAACATAAGCTACGGTATTTTCGGACAAAAAACTGAAACAGCTGCTCGATCCTCTGGAAAGTACAGATTGTAATTGAATCAAACACTGAAAACCCAGCCAAATAATCCGCTTTCACAATAGCAAGTTAGCCGTATGCAGTTTAAGAGTAGACAGAATGTGTCAGTCGAGAATTAGGATACAGTTGAAATCAAGAATTGTTACACACCCTAGACCCTATACAACATATTATGATAGTACACTCACATCTCCCGTAGACGGGAATATTCATAGAGGTACTGGTTCGATTATGCAATCCAACAGTAAGAAAGTTGAACGTAGCCAGAAGGTAAGCTACTCAGAGGGTAGCTGAACAGTCACAGACACGTAGGTCATTAAATAAGAATGCACATATGGCGACGCCAACTGATACCGTAAATGTTGTTGAATGGTGAAAAATAAATAAGTGAATGAAACGTTTACGAGAAATTGCGTCACGTCAACGCGCTTGCTTCAGAGATCTGTCAGAAAATCTTCCACTCACCGTTTATAGAGAAATGATTGAAAGAAAGTGCAACAAACAGACAAGTAAGCATTACGAAAACAAAGAATTAAGTATCAGAAAGTGGGGGAGGTGCTTCAGACGTCGAACATGGGAAGAGAATCCTCTGCTTCCTGTGGATACGTAAGTCACGTAAATGAGTATTAGGTTAATGTACGATTAAACAGAAAGCTCAAACACACGGTGACAATAAGGAACACTCACTGAAAAGATAGGAATAGTGCAAACATTTTGGAAAGCAAAGTTCTTAACAAAACTCCGATAAGTTCAGAAGCGTTCACTGATTAGAAGCACGCTGGAAATCAGCAAGTTCAGAAAGGCAAAAGAACAGATGGAAAAGACCAATATTAACGGAATTTACATGATATGCGCGCAAAATTTTGAAAAGAGTGTGTCACACAAGATATACAAACTAGAGGGAATTGAGGAAGGAAGGTGATCAATAAAGATGGCAAACAGGAGACATAGAGTAAATTGGGCACAATACAGACTAAGAAGAAATGACTGAAAACCACAATAATTTTTGTCCCAATTAGACCTCACGCCTCAAGTTTTAAGATATCAGCTTGAATATTCAGGTTCCGGACGAGTTTCACGCTTGCCGATCAATCGATTAAAAAAAATCAGATTACGAAATATAACAGTTTAGCGAATCTGCTGACTAAAGTGGACGAAACACACATTTGACCGCATTTTTCGGGTCTGGATAGACATTCCACTGGGCCTCTCTTAAAAAGGTCTATCTAAGTGTGAAAGGTCAGTTCAAATGTAAATTCGCCAAAGCTCCAACTATCCACCAGGAATACTCTACCAGGAATAAACAGTTTCATGCATTAATATGTTGTCGGGCTGTGTAGAAAAAAAATGAACGAGTGACAATCGTGAGTATTATAGTGATCGAGACCTGTGATCTGCTGGTATGCGACTGTAGAGAGTGAAAAGACACTTCCTAATGATATTGTAAGTAGCAATTTTCACGGAGACCCAGACAGTACAGAAGCAATGTTCTATCGAAATAGTCCTGATGGAAAGTCAGTGCACAGTTGGGTGTTAAAAACACCCAGTGTAAACTCACGTGGTCGAATACAGTGAACAGTTTACTGGTCGGATTGAAAGTTGCAAAGAATGTTGTAACGCAGATAAGGAATGTTACCATGCTAATTAGTGCACGGATGCGTTGCCAAACACGAGGGCGGCTTCCATTTTTGAATTGCTTCCCCCCCCCCTAACTTCCTATGAGCATTTGGGTGAAGTGTTGAAAATGTAGGTCATCTCTAAAGGATACTCGTACAGCAAAACATTAGGAAGTGAAATGCAAGCCACGATATTAAGAATAGCCCTTTTGCCTCAGCAACGAAATTCACATACAATCATCCGGAACTTTTAATCTGCAATCCACAGCGGGAGCACCACGTATGAAAACTTGTTTTGCACGCGTATAAAAAGAACACTTCCAATCTGTTTTGATGTAGCTAGTTAACAAATCCAGCTCTTCCGCTACAAAGGCCGACTTGTCCATTATTCCACTGAGTAATCGTACTCAATATGTAAAAAGCCTACAGGCGTTAGGCTGATACCCGTGTACTCTAAGGGCACTCGTTTATTGGCTCAAGAAAATTCTGGTTCCTGGTTCAGAGATGAATATGATGTCCTCGCATGTGCATTCGAAAATCTGCCCTGCGAACGTTCTCGTTTTAGCAGAGCTTCGCGATTAGCATACAAAATGGATGGGTAAGTGTTGATATCCGGAACATTTGACCAGCGTTTGCAAATCTCCTCTGTTTTGAGCAATACTTACATCATCAAAAGCGCGTCCAAATCTACGACGATGATTTAATTTTCGGTCATACTGAGAAGCACTGAAATATCGGCGACAGTGTGCAAACGTGTCACAGTAAACATAAAAAAGCTGCAATCATCGAACAGCTACGTTCTATCGACAACGAATGACATCGATCAGGCCAAGGCTAACAAAAAATGCTTGCACATCGTGCCTGAGCGAACTCAAATCTGGTAATCTCCACACCTTCGTGCCTGACAGCAGGCCACTGTTTTCAGCCCAAGATTTAATGGCGCACTTCACATGCACGTGGGCAACGTGTTCTGTACAGTCGAATTGTTGTCATGCTGTCCATCGCGTGTATGTGGCGGCTCCGACTAGTCATTTCAAACGCGTTAGACCCTACCGGGCGTCAAAAGCAATCACGTCTGACGGACATGACTGACAGATATTTCAAGACTGCTCCTATGAAACCAGAAATTTGGACGCAAACTGCAGAATACGGTACTCTGACCAGTACGATTATTTGATAAGCCTGTTATTCTAATCACAGCTTCAAATGGAGCTGTTTATACTCAACATTCCTTCAGATATGTAGACGCGGGATAAAGATGTGTTGATATACGAAAGTGCTTGTTCTTAATAAATTATTCAATAATGAGTTGCTTCCAGGCAATCTGGTGTTTTAACCAAGTGGTCGATAAATTATGACTGCATAGTGGGCAGGTAGAACTCGTGCGGAAAGTCGAAAATCAAGATGAAAAACTTAAAACAAGAATAAAGGACTTAAACTCATCGCAAAAAAACACAACCAACGTAGAATGAGCTTCGAACTAAAGGCTGGAAGACTAAAACGTAAGACGCAAAGTTTAGCCTTAAGCGTATACACTGAAACAACCGAACGTCGGTACTCATATCAAAGCCACTAACACAACACAAGTTTCGTCTTCGGCTGCTCTTTTAAGATGGAAACAACCATGTTGGAAATGAAACCCGTAAGCTTCACGTCGCCAATCGAGGCAATCTTTCGTCAGGCAACTGATTTTATGGGCGTCGCCTAGAAAAACGATAGGACAGTCGTTGGGCGCCTCAAATATTAATGATGAGAAGTACAATTTGCGTTGACATGGTCGCAAAAGCAGCCGAAATGCCATCAATGTTGTGTGAAACGTTGTTGGGACAGCAGACGAGCATTCAATAAGGCCAAACTTCAACCTATTGCTGTTCGGTGATGACCCGCTATTCCCTTGCAGCCAACAACCACGCGCTGTATAACGCACTGATAAAAGCCCTTAACGGCTAAACTGAAAATCCACACACTCAATGACAATTACTGAAACTAGTCCGGTCACTATGCTGGATTTGAGATAGGTAAATTTTCTGTCCACCATACAACCACATACGAAGACAATAAATTGGAAGAGGAGAATCACTAAATTGTCGAATATTCGTCTTATTTCTTTAGCATCAGCAGGTGGGTATTACAAAGCCACATCGCACGATTTGCAAAAATCACCGATTTTCTATTTCACGACGGTTTTGTCTAAACTATTGACGTCTGAGTGCACGTAAGATGTACGCAAAGCGAACAATTTTGAGACTTGCAGGGGGAAAACAATCAACTTTTATGCTCAACGTTCAGGGTTTTGTTCCATAGAATGTTTAATACGGACATCTTACACAACCTAAAGCTGAAAACAAAATTGGAAAAGAACAACACTGAAGGGCCCTATGCGAACGGCCATTGAAGCGTTACGTTCACAGCGATTCAACAACGTTTCTCAAAAACTCTACATGTTTTCCTGTTACACTTCTGGCTGTTCTTAACCAACGTTCACCGCTTCGACTGACTGACTGACTGATTGACTGATGACAAAAGGCTAACCCAGAACGTGTGCGCTCTGATTCCTGATAAGTCTAACTGAGTAGTCAATCTGGTTGAAAGCCATATGAGAAGGATACAATATGAGGACCACAAGTTAGAGTTAACCATAAATGGTCAACAGTGATTATCATAGGACGGATAATTATCTGAAAATACAAAGTATGACAAAATTGCTTCTAATAGCCTACTCCGATGCCCGTTAATTGCGATGCGTTTTATTCTAATTAGAGTGTAACGAATAGAAACCTTTTCACACTGCATAATTTACAACAAACGTTTAGTCCCTTCGAAAGAAACCTAGATTTCCCATTCTTGTTTTTTTGCTTGGCATTCACAAGATCTTCAAATTACTTCGAACGTTCAATACGTTC
Organism: Paragonimus westermani; assembly: GCA_008508345.1. NCBI lineage: Eukaryota > Metazoa > Platyhelminthes > Trematoda > Plagiorchiida > Troglotrematidae > Paragonimus > Paragonimus westermani. Next base: position 437,972 of record QNGE01000039.1, on the reverse strand, counting down.
ATATTTTGTCATTAGAGCACTCGATCTTCGCCCTTAGTTGTGCTGCTTCCTCAAATCCAACCCACATTCTTCCATATTGCACTATATCTACTCGCTGTGTATGGAGTGGAGTGTTTTCAGTACAACTGAGTCAAAGGTGAAACGATCGTACAGAATACAACAAAAGCTTCTTTGGAGTCTGCATGAACAACATACACGCCGGAAAACGTACCACCATAAACACAGGAAAAGCTGAACTGTTGTTGCGTAGGCTAACATGGTTTCGGGCATTGCAAACTGAGACAGTAGTATTCGAGTTAATTGGGGTTGGCGTAAGTGACCAGCGATGATAACTCACCTGGAAATCACACTCAATACGATAAAACGGTTAATGTGATCACGTCAAAGTAAAGATGGGAGGCGAGTAAGCAAACTGACGATTGTTATAGCACAATTCACGGAACGCTGCACGTTTGGGATGGATGGGAAAATGGGCTGTCGATCAGACGTACTGTAAGAGGTTCAAAGATTAAACAGCGACGAACAGCAGGGTATACCTCACTAGGAAGCATCAGTGCCACTTCTGACGTTAACAAGGTTGAAAATTTATAAAGTGATGTTGAGAGGTTCGAAGACTGTTAACAGTAGTTAAGTAAGGATTGGCAAACACACATCGGTTTAGGTTCAACACGGCGCGATGGGCCGGTGGCCGAACTAGCAACTCCCTATGGAAAAGCAGTATGTTTTACAGTTTCGGCTGTGAGTTGCAGATAGCTCCACGTGCTTGCAACGGTGGGTTTACGATTGAAATTCAAGATAAAACTAGTGGGTCTGCTCTCAAGACGATCGGACAGTCAAACCATTACTTTGATGCGACCACAATTTAATCTTTAAATGTGACAATTCAAAACTGCCTAAAATAAATTCAACAGCGCGGTAGTCAATAGGCTCCATAATGCAAACATGAGGACCGAAGTTCTGGTTTCAGTCGGAAAAAACGATATGTACCACGGATTACTCCTAAACAAAGCCGACATTTTGAGAGAAGCCAGCTAGAAAGTTTACATGGATGTTGCAACCACAAGTGAGTTTTATACGTTACATTGATAACAAAATTTTTCTTAAGAGAGATATAGTGGAATTCTAGATAACTCAGTGGTAATGGCGTCGACTGCCATTTACATGAACGCGAAGTCTGGCAGAAACCGCAACACATAGACGGCAAGCAAATGAGATCGTGTAAGATGGAAACCGCATCAATGCGTGATCGTTGCGAATGATCAAGGTCAGCGAACGTAAACTACCGTTAAGCCTTGAACCCCGATTTTTACAAGAACGTAAGCCAGTTTCAATCCACACTGTGTACACAGAGACACAAAATCACATATAGCGCACGTACATACGCGAAAGCGCTGTCGTAGCCGTCAAAATTTGCTTGATACGTTCTTCAGTTAGAACATACAAAATGCCCCGATATATGGGAGGAATATAAAAAACAGCATCCTAGTAATGACAATGTGATTGGAATGAATAGCCAAACTAGGACAGCTGTCAAATTGGTTGCTCAGCTCTTAGTGATACTTCGAGCCCGAAGTCTAACTGTTAACATAACCTATACTATATCAGACACTGTATACCGATTTATCTAAGCTTGTTCTACCTTACAAGGTTACAATTTTGCAGACGAACAATTCGTAAGCATGATGAAAGCAGGCGTCACAATTACTAACATTTGAAAGAGGGATGCTGACTCCCTATCAATAAAAATGACTACATAAAGTGCTTTTGTGTACAACCGCTTCTGCTCCATAGTTCAGAGAGTTGGCCCATTCATATCAATGGCTAATAACATATTAAACCTTACAGGGACCAAATACACCCATATATATGCAGTCAGCTAAGCACACTCACTCGACAACTTCCTTAAGTTTGATTTCACATTCTTGCAATCGTAGTTCGGCATGTTCGCGTGCGCGGACTTCGTTGTTTAACGCTACTTGCAAACTGGATCGTTCCATCTTGTTCACCTTAGTGGATTTCCGCTGGCGCCAATCCAAAGTGCCGTCACCTGTCAAACTAGCCACTGGACTGTCCATGTAGGGAGCGGAAGATTCGTTCGTCATTACATTAAGCTGTCCGTTACACAGTGTTTGCAGGTCATGATAGTTCGCATTCTCCTGCATTGATTTTAAGCTAGCTTCTGGGCCAAGATAAGCGGATCGAAGAGCTTCTAACTCGGCTACAACGTGGCAGGTGAAACGCTGGAAATGAAGGAAGGGAACAAAAAGTATAACAGACAACACCTTTCATCAAGGTCAACTCTAGATCATCATTTAACCATGGATAACTTTACAAATAGCCAATAGCAGGTAATAACGAATGGAATAATGAGCCGATGGAATAAAGAGATCTAAAATTCCTACGGATATCATTTGCACCATCGAACCATGCAGCGAAACAAGAAATAACACGAAAAGGATAACGGAACATGAGAGAAAATGATTCCAATTGCAGACGATTGGTAACCAGTAGATGCAAGAAGATGACAACCGAAATACACGATTTTCGAGTAAACAATCAGGTTACCAAACACTCAAATTACTTCGGAAAATCCGTCCAAAAAGTTGGGACTCTACGGTTGACAATAACGTTCAGCAGTGCTGCCCTGGCCCACATAATAAAGACTTTCACCCCGATACTCTTATATGACTTAAAAGGATATAGTTGTGGAGACAAACTAACACGACATACGACAGATAAGCCTCAACCAATGGAAGTGGATGAATGTCTGACAGATATGTTGACGACACCTATGTACGATAATCCGTGATCAAACTGAGCTATAACACGAAGGAGCAGGCCAAAAAAGTAATTTGATAACAGTTGCGAAGGTAACTGACTACAGCCTACTACAGTGGGCGATAAACAGTCTCTCACAGCTGTTCAACGCAACTAAATACTGTTGTCGATAAAGGACAGAAGAGGAAAATAGACAAGATGTTCTAGACAATAAAACGATAACAGATTTGTAAGAAACCGTGAGAAATATCAAGTCGAACAGTGGTGTGGCAAGTGAGCTGACTGAAAAAGCCGTCGCTTGGCCGCAAACAAAATAAACCAAAAGATTTGGACGAAAAACTCTGGCAGGTGAGATTCAGCTCGCATCCAGTTATATAGCAGTCACTAACGGCTGTATATTCTGAATAGCTTACCTTTTAGAGAAACGCGGCAGTATGAGAACAAATTTAATAGAACGTTTTGAACAACCAGTTCGGTTCAGACAGTGAGGATCAAATCAATTCAGCCGCCACAACTCTGAAAATCCACAGACTTCGGTAAACTGTTGCCAGCGCCCAAACAAACAAACCACACATTGTTTTACAAATCCACCGCTGCCAACTATAACTTGTGGTGAACAACCGACGAACAGAGAGAGGAAATCTAAGCAACTCTTAACAGAGTAAGAGAACTCACAGTTGCGTACCAGCAAAATTATTGTCAACAGGCACAGACCCCGGAAAGAGGGTAGACAATGCTCTTGACCAAATCCTTTGGATCAAACGTTTGCACGACAAAGCCACAAAAACGGAATAAAAGGGTGTCAGTCAGCATCCAACATTCAACCGGAAAGATGTGACTAATCAGATAACACATACACGCCAGCCTAGGATCAGTGGTTCTGTCCATGTAGACATCACGCTGTACCGGTTCACTAATGTTGTATAACAGGCAGTTTCGTTGTCAGTAGTATACTACTCACAAGTAGTGTATTACCCACAGGGGACATTCAGGAACAAAAGGACAAGCCCCGAACACGACGGACAAGAAGAGACTATCGAAACAGTGTGTACATGATGTGTGAGAACTTTCACCAAGGCGAATGACAACGTACTGTCACCCAATGTATGTGAGTGCATGTCCGTCGTGCAAATGAGTGTACACGTTTGTGGTTTAGTTTTTGACATGACCTATACGGAAGTTTGCGCAATAAACCAACTTGTTGGCCAAGCGTCTTTTGCGGACACAACAACTGGTGCCGTGACGAACGCGAGGATGAAGATTCCCTGGCCACAGCCGTTCGAAGATGGAGACGTCCGGACGTTCCTGGAGGACTTGGAGGACGTGGCCGAAGTGGTCGGAGTCAAGACCGACCGTGGGAAGCTGGCTGCCCTGCGGACGCTGGTGAAGGGCAGGGCGAAGGCGGTGCTGGACGCAGCGCGAAGAGGCCCTGCGAAGATGGAGTGGGCCGCTGCGAAGGAGACGCTGGTGGCTGCGTTTGACAGCCCGGCCGACCGCCAGGAGGCCATGCGGCGGTTCAAGGCGGCCAGGCTTGGACAAGGAGCGGACCCGTCCGTGTTTGCCACCACTCTGCAAGGTTTGCTGGACAGGGCTCTGCCAGGATTGGATCAAGAATCACGACGGCAGTTGTTAACGGAGCAGTTTATTGAAGGTCTCCCGATGGAGGTTCGCGACCAAGTCCGTATTGCCCATGTCGCCCGGCCGATGGACCTTGACGATCTGGCGAAGGTGACACGGGAGTTGGCAGTAATGTCCGTGGCCTCAGTGGATTCAAACAGCAATACGGACAAGAAGACATTGGAGGTAATGCAGAAGGCAATGGAGCAACTCGCAGCGGATGTAGCTGCCCTGAAAACAGCAGCACGGAAGAACGATCAACCAGGAGGCTGCTTCATCTGTGGAAAAAAAGGACATTGGAAGAAGGATTGCCCAATCCGGCGGTCTCAGAGGTCTAAAAATAAAGTGTTTCGTGATTGTTCTTTTTGTTGGGCGGGTCGACTAGTAATGGGAGCGATTGAGAAGGGGGCCGTACATACAAGGGTTGAAGTTGATGGAGAGGTAGAACAGTGTTTAGTCGATACAGGGGCAGCTATTTCGTTGATTGCTCGTGCCGAAAAGCAAAACCTAGAACCGACATCCATGATGATCAAGACGGTTGGAGGTCATAGTCTACTGGTTGACGGTGTGAAAGAATGTGGGGTACGTATCGGCGGCCATATCGTAAAGCACCGTTTCATTGTGTCCCCAGAAACCAGGCAAACGATACTCGGAGCCGATTTCCTCGCTGCAACAGATGCCGTGATTGACTTGAAGCTCAAGAAGTTGTCAACCAAGTATGGCTCCCTGACGCTCATAGGACAGCGAAAGGATAGCGTCAACCAAGTACGCAAGGTTAAAACCCCCAGTTGCACAGCCCCCCTGCTCCAGTCCACGGTCGAGAAATACGCGGAAGTATTTACGACTGACGATGATCCGTACGGATTTTGCAACTGGATTGCCCATGAAATACCAACAACCGGAACATTTCGACCTCACGGGCCCCGCAGGATACCGGTTCATCTTGAGGAGGAATTGAGGAGACAAATACAGAACATGCTGAGCGAGGATGTTATCGAAGAAGCCAACAGTCCGTACAACTCGCCTGTTCTCCTGGTGAAGAAGTCCAACGGGAAGTACCGCTTTTGTGTGGATTTTAGACGGCTGAATGAGGTAACACAGAATACAGTCGTACCAATACCGTCCGTCGCTGATATTTTTGACAAGCTACAGCAGGCGAAATTGTTCACAGTTTTGGACTTACGCTCCGGATACTGGCAAGTACCAATTAAACCCACAGATCGTGAGAAGACCGCATTCACGGTAGGCGAAAAACAGTATCAGTTCAAGCGCATGCCGTTTGGCCTATCCGGGGCACCGTTCACATTTCGGCGCCTGATGGTTCAGCTGGTGAAACGACTGGATAATGTGGCGGTATACGGAGATGATATCGTAATATACAGCAACACGGAATCGGAACATGCTGCCCATATAGATGCTGTCTTGAATCGCATTAAGAACTCAGGACTGCGGATCAATGCTGATAAGTCACAGCTCGGACGATCATCGGTGGTGTTACTGGGACACAAGGTGGGTCAAGGTGAAATCAAGCCTCTCCCGGAGAAAATACTGACAATTAGAGAGGCCGTGGCTCCGAATTCCAAACGAACCCTGAGACAATTTTTGGGTCAAGCGGGGTACTACAGTCGGTTCGTGAAAAATTTTCACTCCATTGCATCGCCATTGTACGAACTCCTTCGAAAAGACAAGAAATTTGAATGGACCGACGATGCCCAGAGGGCGTTCAAGCGAGTGCAACAAGCGATGAACGAGCAACAACTGACGTTGAAACTACCGAACACAAAAGAAACGTTCATCGTAGCAACAGATGCCAGTGACCGTGGCATTGGGGCAGTACTCAAGCAAAAGGAAGGAGTAATCGAGTATGCCAGCAGAGTCCTGACTCCAACGGAGCAGAAATATTCGACTATTGAAAAGGAATGTTTGGCAATCGTCTGGGCACTGGACAAGTGGAGGCCATACCTGTTGGGTCAACAGTTCCACGTGGAGACGGATCACAAACCCCTGGAATGGATCATGACTGCGAGGGACCCGAGAGGCAAATTAGCCCGATGGGCATTACGTTTACAGGAATATGACTTCACGATCAACCATGTGCCTGGTTTGAGCAATTGCGTCGCGGATTTTCTTTCTCGACCACAAGTAGACGACGAACTCCCCAAAGTGACCGTTGGAGTCAACGGCTTAATAATGGAGCAGGACCCACAAACGCTAGTACGCCTACAACGTCAAGATAAGGTCCTCCGGAAAGTGATTGAAGCTCTGGCAAGAGGCGTGAGAATCCCCACAAATACTAAGGATGAGGAGCTGAAAATAATCGCATCCCAATGGAAAAGAGTTGGCTTAAACAGTGCAGGCGTATTGACATGGCAGCGTGGCGTTGGGCACCCGTGCGTGGTAGTCATCCCGAGACAACTGAGGAGGAAAGTGGTGGCAGACTGCCATGAAATGGCACACACCGGATGCACTAGGACGTACGATCTGTTGCAACAAAGAGCATATTGGCCGAAAATGAAAGAGGATGTGACAACTTACGTGCTTGCATGCCAACAGTGTCAGTTACTGAAAAGCGACAATCGGGGAGCCCAACAGCCCTTACAACCAATACCAGTCTCCGAAATCGGTGAACTCTGGTCTATGGATCTTATGGGCCCATTTCCACTGAGCGCCCGCGGTAACCAGTACGTTCTGGTCATGACGGAACACTTTACCCGTTGGATCGAAGCGACTGGCGTTCCGGATCAGAAAGCATCTACGGTGGGAGATATGGTGATGAAGCACATTGTAGCAAACCACGGTGTACCAAAGGCGATCTTGACGGATCAGGGACCATGCTTCGAAAGCGATGAGTTTCGAACACGCATGCAACAACTGGGAATCAAGCGCATCCGAACGACGCCGTATCACCCACAAACGAATGGCCTAACTGAGCGTAACAACCGAACGGTCAAAGAATGGTTATCAGCCAAAGGAGGAGACTGGGAGTCTGCGTTGCCACTAGTGTTATTGGCCTACCGGGCGTCTGTGCAGGCGAGCACGAAGAAATCTCCATTTCAATTGATGTACGGTAGAACCCCTCGACTTCCGGTGGATCAGGACATTGGGGTATGGCCAGAGTGCATTGATTCCACTAAAGAATTGGTAACCGAAAGAGAAAGAGCCCAACGAAATCTGAAAGCATCGCAAGCACGCACAAAGGAGAAATCCGCAAGGCAACGGTTCGGCAAGACTAGAATGTTCAACCTAGGAGAACGGGTGAAATATCGAGACCATCGGAACACGGGTGCCAGCGGGCCAGGATCAAGAAAACTTTTGCCTAAATGGAAAGGTCCGTATTTGGTAATATCCAGACGAGGCCCAGTATACACGATCAAGAAGGACGGCGAGACGAAACGAGTGCACGCCAGTGAGTTAGCAACGTGGCACGAGATGCCGGCGCGACGAACCAGAAGATCAATAATCCGGGAGGAAACACCGCGTCGATCGGAGAGGATTCGTCGACAAATGCGAAGGAACCAAGGAACCTCAGGAGGGGGAGGAGTGTTGTATAACAGTGTGAGTAGTATACTACTCACAAGTAGTGTAGTACCCACAGGGGACATTCAGGAACAAAAGGACAAGCCCCGAACACGACGGACAAGAAGAGACTATCGAAACAGTGTGTACATGATGTGTGAGAACTTTCACCAAGGCGAATGACAACGTACTGTCACCCAATGTATGTGAGTGCATGTCCGTCGTGCAAATGAGTGTACGCGTTTGTGGTTTAGTTTTTGACATGACCTATACGGAAGTTTGCGCAATAAATCAACTTGTTGGCCAAGCGTCTTTTGCGGACACAACACTAATAGATAATCAGGATATGTACACCATCATACCACGTGGAGGCTGTTCAAAATGGAAGTGATATGAAAACTGGAGAACAGACCACAGAAGAATCCACATCATCACCAACAGCAACAGCAGCCTCAGATAGTTATACTACCGTGATTCTCACTGATGCCTAACTCCACACAAACATGCAAAAGAAAAGATCCGAAACCTGTACAAAAAGAACAAAACGCCAGTGGAAACGACTAAACCACCAAAAATAAATACGTCCACATTCAAACATCCAACATCAAGGGACCCACAACTTGCAAACAAATGACAGAGTTCTAGAGGGAAGCAAGGCACCGTCACCAAGACAGCTACCCTACGGGCTTCATCGCCTCATGTCATCAGGTGCACTCACTCACTTCATAAACAACTCGGCTAAACAGCAGCAGCAGCAACAACAACAACAACAACAACAACAACAACATTCATGCTACTGAACCCCATAGACCACCATCTCACCTAACGTCTCCAACTACCGACTCTGTGAGTCCCGAGGTCTCCAGACCAGGAGACGAACCCTATCTACAGTGACCGGCCCTTTGGTGGACGAATCCAGTCCATTGACCCAGTTCATTATCTGTCCACCTAGCATCCCTCACGCCAGTCAACCGCAGCAACTTCGGTGAACGGTGCTCGGTGAGGCAGACGAATGGCTGGCATCATCGATACTTTCCCGAGCCATCCAAATCTGTGCAAATGTGGGCACTGAACAAAAGATCTCCATCGACAATCATTAACAAACACCCGTTTCTTAATCCCCTCGTTGTTTAGCCGTTCATGTCACCTCGGGTGACCGATCGAACGCAAACATCGATGCTCCAACACCACAAGACGGTTGACGTTTTCTACTCTGAGCAGCTATGTTTCGCAGTCGTAATATAATACGGCCCTCAATGTCGTCTTATGGATGCGACCCTAATGCATCAGGGGGATGCTTCTCTGCTCCGTAGAGGTCTTAGACTAGCAAATACCGTTCTGGCCTTAGAGATACGTGCCCCGATTTCATTCCCTACACCTTCGCCACCGTCGTCGCTGATGCAATTTCCTAACTTTACAAACAGGTCAACAACCTCCATACGTTTACCACCCAACATGAAACCTATGTGATCACAGTGGTATTGCAGAAGCACTTTCCACTTTGAGGACAGAGTATGAAATAGTGTTTACCATTCTGTGTGCTGCTTCAAAGTTGTCAAACAGCAACACTTTGTGGTCAGCATCACCAGGATCAGTAAGTCTTCCACCAGGTAGGAGGTCCAGGCCGCGTCATGTGAGTGCCACGGACAGTCCTCCATTATTTCATGTCTGCCGGTATTGAACAGAAGTGGTGAAACTGATGAGCCTTGACGTACGCCGTTGATATTGCTGAAACTGTCAGACAGTTCACCGTAAACCTTAATCTGAGATGCGCTATGGGAACAAGACGCCGACAGAGTGATCTCACATTTGTTTGGTACACATCTGCATTTAACCGAATCTGAAAGTGTACATTAAAAATACTGAGTTGAATGCATCTTGTGTGAAGATGGGAACCATTAGCGAATGACCCTAGCATGGAGGCATGGTCTCCGTGGTCCACACAATTTGAAACAACTGAGTCAAAGCCTCTACTAACGTCTCCTGACTTGCTGTGAAAAGTGCCCGCAAGAGATCGTGTGGACCAACAGGATTATTATGTTTGAGAGGTGAAATGTAATTGCGAACCTCAGTTTTACTGAGTGGCTCCAAATCTACCCACAACCAACAGCGCTGTGGTCTGTCTGAGATCAGATGTGATTCAGAGATGAGCGGCGCCAAATACAACAATGATGTGCGCGATGCCTGAAACTACTGCTGGCTAATATAGCTTGTGTTCAGTGCACAGCTGTAATAGCAGCTCACGAGTATCCGGCTGATCTGGTGTCATCTCAAACACGACACCTAAACAACGCTTGGCTTTACCAAGTCGGTAGACCTGGATGCTCATATCTCCGGCCAGAACGACTATATCCGAACCACGTGTCGACCGAACGAAAGCGGCCAGATCCGAGTAAAACACGTCCTTGAAGCAGACGTCACTACAGTCAGTGAGAGCGTCAGCAGGCACGATGACATTTCCGAAATTCTTGCATCTAGAGCTGGCCTTAGGAGAACCTGGCAAACGGACGGCACATATTCTACTGTTAACAAGAATCCGATCTACTAATGCAGCTGCGGTAGTGGTGCTGAGGACCATGCCTACTCCAGCCCGACCTGCAGCAGCAGCCATGTAGTCACCTGACGTTTGTAGCTAGTGTTGGGTAGACGATGCGGCGCTGTTAGCTCCATGCGGTGACTAGTGTCCTGGATAATAGTCCGTGAAAAGCAGCGGACGTCGACACTCAACGAGTGTAGCTTTCGAGCCAAAGCGATCAGTTGTATTTGTTTTGGAATGTTAGCTATGTTAATTCGCATTCTAGGTGTAAGCAAATGAGGAGGAAGATCTGAGGCTGAATGGTACCGACACAACGTGACTATGATCAGCTATATCTACTGTGGGACTTGCAGAGTAATCATCAGAAATTGGAATCGGGAGGGGTCTGAGAGGTGAATTTAATAGGACAGTTCTCGCCCATCCACCCTGTTGTACGCAACAGATAAGGCGATCCGGTTTATACTGCAAGACGACCGACGCAATATGGAATTATCGTTGTTGTCAGTATTCAGGATTGTGTGTAGGTTGAGATACTGCCAGGACGCCCAGGGCTAAACAGGAAGATGATTAGGGTTCAGAGTCAAAGTCCTGGGCTCAAAAGCTTGTACCGCAAGGCAGTGGGTGGGTGGGTGACAGTGTATCAGAGTTGATAGTTTTTCCGGAAGATGCCAACCTTCTTCCAACTCTTAACCTGGAGGGCCAGGATATTGGGGTTTGTCAGATCTCAACCTGTTGGCCTGAGTGAGTCTGTATGTATGATCGCCGCATCATCGAGTTTAGCCAAACAGATCATCGAGATTTGCGAACCGTCACATCGTGTCAGGATCCAGTCTCGTTGTGACAGACCCCCCAGGATGCGGGTTATGTGATCAATAAGTGTGTGAGTAGGAAAGTTCGGAAAGATGGCAAGCAATTAGATTCAGCAGAGTGAAGGTTGCTGAGTTTGAGGATAAAAGACAATTAACGAAGTGATACAGTGAAACCTGTAAGAAAGCCATCTCGTAGATTTCGTTTCATCCTTGCATGAAACAGAGCTGTTCGCATGTGACTGCACGTCTCCTGCAAGATGCATTCGGTTTGATCTCAAATGACTGAATGAGGGCTCTCGGAGATTTTCATAACTTTCTCCTGACTCCATCACTTTACCTTATTTTTCATTATAAGCATGGACTCTACTTCTATTTACACAAGGTTATTTAATAAACACATTTTGTCAGATAGCTGTGAAGTTACAACATCGATTACAGATGCAATTTTGTCAACCCTGTTGAGAACGACGTCTAAGTAGTTCCAGTTATATTATTTGGCTTGGTGTGGGAGCGACCAGGGAAACTGTTCTAAGTGAGCAGGTAAACATCTAACTCATGTCAAACAGTGACAAATGCAATTTTTTGATACACTAACAGCCCCTAAACAAGCTGGACAAAGCAGCACTATAGACTACTTAAATCGTTCACGATTGCCACTGCACAATAGAAACAAAATGAGACTTTGCGCTAACCTCTTGAAACGTCCTCAAGAAACACATCCTACACAGGCTCTGCTACAAAGGTTTCCATTAGCACCTTAGTACCATAAAAGTGCGGCATTCTCATGTCAAACTGATGAAAATCAGGCCTACAACTAAACTGATAAGTCTTTGATTTCTCGCCTGGTAGGATTTGAAAATACTCGTTCCAAAATGTCAGGTTCCATCTTGCGGGTGAAGGGACCACGCCAGCTCGAACGTATCCATGAAGCGCATTTGACATTCAGAACGGTTGGGGCACAGTTAACATGTAAACCAATACTAGGGCTTAATGGACTTCAAACTTAGCATATCTAGCCACTGACTTTCAGGCTAGGTTGTTTGGTCAGAGTCATGGGAAACCATGTGGAATTAAATCCACGTTTAGACTTGGCAGTCCGAAGAAACTTTGACCGCACAACAAACTTGATGCTGATGTCACTCTAGCGAAGTGCTCAATACACGATATACGAAAAGTGTAAATCCATAATCACCAATAAGAGGACTTGTGTGCTATGAGGACCATGTGGCAAATAGATGAATAACGATCACTGATGTAAAAACATTAAATCATTGTCTGGCAAAATCCGAAAGTTAACTACCAAAACGGACAATCAACTCACTTGCAATTTATCCTTCGCCGACTTCTCGTCATCAGCCCATTGATTCAGTTCGAACAGTCGACGCTCCCAGGCGGTCACGCTGGCCTCCAATTCCGCATAGTTCGCCCTCAGCATGGTCAATTCGCGAAGCGCTGTTGTCTTGAGAAGAATGCGATAGGTGACGGAGTGAGAACCACGTATAACAACAGAATCAGTTGGAAGGGAAAACAATGCAAACCGAAATGTGTCAGTCACGGTCCACGTGTTTACACTTAATGCTCCTTGGAATCAAAAACGTGACAGGAACGTAACAATGAACACAGGCTTTACGTAACACACAAACAGTCAATGCAGTACTGCATAAGTGGCAAGAAAAAAAGGTTTTTAAGTTTCTCTTTCAAACTGCTTAGGGTAGCTACTGATTCGCAAGTACAAGACAGCTGTCCTCATATAGTTAATGCCTTTCATATCAGCTGATGCTAGTTGCTCACTGAGACATGTAATATCGAATTAGTGTTATGCTGAACTGATAGACAAAAGGTTAACCGGTACATTTAACATGAACAAGAGTTTTCCAGTTGTGTGTGGACTGCGACGACTAAATGAAATGGAAGTGCGAATATTGACAAACAGACTGAGAATAATACAACGTTACGAACAAGTCGTAATACTCTACGTTTCAACCACCTCGAGTGGCCTTCCTCAAGAGTGTTGTAATCGAAATCCAAACTGTTAAACTTCATTCGTACTAAATTTGGGGCGGATATCTCACAACTGATTAATAATGGAAGTGCGAATACTTATTTGGTTACCAACTAGGTAAGCTGACATGAACACATGTCTTACTATACAGTTCAGTCATGAACCGACCTGTTATCCGTGGAATGCAACACCCAAAAATACACCGTTTTGCCAATCGAACGAGCTCCGCGAATGCCACAGGATGTTCTATTAGGTCACCACAGCACAAAACAAATGAAACATTCACAAGGGCAGTGGCAAGAGTAATAACGGCTTATTAAGTGAGAAGAATCTGAGCAGCTTAAAAGAACTAACAGTGGAAGCTCAAGGACGAACGACCGTTAAATTTTTTGACCCATTTCACCCTCAATTATTAGGTTATGGATGCGACCAACCAGTTGAGACGCAACGCAGGTTGACCGAAACAAGTCAAACGTCACGTGACACCTGGTCCTTTGTAAACAGGATTTCGGTTATAACCTTCTTGAGGAATGCCACCAGAAATGGTTGAAGCGATAACTAACACAACTTGCTCATTACGTTGTGATCTCAATTCATATAACCAAAAACATGCTCAAATAGTCTGACTCCGGTCGTACTAAATTTGATGCGGATATGTTACAATTTCACCATCCCCAGTAGAGTGGTTTAAAAAATATTCTGAGCATTTTTATGGAGAAAAACACCTAAAATCATCAGGTCGTACACAACGCAGCAGGGTTTCTGAGTGACGAAATCCAACGGGCGTAAGTAACCACGTGAATAGTGAGGCATGCGATTTCATTGTGACCAGCCTCTCACCGCAACACCGAACGTCTCTGAGTTAGTTCGGTTACCCCCACCCCCCAGCTCCAAGAAGTGTTCCCGTGTTCCAGTTCCACCAGTGTATGAAGTTATGGGAAAAAGCAGCGAGTTGAAGGTGATCAAGTTGCAATACAGGTATCTACAAGAAGCATAAGATGTCACAGAGGAAGTAAGCAGCTAACCCGACTACTCCGTAGTAAACGCAAGCAATTAATAGAGAATTTAAGCAGTTCCCAGATTCCAAACAACTTGTAAACAATCGGCAACTGTGTCTATCAGTAACAACGTATTTTTAACAGAAAAGCTTCTCAAGGCCAAGTTTTCAACAGCTCGTTTATCCCCCTTACAAGGTTAGCCACTTCCATTCCCGTGTCAACTGTGAACTAGTTGTGAACTAAATAGCCAATACATCCTTTATTGTCAAGTAATCAAGAGTCGATTTGAAACAACGAATGACTGACGCTTCCAAGACCCGCAAACATACAGCGAACTTTAAACTTTTTTTCATAAGAGCACTTTCAGTACTTGTTAACGATCTATCAGGTAAATAAACCATGTAATCAAAAATAAGAACAAAAAGTCTTAATTGCACCAAAGGCCTATTAAGTTAGCGGGCAGCTAACTGAATCTTCAACCTAAATCTATCTACCATTCAACCAATTCGAATTCTCTACTAGACGGTCAATGCCTCAAGATTATAACGCAGTTCTCAAGTTTTCAAGCAGATAACCTTCACACGTTAGAATGTGACTTAAACGTTTTGCAGGTGAGTAAACCCTGTATGAAAAACGCATCAGCTGCGGAATATCCAATGATCATCGCGACATAGCTGAAGTTATTAAAATGGGCAACTTAAGGGTGTCATTCGGGAGACACGATGATCTGCCACGCACGCTTTAAGCTAGACCAGATAAAAACCTCAATGTCAGAATTAAAATCCTACTCGAAAAAGATAACGATTGTCTGGAATGCGTTATGAACTATCTAACTTTCAGTCGACCTAGAACGTATCTAAGCCAAGCTGATCCCAGTACCTTTCGAAAAGGTGTGCACAAGAAAGCTCCCGATAACAAACTAACCGAAGGAACAAACTGCTGCTGCTGCCACTAAAATGCACGAAATGCGTCTATGTATGTTCAACAGGGCACTTTTCAGTCACTCCCAAAATATAAGAAAATTTGACAGCGAACACCGATCCGATGTGTATTGTGTGTCAGAAAACACAACTTGCTGTATACGGTTCTGAAAGTTACAATGCTAACAACCAACTTCTTCATTAATAAAAGCCGGGATAAATAGTTTCCTATTCAACAGCTAGCTGTAATGTAACATTTACTTTCAACAACATATCCACTCTTGTTGCCATATCCGAAATTACGTTGTTTATGTATATCTGTGTCACCGCGCTCCATCCAATTAGTAACTCTTCAGTGAAAACTATCGGGCTTTTCACTTTGAACATAAGGATCAGCTGGCCATCCACTTCCAAGTAAACCGCATAAAGGTGGGTATTTTCAATCTCTCTTAGTATTACTTATATAGTCTCCCAAAATTATTTCTCTCCAAATGGTTAAATACAGAAACATATGTACACACAAATTTACGTTCGATATACCTGTAACCACCTTATAAAATAGCCGATACTCCTAATTCCCTTATATCACCAACGGAACCACAATCGATCATGTGTGGTGCAATTCAAACTCACAGTCTACGTAAAGCGGTTATCTTGAACTCTGCGAGTGTGCACGCCTTGTACATTATTGTTAGCAGTATGAGTGTTATTGTCGAAAACCGCACGTGAGTCCTAAATCTGACAGAGCAACCACCGATCAGAAACGTCGATAAAAAATGACCAAGTGGAAACACGAATATATGGAGTGAGATGCACGTTGATGAAAAGAGAGGGAGAAAAAAAGCATTTTGAATCTCGAACGATTTGTTTTGCAGTTTTCTTTGATTTCTTTGAGAACAAAGGTGCACACCGTTAGCTACCAAAAGCTGAGAAAAATAGCACAGCAACACTCAGATTCCGGCTTGCAGCCATATCCCACAGGGTACCCAACCAGCAACAATCAGAATCTGCTGGAACACAGTAAGAAGACTAGCTGGAACCAACGGTCCAACAGAGTCTTCCAACGAGAATCTGATGAATTCGGAGGTAGCGTTTACTTCTCTTAAAAAAAATTACCCTAACTGACACCCATGTACCGAAATATGCGCTTCACTGATGTTGTCAATAATGTTACAGTTTCCCAAATTCTACACGTCGAATTTCCGAATCAGACAGTTGATGCAATAAAAGGCATTTCTGCGTTCAGTCTACAGTTTCCACTAGGGCCATAACACCTGCATTATAGGTAGCGATCATCCAGAAGGAAGCAAAATAATATGAATTACGGCGATGCACCAAAAACTTTCATGTGGGTATACGCGCAAAAAATGTAACTGATAAGATGACCGATGAACTATCTACACAGGTTCATCATTAACGCTATCAGTGATAGCAATACACCAATACACCTAACTTCCAAACAAACACGCAAAAGAAAAGATCCGAAACCTGTACAAAAAGAACAAAACGCCAGTGGAAACGACTAAACCACCAAAAATAAATACGTCCACATTCAAACATCCAACATCAAGGGACCCACAACTTGCAAACAAATGACAGAGTTCTAGAGGGAAGCAAGGCACCGTCACCAAGACAGCTACCCTACGGGCTTCATCGCCTCATGTCATCAGGTGCACTCACTCACTTCATAAACAACTCGGCTAAACAGCAGCAGCAGCAACAACAACAACAACAACAACAACAACAACATTCATGCTACTGAACCCCATAGACCACCATCTCACCTAACGTCTCCAACTACCGACTCTGTGAGTCCCGAGGTCTCCAGACCAGGAGACGAACCCTATCTACAGTGACCGGCCCTTTGGTGGACGAATCCAGTCCATTGAACCAGTTCATTATCTGTCCACCTAGCATCCCTCACGCCAGTCGACCGCAGCAACTTCGGTGAACGGTGCTCGGTGAGGCAGATGAATGGCTGGCATCATCAGTACTTTCCAAATCTGTGCAAATGTGAGCGCTGAACAAAACAACTCCATCGACAATCATTACCAAACACCAGATTCCTAACCTTTTCGTTGCTTACCCGTTAATGTCAGCCCGGGTGACCGATCGAACGCAACACCAGAAGACGGTTCACGTCTTCTACTCTGAATAGCCATGTTTCGTAGTCGTCTTATGAATACGACCCTAATGCCTCAGGCCGGGGGGGGTGCTGCTCTGTCCCCACAGATGTCTTAGACTAACGAATACCGCCCTAGTCTTAGGGATACGTGCTTCTACAAATGTTGGTCAGTTGTTGAGTAGAAAAAGTGATGAAATCTCTAAGAAGTCGTAAGCAATCTAGCGCCAAATGCTTCATCACAAAAAAACCGATCGGTAGAGAGAGAGAGACAAAAGGACAAGACATATTTAGAATGCCACTTACATAAGTACGATGGGTATCTGACAGCACACACGTTAATCTCCCCCCCCCTCTTCATAATTAAGAACAGAACACGTCGAGTCGTACTTACCCTGTCTGTCAGCGCACTTTCCAGCTGATGTTTCATCAATTCCTGCTGGCGAGCCCACTCTCGCTGATCTGATTGTCGTGCTAACTTCAAGCTCTGCACCTCCAATTTACTGCTCGACAAGCGTTCGTTGAGCAACTTAAGGCGTGCTTCCATATCACGCAGTCGGTCATACACAACGCCGTTATCAGTCACGACGTGATGCCCAATTTCACCATTCTCCACCGCAGAGTTCGACAGCAACGCCGGTGTACTGGAGAAGTGGATGTGCTCGTTCTTAGTGAATATCAGTGGATCAGGACCCAAACACTCTTCTGTGTTCTCGAATTGACGATGTTCGGCTAGTAAGGCCCGAAGCCCAGCCAGATCAGAGAGCAACTGGAGAAACGGTGAAGAATAAGTATATTGTGACGATTAGAACTAGCAGAAAACGTGTTCATATGCAATAACAATACTGATTATAACGTGCTAATTATAACGCCAATGATTTTAAACAGTAACGAACGTACGTCTTCATGTTCTTTATCCAGTTGACGAATGGCATTCTGTGCATCGGTTGCTCGTTTACAAAGCGTTTCATTTTCTTCCTCGAAATCCCGAAGTTCGCTAGCCAATTTCTGGTTTGCTTCTTGTTGCTCCGTAAGCCTGGTAACAGAAGAGATAACAGGTATTGAGTTTCACGAGTTGGGCACGCTGCAGCAAGAGGTTAAACTGGGGTTCTATAAGTGGCATGTGAAAATTGTTGAGGGAAGCGACCATTTTGTTGGAGAAAGTATATTTTCCCCAGAAATTGTGTATTTTTCGAGATATCTTCGGAAAATAATGTGCAAATTTGAATTTTATCTTTCCGCGTCATAACGCGTTAAAACTTAATTTTGGCGCACGTCTCTCCTCCGTCTCTGATTGGCCCATTCCAACTTTAATGCATCAAATTAGGTGGAATTCTTCATGATTGTTCAAAGACTATATATATATATATATATATATATATATATATGCAGACACTAGTTTGCTATGTTGCTTTTGGTTCGAGAGCGAATACATTCTCGATTGAGGGTCAAGGTCTTCTGTGTTCTTCTGGAGTTTCCGGGTATCGTTACGCCTTGTGCTACCTGACCGTGATTCGTATATTCGTGCGTTAGCCAGTTCTCGTTATCGTTGACCAGCAAGTGATAGCACATTTAATATGTAATCTCGTTTTCACGTGAAACCTTATCGCGTCCTATGGTAAACTGAGCCCTCGTTCCACGGCTAGTCAGGGTACCAACCCCGTTTACTAGAGTTTGAGTTATCCCTTTCTCACATAATATGATTGTACCTGTGCTCTTCAACCCACGATGAACTAACATTTGACACACAAAGTGTGGTCCAGGAAGTACAAAAGTATTATGTAAAAGGCTAAAATTGCAACGATTGTTCTACTTCGTAAGTCTTCCTCTTAATCTCCACAGATGGACAAGGTCTCATCACTGCATAGCAATAGCAATGATATCAACAGTCGCTACATCGTTGACAACTATATGAACTACGGTCGACTGAGCTCAGTGCAGAATTGAACGACAATCTACCCCGTAAGATGCAAATGACACGAAATCAGTCAAACAGACATCTGACTGAGCCATCAGTTCAATGGAGCACGCCAGGTCGCTTGGAGAACTGAGGTTGCAGCAGGCCGTCATTAGGTTTTGAGCAGGTACGTGAGAGCGATGGACAGCATACAAATGTGATACAGAGGATGATGAACGCAGGCAAGAAACAACCGAACCTTAAGGTGGACAGCAGTGAAGCAAATCTGTATGTAGTGAGCAGAGCACAATGTGACTTACAATTTAAGGACAATAGAAAACGAACGGAATGGTTATTAGTTATGTTCCATGACAAAGTGAATGATTTTTTTTATCTCCGGTGAGAGAGACTTGAATAAGCTTTCCGATACGTTCGCGTTATGATCAATGTAAAATAGACTAGGCTGCAAGACAAACAATTTTCACCCCCACACTGCTTTATTACTAAGATAGAGTAACAGCGATGGTAAAAGTTTCCACAGTTCAAAAGCTTAGTGTTCGGATTTGCTTAATCGAAATCTAACGATGTTTCGCCACCTAAA
Source organism: Paragonimus westermani (assembly GCA_008508345.1). Taxonomy (NCBI): domain Eukaryota; kingdom Metazoa; phylum Platyhelminthes; class Trematoda; order Plagiorchiida; family Troglotrematidae; genus Paragonimus; species Paragonimus westermani. The sequence goes on along the minus strand of QNGE01000039.1, from coordinate 418,176 downwards.
CCTGTTGAAATGATTACTCATCCAGTTCATGGTAACCATGACCGTGTATAAGTGGCCTTACAGAACAGACGACTTATGTAAGAAAATGATGTGTGATTCCACGCTGAACCTTAAAAAGGCTTTGACTGAACAATGAACCACCTATGCGAAGAGGTAAATCACTGTGAGCGAAGTGTCATGATCGAAACAGCTGACAGGGGAAAAAGGAGGAGGGGCTGATCGTAAGAAGTAGTGTACGATCAACGTTATCAATACTTAAGAAGTGTAGAGCTCAATAGGCAATTACGAACGTGCTATGGTGAAATCCATTAGGACCTGATAAATCAGCTTGCTAGAACAAAGAAGCGTGACCCTGATTCAAGCACATTGGTGGTTTAAATCCGGTACATGATCAAACAAGCCATTTTCGTCACCAAACATTATAAACAGACTCAACGTAGCGCCCGACAGTTGTTTTGATTGGTTGGCGAACGAAAACAGTTCTGCTTGCAACCGCTTGTTTGATTCACACAGGCTGGACGTTTTGCAATCAGGGAACCACTCCAGTCCAATCTCATTATATAACGATGACAATGAGAAGTTGAGCTGGTAGCTAGGGTAAAGAAGTTCACTAGCTTTGTAACTCGACATCAAAGTGGGTCAGATGAATACCGCGAAGAGCTTTCACAGGCTTCAGACAGGAGAACGGCATTTGACTTAAGGATTAGCTGAGAAAATAAGTGGAATGGCCCGGTAAACAAGTAGTCAAGAACAACAATTGTCGCAACTCCATCGGTCATAGAATCCCTCACTAGGGAGATCTGCTACATCGGGTCCTCTTCTGTGGGGGGTCTCCGAAATACTGGACTACTTCTATCGTGATCTCTTGCACTGGACATCCAGAGAACACACAAATCGAAATGTTTCGCAATGGACCACGAACTCCAGTTTGGCCAGCAGCATAAGAATCGCAGATCGGTTAACTAATTGACAATTATGAATTCTGTTTTCTGCCATTAGCCGTACTCTTTGACTGAAGTAGAGCTGGTCATCTACGTTCTCACATCACACTCGGTTACACCGATACGAACAACTACAGTTCGCTTTCGTCCGTTAAATGGTTGTTTATATGGTGACCTCAATCTGGTTAAAGACATACGGTTGGCAGCATCCGTTTTGGACTGGTCTGTCAGTGACCGAAGTCACAAGAGGTCTGCACATAATGTGTACATATATTTATTCATACAAACATATATATGGGATGAATGTAAATTGCTAGTACCTACAATCATTAAGAGATGGAACACCATCATAGACAACAAACGAAAGCAACAGGAACTGGGGGAAAAGTAGACACGATGAAAATAACAGCAGCAATGACAAACACAAACGAAAGAAAACGTACTCAGCCTTCAACGAATCCGATTTAGCTTGTAACGTCGCATTTAATTCTTTTAACTGATTGCACTGATGCCGTAAAGAATCCAATTCTTTTTGAATACTAGTCAGAGTGGTGCTTTCTGCGCCGTCACCGATTACTTCACCCGCATTCACACTGGAGCCGTGTTCCTCTTCCAGCAACTTGATACGGCGCTGGTAATCAAGCAACAAAAACTGCATCTTAAATCAGCTTCAATGAGAGGGCTGTTGCAAAAAAAGTGGAACCAAATCAGTTTCAGGTAATCTGTTGAAGGGTCGATTGCTGACAAGCAGGACCACGAACAATTTAGTTACCGTAGTATGTGGATTGTGTAGCCCGATTGTCCCACCATGAAAGAAAGCATTCGAAACGCCCGAAAAAAATCCGCACACCTAACTAGGGAGTTAATCACTTCCTTTAGAGCTGTTACCTCTTCTTTTGCGCACAGGTTGCATTCGGTCAGTCGTTTTTTGATCGGCCTGTAAACAAGCAAACATCCGCCACAGCCCTCAGAAAGGGTTGGGAAAATAGTATGCAAACAGCTGGTCCCAGTGACCACTGGCGATGTAGTGATGGTCACTGGTGGTCACTGGTACCAACTGTTTGCACTAGAGAGTTAATGTCAATACAACTGAGCCAGATGTGAGTAGAGTGTATGTCGCATGAGAGCAAACACTCAAAGTAATTTAAAAGCTGAACTACTTTTAGCAGTCAGGTAAAAGTGGGCCAAGTTAAAATGAACCCAGGCTGACATAAATGAGGTTGACAATGAGTCGAAAACCATATCGCATACACACAAAAAATGTGTGAAAACTAACGATAATGACGAATCAGTGACGAGAACACAGACGTTTGTGCATACAAAGTCGTGCACAAGCTCTACGCACCATAACTCGTCAGACGAACGCAAATGTGCGTATGACGGAACACATTAGACTGACCAGAAAACATCGTCAACAACCATGGTAAGCTAGCGCGTGTAAGTGAACACTGATCACTCACAGCCATTGGAGAGTTGCTCGGTAATCACACACTACATAAAGATAAAAACCGATTGAACTGGTCTGTGTTAAAAGTTACGAAAGCAAGATTGTAGAGTCAATCTGACAGTTCCGCCTCATCCGTGCGTTTACATATATGTATATATGCATATATATAACCAGTGACATGGAGCTGCCATCGGTACAACAGCAAACACAACAAGGAAGTACGCATTCAACGGTGAAAACTGTAAAGTGAAGTAAATAGGAAATTCATTCAAAACACAGTGTTTTATAATACTGGCACCAGTGAGTACAGTTTGTTAGTAATGTAGAACGGAAGTTTAATGTCGACCGTCGTACCTAAGTCAGTGTGCAGAGAACGGTCTATCGCAGCAAACCTGCAAATCAAATCCTTCGTGCCCAAAAATAGCTCATCCAATGCAGGAACCACAAACACCGAAACCCGGCAGACGAAAGGTTGACACGTGTAGGACGTGTTTGAGGGAACCGAATCTGTGGGATGATATTATTGAAATTGGTGATCCGCAAAATCTGCTTATCCTGGAGGCAGAAAGCTGAATCTCGCCAGTGTCAATGAAGTGTTTTAACTACAGACGGATAGCGCCTCGAAAGCGTGAGCAGTTAGAGACAGACTTTATGGGAAAATCGATTTTAGTTTACAGAAAGTAGCGGAAACATTCCCATCTATCAGCCGTCGTTGGTAGACGTCATCATCGCAAAAGAAATAGCCATACAAGAACATGATCAAACGTTGTTAGAGTCACTGAAATGAACCAGACGGCTCAAACATTTCAATTCAATTCGCGCTAAATTTGTTGCACACATTCAGCCATCAAAACGTCATTTCGACTGTGCGGTCCTAAATTGAGTGAGAAACACGGATTTAAGACATCGGTCACAAAACTGAATAAAGACATGTGGATGTGAACGTACTAGTGACGCAACCTAACGCATTACATCCTTCCGTATTATCCGTTTTGTTGGTCAGCGTTGCCTCTCACTATCGCCGTTTGACACACGACCACTCGTTCTTCTGGGTGACAGCGGTTGAATTTACTGAACGAACGCGGCAGACTAAAGCCAGAAGAATTCAATTCTCCATGGAATGCACGTCATTCAGTTGGGTGTCAGAAGAAAGTGTTGGTTTTAAGCTCAGCACAAACAAAGAACAGGCATAGTGTGATCACAACTCATGCACACGTTTAGTGTGTGAGAAGAAACAATGGTCTTGGCCATTTCTTACCAAGCTTCATTGGACCCAACGCGATACCGGGAACAGAACAGCAGGATGTCCCACATTTGTATAAGGAGCTCGGACTTGTCCTTACGCACACTCAGCGTAAAACCTCCCACCTCTGTTGACAGCGTACAAAAAGTGAGCAACCTTCATTTACGTTAACAACGAAGAGTTGCATAAAAATGATACTTTATTCCCATGGAAATCAACCACGGTGCTTCATATAAAACAGCGTTCAAACTATCACACGACCGAACTTTGGCAGTTATCGCATCGTGAATGATGTGCACGGAAACGTGAATAAGTTGATCAGCAAGTGCGTTAGCAGAGTTAGTGGTAGTAATACGCCAGCGCCCTCGAAGTCAGATGAACAAAGAGCTTCGAAGATCATGCAGCAGAAATCACAGTCGCATAAACTGCTGGGTCAGTCGAACAGTTGCCACATAAGCACGCGGACTTCAGATCAAAGCCCGATTGCGGTAAACTACGGAAATACCCTGCTGACCTCCAAGAAAAGCGACAGAAACATATCGCCTCCATTTGAAAGCTGGCTGAGAAAATTACCTGAGTGTACAGATCGTGACGAAAAGCAAGTGGCGTCCAATTTACAACAGTCTTAGATTGTCTACTACCGCCACAAATAAGTTAAACTCCGAGGGAATTCATTGCATGAGTTACTCCAACTGGCAGCGTAGGGCGCTTGTGTCGTCAGTGTAGAATGGATTATATAGTCTAGCTGCTGAAATCTGAACGAAGAAGCTTACCAAGATTTGATTAAGCAACCGGTCTTGTACACAGAGTAACCATGACCTCGTTTCCCAACGGAGAGACACCTCAGAAAGTAACATCGAAATGAGAGATCTAAGAAAACATACTTAACAATTTTACAGAGAGAATTAAGTTCCGCATAGCAGGATGTTAGCCAAGTACATAAGAAATATCAGCAAATTTCTTCCTCCAATACACTAACGGTGCAAAACTCTTTGACGCAGATGATATAAAACGCCCTGTTATACATTTCACTGGCGCTTGAGTGGAAAGGTAAGAGTTATCAAGACCTCATCTGAATAACCTTTATATGAATGCATGCAATCGTTTCTCCAAAGCTCTGAGCTACTCTTGGCAGTACAAGCAAACAAATTAAACAGAACGGAAGCCCTCCTTACAAACTCACATTCAACACAGTAGAAATGTAAGACTGATGGAGTTTAAGTCTAAATTTATAAGCAGCGCTTTCAAACACAACGTATCGTTCTCAATAGGGGACTTTCCAAGCGCATCGCTTAAGGCCGTTGGACTAGGAACTGGTGCGCTTCAGAGCATGGGCTATTGTTGATCGTGAAAAGGGTTTACAAAGCAACACAACAATGAACGGGTGAAAAAGTAAGCGCAAAATAGGGGAAGGAAATAAATGATAGAGACTCAGGGAATACGGAACAAGCCAACAACTTTGCGAGCGAAGGCTCACCACTGACGGTGAAACACACGGTGTCGATGATTAGGAACGCCCAAAGTGGAAAGTCAAGGCCTTCTTCGTCTGTGATCACGTCAGTGCTTGGCCGCCTTGAGCTTTTATTCCAGCCATCAGCAAATGAGCGGTTCGGCAGACTCCCTGACGGCTTACGGAGGACAATAACAAACTAGCGAAAGCTGTGCATTTTCACTATGCTAGTTGTTGACTGCAAACTTGCACATTTCCCAAATGCACGCTAACCGGCGGAGACAACGAAAATCTTCCACACGAATCAGCCGAGTCGCCAAAAGGTAGAGTGGAACTCAGGGCGTCCACGGACTGTAAACTCTACGTTTACCTGCTAAACAGAAGTCTCTGCGACGCCACCAATGACAAAATATGACGAATGCACTAAGCGCTTTGGGGCATCTAACCAACAATACTACAAGTTAATGAGATGAAACTGCAGTGGCAGGTGAAGTGATCAGCAGTCTCGAACAGCCTACGTGTAATACTAATGACAAGGGTAGTGCTAATCCAATGTTGTAACGACACTACACTTTGAAGTTGTTAAATGAATACTGCACGGACCAACAATTATCGATACAGCATGGTCTGCGTGTTGATTGTAGAATAACCAAATAATGCAGTCATTCGCAAACTCAGTATTAGTCAGCCTACCACCTGGCAGAAACTTCAATTCGAGACCCTAGAGTGCCTCTTTAGAAGTACAATCTATCACAAAGTAGAAAACTAAAGGGAAATCGGATATCCCAGCTAAATACACCTCGAAGTGGAGGATACTCGGAATAGCTACCTATAAATGTGTACTCTGCATTCAAATAGAAAATATGATGACATTAAAAAATTGACAAACTTCAGTGAGACACCTTCGTGTTGGAGACAGCTTCAGGGAGACCGCTGGGCTACCGAGTCCAAAGCAGACTGTAGGTCCAAAGATACATCGACTTTGGTTGGGAAATAGTGTCGATGGTCCAGTGTTGGTCGCGTGATGAGGGCATTACCAATACATCCGTGACCAGGTCAGAAACAAGTTTGTTCTTCTCTTAACTAATCCTCTCTTATTCAGAAACCGTAATGAAGCTGTCTCGCTGATGACGCCTTACTCTCACTTGCAGCTCGGTTGGTTGTTTGTAAGGTGTAGGCACCTTGATGTTGAATGTTTGAACAGACTTAGTTATTTTGAGTAGTTAGGTCCCTTCCCGATCCATCTTTTTTCCTTCTCTCTTCCTCTATGGGACTTGCTTTTTCTTCATGGGTGTGTGGCAGTTAAGCATTAGTGTGAACCACTGATGTATTGCTGTCTATGATGATGATGGTGATAGTTGCGAGTAGCTTGGATGCGGTAAAGACAAGAGTGATACCTCCGTGATTGCCACAAATGCGCTGACACTTTTCTGAAAATGAAGACGATTGTCGATAGGTGCCGGCCATGAGGCACCGCATCAGCCTCTCTCAAAGAAAAGAAGAGTATGACAAGTCGTTATAATAATCTCTCATCGTCATCCTTAAAGAGAGTTAGGGAAAGTTCCAGCATAGAGTTTTATTATGTTTCTCTCATTTGGGCCCCAAAGTTACTAAGGTTTCCAACGCAGAAGCGTCAGAAACACACTAACAAACCACATAATCGTCATCTCCAACAGCTGAATGAACTGACTCAGGCCAGTTAATACATTCTCCTAATTGCCCAGCTCATCCTTTAAATCGCCGCGACAAACCGTAAACACCTGAACCATACCATACACCTATAATCTCAAAACCACACCACTAACGGCAGATGAAACCACGAGTCTTGGAAAACAGCACTCCGCTATCCCTGATAAAGACACACTCACCATCTCTTTGGTGCGCTCAAACAAGTAAGTCCCACGGTCCGAACGCACTGTTCGCAAGTTTGCGTTTTAGTTCACGACAGTCTGTCATGTTCACAAAACCAGAACGGGTTATACGTATGAGGCACCCGAATGGAATAACCACGTTGCTTAAGCACTGCTGCAACATGTGGAAGGACGCGAAGAGCTCGCTCATTGTGCACCAGAAGGCAAAAGGGTTCTATTTCCCTATATTCAAAGGGCACTTGTCTTCTCTTCTAGTGGTTATTTCAGATAGATTACCTTCGCAAGGATGTTTGGAACCGCTAGGCTTCCCTAGGCACATTACCCATCAACAGCTTTCCTTTAAAAATTTAATACAAATTTCTCCCAATTTGTCACTTTCAGGCATGCTATATGCCATTGGCTTGCCGGAAATTGGTTGAATGTAGCCGACCCCGCCATTGGACAGGGATAAAAGCGCATCAAAACGCAGACGTGTTCTGACCTTGCTGAACACGGATTGGGCACGCATCACAGACAGGGACTGGGTAGGGGACGAGCAGCTGTAACCCGACTACACCAGTCAGACCAAATGTTGGTCACCATCCCGGCAATCGATCGTTCTTCACCTATGTTAACCATTTGACCACTAGCTAGGGACTGCGTCAGGGGTTTCTTCCGTTTTATTGTTGTTTTACTCTTTTGCTTCACGTTTCACCCCTCGTTATTGTCTGTCTATTCTTCTACAACCTGGTTTGTTTCATGGCACCCTGTCTGTACTCAGATTATGCATAATAATACCAATATGTGTAAATTAGGGGAGTTGGCAGTATACAAAGCCCACACCTACATCAAGCCGCTTTGTTGGGGCTTAATGGAACTTAACGATCATGTGTACCCCAAAAATATATGACAGAGCAATGCGACAAAAATGACCAGATGCAAAAGGGAGCGTGCAACAGCAATAATGGTCGTCTATAATGTTGAAATGTGGATCAATTCATAGTAACAGCGTGCATTCACGGGAGGAGTAGTCAAAACAGTCGGATGGTGAAAAAATGGGTTAACTTGTGGAGTGAGCAAAATGTGCCATCCCACAACGATCGAATGAAGAACCTGAGGCGAACTAGACAAAAAAATGCATTTGTTAGCGGGTGGTTCGATGCCGACAGAAGTGAGGAGGGGGACACGAGCTAATGATAATAATATGACAGAAATGGTTTTCGAGATTTCAGAACTGTGACAACCGGTTGCAACCGGTCGCAGATAACAGTAGGGACTAGAACAGTTTCTTTCAGAATTGTGAGACTGTCAACTCACTCTACTGCATAGGGCTCGGTTACTCATGAATCCTGTAAACCATTTGATATGCTTAGCTGAGTGCATGGAAATCGACCTTGAAATCGTTCTGTTGAGGTCGTTTCCGACTAAGTTAGAAAGGCTAAAAGTGCAATCTTTCAACGGCCTTGGCCTCATGCTTGCTACTCACACTGGGTCACGCGACCTTATCCACTGAGCTGAAACACAAAGGATAGATTCGCAAAACAGAGATTAGGTAGGACCGAGCAGAGTAAGCGCTGAGACATCCAGCCAGAAGTGAGAGGGAAGAGTAGTGGAAGATGGATCGAATCGCTACACGATTTGGCTGACATCATCACAAGCTATTCATTAACAGTTAAAACTAACTTGAAACACTAGAATAGCTAACAGATCACCTCTGACCACTTTAACTTCGAGGTCACGTATTTCGTTCTGGAAGTAATAAACCATCGTTTTCATGTATTATTCCCGTTTAGATTACACACTTCTTACAAACTTCGGAGTAATCTGAAATAATTTGGAACGCCGACAGAGAATGCTAGATAGGGTTGCCGTTGAAAGCCACCAACGGAACGTGTACACAGAGCCAGAAACTTGTGAGACCAACCGGAATTTACGATTATTTTTGTTCCCTTTATAATAGGCGGATTTACGCTTCAGAGGGAAAATGTTGGTACCTACTATCACAGCCAGAACAGATGTATTTGCTGTTTTGAAACATCAGTAAGGGAAATTACAAAAACGGTAGTCGAAAAAATAGAAGCCCATCCTTTGGTTGACGGTCCCGATAAAAATGCTGACAGAAAGTGGTGTTTCCAGTCCTACGAAGATCCCGATACAGCTCTTCAGTGTGCCGATGACAAGGCAGTGAAGCACAGCTGAGCCCAGGTCATGTCGTTCTCGTCGTAAAATTACAAATCCTGTCATTTTTTCAATACTTACTGGGCAAGTGTGCTCCGGCGATTTGCAATCGAATCAAGATCAGAACTACAAGCGGATTAGCCCAACAAATATAACGTGTGAGCCAAATATTACACGTTTGATAACATCAAGTATTAGTGTTGAGATACCGCCTTGCTCGAAAATGATTTCTCATTATCATTTGCGAAGTAATGAATGGAAATATACACCTGTCCAATGCGTTGATACGATGATAGGAATTTTGTCCACAGGACAGCAAAGCTAGGACATTCACGCATGTGGCCCTGAGTGCACCTCCAAAACATCATTAATCACTTACATTTGAGTTGCTCAACGGAGCACATCACCTCTTTTCAAAGAGCACGTCAGTGACACCATCTATCAGTAGGGCCGTCTCGGTTTCAAATCTATTTGTCAATAAATATCACTGATTCCCACTGAAGTGTCCGGGAGGTACGATATCCCGTTCAGCTTAAGTTAAGTTATACTTCCTCATGAACAGAAGATAACTGGCTCTTCAGTCGTTCGCTAATCAAAGGGAAGGTTGCGATGTTCTTCGAAAGATTCTTGCTAAAACGCTGGAGGCATGTGTTTTATTGCATGACACGCTGCTGCAATGGACGCTAGACTACTTGTCTGCTTTATATCAAAATGATGGTGGTCCGCTGCGGAAATGAAATTCTCAAGAAAATGAGGGAAACAAATCGTGATACATAAAGTCGTTTTCGGATTTCGTTTGGAGCCATATTCAGTCATTAATATGAGAGAATTAGATAAATCCCACCCTAAAAAGAGCAGGCATCAACGACAGGGATATGAAGAAGAGTTACCTAACAAAACAGGACAAAGAACAAGTCAGTGTAACGTGTTTTCATTGATATGTGCAGTCAATACGATATACAATCAGGCACGGAGAAAAGAGGTAGGAGCATCAGACATTGTAAAATAAGACGCTCTCTAAGAATGATGTAGGAGGGTCAACACAGTCAAGGTTCATGCACTAAATTATCGGTTATAACGGAGGCTGGAAACGTCAAGTTTCGAGGAGAAAAATGTCATAGATCTTCACGGAACGCAGCGGCCAGTAAACAGGAATCGGTTAATGCGTGAACGATGGATATCAGTCAAGTAGTAGCTCTATATGAACCACAGCGTGATGTGCGACATTCACGGTTACCACTATAAGTATTGTTAATTTTGAGGGTAAAATTACAGAAGGCACATTTAAACAAAGAGCAAGCCCTACAGCCACCGTTGCACCTGAAAGATTTAAAGCGCCAAATACTTGGAATATAAAGCACTAGTATGCGGTTGGCAAAGGTGAATCGAGGGGACGTGGAGAGTTTCAACCAGCGTTTACGATAACAAACATCAGATTAAACCTCTGGTGGGAAAATCAAAAAACGGAATAGACCAACATGAAGACGAAACGTAATAAACGACCGCCGGGTGTACCTACTTCGTACTCCGCACAGCGTGATTCTAACAACTGAACAAGTCCTCTGCTGTCATCAGATTCTCCATTGTTTACTGGCTGCTCCACAATGGAATCAGTCGTGATCGATTCAACTGCCTCGGCCGAAAGCGGTTTGGTCGGTAGCGTCTGATCAATAACTGGTGGCTCACCAATAGACAGTGGAGCAGAATCAGGGGTTTTCCTTAGATTCCGAGACCCAAGTTCATTCAGAGGCGAACCATCCGTGAATGTGAACCCAATACAAGCCACTTGGCAGCCACGAAAAATCGGCCCCAGCGGTGGACCTTCCTGACAATAGAGTAACAGAGAGAAGACTCCGCAATAGACGGAACATGAATTTCAAGAACAATCGAGAGGGAATCCAACTGAAAGTGGAGAACAGATGCACAGACGACGTTCAAATCGGATAAGATGACAGTATTATTCTAGAGATGGAGAATAATTTACACATTCACAGTCGAACAGTTGCATGGCGGTTTCGTCCGATTTGTGCCAGAATGGTAAAAGCGCTGTTCAACACCTGACAGATGTAGTTTACAAAAACAAAAATACGGGGAGAGCAAAACAGTGAAAAGGGGCCGAGGAATTTCATCGCAAGCTGAACATCGTAAACAGAGACCAGTGTGTGAAATCACGGTCCACTTTGCTTTCATTCGATGTAACGCAGCTGATAAGTCTGCGTCATCTGGAAACTATATATATATATATATATATATATATATATATATATGACAAATTCCTGAGATAGGTGAGCGGGAGGTTTACCAAACGAAGTAGGTAGTTGGGTGATGTTAACGATATATGTTTATATTTATATATATATACATATTTGTATATATATTTATGTGTCACAGTATCCTGACACCTCTCCTTTTCTTCGGCTCTAATGGTGCGATGTATGCTGAAGGTTTCAGTTGGCCTTCCAGTCCAAAGTTAATTCGTTTAGCTTCTTAGTCTTATATGGAATGCACTGATATTCACCCCCACATTAAAACTCACGTTGTCTTATGCTTACAGTTTAGAAACTACCATAGTTTTTAAGTCTTGAAGTTAAAGGTTTCTCTTCCACACTAATACAGTACAGTGCAAACCACTCGTAGTGTCGTTTCAGTGCATGTCGCTCTCAGCTCCGGTAACCGAGAGACTAATCAAGAAACGGATGCCGCCAACCGCATATGTGTATTTGATTCTTAATCAGAATTGATGACAAAACAACAAGCAATAAGAAATCACCAGGCGCTCTTTTTAAACCAGACCCATTCACCAAAACCTGTAATGCCAAAGATTCTAAGCTGACCGTATATGAACAGGCAATTGTGCTTGTATTTCTAATTCGCAGGTCGATAATGAACGGAGTTGTATTCGCGAAGTTTGAAATAAAGGCCAATGTGAGGATACTATGATCGGATCTAAACAGGATTAACTAATGTTCTGCATGGCTTTCAAAAAACGAATTTATGTTCGGATTCATTTCGTTCGAAGCACAGTCACCGACGTTTGTTAACCTACAGATGGTGACCAAGATAAAGCAGGTTGTGCATTACTGGTATGGCCATCAGTGAAGTTAAGGGTTGATCTTGTACAAACCATTGGTAGTTAGGTAAAAATCGATTACTCTCAGAGGTGGCCGAACTTATGCCCAGTACTGGGTAATCTATCTGGACATACGTAGGGAAACCGAACAAAAAGGTCGGTAGACAGTCTGAAAATAAGGTCACTCGACAGTGACAGAAGGATAAGTGGGCACGCATAAATTGAACGACAGACCAGGTCTGTCTGTATATGGCAGGAGAATACACGGAGTGGGACAGAGAGAAAGAAAAAACGTGGAACACCAACCACGTTGTACGTAAGAATGCATGTGCTAATGTGTTCTCGATTTGGCATAGTTTATAAATCGGTGCTACAAAAAGACAAACCGAGTCGTAAAAAGGTATGAGCCAAGCTTATTTGGTCAATAAGGAAATCACACGGCAGCACAACGATGAGCATTATCACAAGGAGCTTCATGTCTTTATAGTAATAAATCAGAGTTGATTAGAAACATGTAAGTGAGACACGTCAGAAAAACAGAAGGGTTCTAATGGTAAGTTCTAAGCCGAGAAGAAAGATATTGAAGCTACAAAGTGAAATATTTCGAACAGTTCATATTAATGCATCCTCTGAAGGATTAAGTGAACAAATCAGTGTACACCACAAGAAACCAAGTTGTTCTGTCATGGGCTAGAAGAAAGTGCACAGAAACTATTCATCATCAGTTCGATAATATGACACTCAGGGAGGCTAAAAACTGTCCGGAGATCAAACCACGGTCGTAGAAGAAATCGACTGACGAATAACTGTTTTCCATCATTCTCACCCAAAGTGTAACGGAATACCGGAAAAGAATGTATAAAATAGATGGTTAGTAGTAGGGAAAACAAACAGGAACTGATCACTTAGATTGTGTATCAACTATGATTGCGAGTGGTCAGTAAGTACTTGTGCCAGTGGTTGACGATTTCAAAAGCAGGTTCGATACACTGATCCAGGAAACCAAACTTGGTAGTCAAGTTGAGATCGGAGTCACTCTAGTAGGAACAGAGCTGCACTCGACCTTTCAACGATGTCGTCAATCAACTGTTGTTCGGTCCTACTGAAGTATACTCACTATAGCCGGTTGACAGATTCCGACTAAATTATTTTTGTGCTAACCAGCCACCAATCAACGCCGGCCAACATTACAATCCAGAGTAAAATTTTTAGTCCGTTTAAATGTACGCCAAAAACGCCAACATCACAGTCGTGGAAACCGTGAAACAAAAGAAAAAGAAAAAAACGTTGATTAACCATCAGCTCAGCTCACAAACAATTGCGAAATTCGTGAGAATTCCGAAATAAGATTGCAAATGCAAACAAATTCACAATTTCGGGCGTGTTAACTAAACTAGCATACGACCAGTGGCAAAGACGCTCGTCTATCAATCGGACGGTCAACAGAGTCAAGCCATGGCCACTCTGACTGCTTCTGTCAAGAGTTGGGCAACCAGATAGCGACTTTGTATACCAAATGGCAGCAAACTCTGTGAAGTAAACGCTGAATTTAAGAGACAAGAGTTTATGTTCACTGCCGTTTTCTTCTCGATACGTTGACTAACCCTAGGTATGGGCATTTATTACAAGTTTTCATATAAACCACATATTCGGAATGAGTTCGTAAAATAGGGGATATTGATGACGTGTACTTTGCGAAATTGTTCCGCTGCTGAGTGGTGACGGTGTACCTGATGTAGCGAACAAAATGAACGCGACACACTGTGAAAATAACAAACTTGTGAAGACTGCACAAGAATTAGAGATGGGTGAAGCAAAGTTATAACCAATCTATCATTTGGTCCTCCCGCTGAGTTCGACAACGTCACAGTAAGCACACTTGCAGATTGAGCGCCAGACGGGCTGTAAAAATATTCTATTCGGTTCAACGAACCGGCAGCAGCTCGGTGTCACGAAGCCCGTTTATCACATGGTTGAGAATTCGGGTCCACATTATTGGGATCGTTCCTGATAATTTTTAGCAATCTGACAGTATCCAATCCACGTATCATCATCATCATCATCATTAAAACAGCCATGGGCCTGACTAAAAGGTACTGTGGCTCGGACCGCCGCTCACCTCAACAGTGACGTGGAATATCCTAAAAGGAAAGAGTACTACGAAGGACAAAAAAGATTGAAGAAGACTAAATGGAAGAACTAGAAATGGTATGGATACAGGTACGCCATTGACTGCGACACACCGC
>QNGE01000039.1:355035-400566 GCA_008508345.1 Paragonimus westermani | reverse complement strand
AGTACGACATACAATCCTATGAGTGCAACTGCTTTTCGTCTGACTGCTCCCCTTTGGCCTGTCTGACAAGGTTGCACCTGGAAGGACCGGAGTCCTAGTCAGCATAGCCCGCCGGATCAAAACAGTACACAAGCCCGACCACCACGTCAAGGTAGCAGTATAGTATGCTAACTGGTGAATCATATGACACCTTACGATGTGAACTTCACAAACGTTAGGTAAGTTTTTAAATTCTGCCTTAACGTATACACCAGATGGAAAAGTATCTGAGCATGTAAGATGGATACCACCAGCGCTTTAGCGAGTCATCTAACAAAAACGAACACATGTAACTATCTTTGTCTCAACTCCATATTCACAAGAATGGTTCACTGAACATGGCGTTAGGGGCAGCTGAAAACAGACAAGGTGGTAAACAAAAAACAAACGGATATAAAGCAACGAAATAAGCAGGGAAAAGAGCTTGTGTCCAAAGATAGTGCAGTGTCTGTTTGGTGAGATGGCTACGGCGTTACACCTTTTGAACAAGTAGAACCTTATCAATTTGTAAATGTATATATTTATTGTGAGCAGCCATCAATGATGATTGTAAAAAGTCTCCGTTTAGGGCATTATGTCACCATAACGAAAATGTCAGAACGCCCGCTGCGAAGATGGTAATGTAGGGAAAGTTGAAGGAATATAGGTGGCAGCTCCTGCCTTTTATAGTCTACACACTTGCGCCCGAGTTAAACCATAATCGGTCTCGGAAGCATCGTCCAACAAGAAAGCAGACAGCAGTCGGGGCTAATCTACTTGCTTACGTGGAGGGATATGCTTAACTGAAAGGACCGAATCAAACCGTAGACGACGGTAGTTCTTCTCAACAACTGTGCAACTTTCATTTAGAGGTGACGAAAAGATAACGGTGTTTACTGATGAACAGAATTTTGAGGATTTAGGTATTTCATATGAAGGTTTCTCTACCGCATGCTGATGATCAGGTGTGTGAAGCCTGTTTGAGGAAGTTGGAAAGAACAAAAAACAGTCAATCAAAACGGGTTCGTCCTGTCACGATACTGAGATAGGACACATGGCAAACCCAAGGTAACAGAAGCTGAATAACTTCATACAGGAATGTACCCGCCTCTTAAGTAAATGTGGTGTTAAGAGTAGTGTTAAAACTAATGTTAAAGATAAGCTCCGGAAGGACGATAGAGCCAGACTATTTCAGGCCACACAGAGATGTACAAACTAAGACAGTAGTTTTTTTTGTAAATGAAGGAATATAGACCGACTAATGGCCTTTTCTTTCTCCTTTGCAAAGTCCTCAAACAAACGTCAATATCCTGAACACCAGGATGCAGTAGCAGAACTTCTACACAAAGCTCACAAGTATCGCTGTAAGTGATCGTGACCCGATCGCCGTCTAGAGTTCAGAGTTAGATTGATTGTAGGACATGCTTGTTTTGACCGTAAATGTAAGGATTATTCTAACTTATATGAAAGGTTTGGGTAATGGTCAGGATCACACACCTTCCGCAAGGAGTCGGAACAACAGTCTTGAGAAATAGGCAAACGACATCAGCCTAAGTCATAAACCATTGCCTTTTATATGCACAAACGTTTTAAGCTATATGAAAGTCCAATGTGACTGTGGACAAGAGGACCCCAAGTGGAGGAGTTCAACTACGAATTTGAGATACGTGACGACAGCCGTCACAAACGAGCTAACTAGAGACTAAGTGTGCTAAGTAGATATGGTGACTATCGTAGCAAATAAATCAAGAAAGTGAGTTCAGAAAAATCTGTTTAAACAAAGTGCACTCCCCAAGAAAGACAAGCATCACGTAACACTAAGGTGATTAATAAAGTAAGGTGATAAAACTTTCAAGACACCTACAAAAGTCCAATAAGCACGTGCTCAACACCATAGGAGTTGTAATACACGAAAGGATCGGCTATTCCAATCGAAATGCTAGAACATCCACTCAAGTTAGAAGTTTCACTAGTTGTAAGAGGCAGAAACACAAGAGAGTACATGTGGATCGAGTCACGTGGTATGTTGCAGATGTTTTGGGTGGAGGCTATGTGAATTAGCCGAAATGAATGTTGAGGCTCTTCGAGCGGTTGACGGTCACGTAGATATGTATAATCCAAACCAGTTAGATGATCCGGGCTCATTAGGATGGATTGTACTAAGTCACGTGAAGAGAACGACCACAATCGCATGTGCGGGTAATTTCACGAAATTCACATTTGAGCAGACGGTTATCATGCAGTAAACATAAAGAGACAAGTAACAAACGTCTTGGAAAAAGGAAACCTGTTCGTGGCCAGCGGAATACGCGTGTTTTCAACAACACCGCGGAAAAACAGTTAACCCTAACTGAGTAACAGATACGGCAGTGGCACTTAAATGGTACGTTTGGATATAAACAAGTGCGCGAATTCAACATTTCATGGAGTCGAACCAAGGGACAAATGAAATCTGGAGGAACAAAAACGTTTGCTACAACAGTCAATAATAAAAAAGCTCATGAAAAGAATTTGGTCGGATAAGTAATTTAAAGTGTGCGATGTAGGCTGGAACGCAGGAACTCCTCATCTGCAAAAGCCACAGTTATGTGTCAGTGATTGTTAACGATGCCTAATTGGTGATACACTCATGAAAACAACAACCTTGGGTTAATGCTACAAGAGGAGAGAGAGACAAATGACACTAGAGTAATGAAAAGCCAAACTAATCGTCATTACATTGTGTACATCCCACAAACATACTGCATCTGGTTGAAAATGAAAATGGGCATTCACTGCTACACTTTACAGACAATTAAATCAGTTAACAAGAGAATCCGGACTAGTGAAGCGTACTAGCCAACATCTGTTGGTTCATCAGCAACATAGTGTAAATTAGGGAAACTCTGGTCCTAAAGAGGAACACACAGAACAGTAGTCAACCAACTGGGAACCGTCCCCACTGGTTTACACCAGAGTACCACTTGTCTACCGCATGTCACACTGTTCCAGCAGAAAGAAATGTCCAAGGTAGTAGATGACTGTCTTACATTCATAGCCTGAAATTCTGCAACTGTGAACACTGACTGGAATGAGGAAGTCATCAACAATCCGCCAAATGTACCCAGGGTTGGTGAAAGTACAGCATGTCTCGATGGCATGTAGACATCGGTCACAACTGTGACAGCTACGCAAGATGGTTTCGATTGGTGGACTGGGATTCGCGGGTGGTACTACCCCTCCAGGTCACGAGACACAAAGCTGCAGTCGGTCCTAAGCTAGGACCTGGATTTTTTTCACCCTAACCGTACCAGCAACAGCAGCAACTCCCAGCTGTAGGTGTGCGAATGCTCAGCTGAGGAGTATAACGTTTGAGTGAAACATTCGGGTGCAAGACAACTAACGAAAACAGTTAAAACATAGTTGTCACGGTCGTCCAAGTTAGATAAAAAACACTACACATTTCCTTGGTTTCTAGTTAAAATACAGCGTGTGTTTAAGTGGGCGACACAAGGGTCTAGCGATTATAACCGAAAAACAGTAAAGCCGAAGCGATAACACAGGCCACAGTAGACGGCTGGATACTGCTAATAAGAAGTTCTGAGGGTTTTAAACAGAGGATAAAGAACAAATTCAACCTGCAGTGAACATCCTGAAACCAAAAGACAGCCACAAAGCAAGACATACTATTTTACATAAATTGGCAAGGCCATATTCGCGTTTATTTATGACTCATTCATTTGCATATGATCTTTAACGTTTGTAGTTTAATTCCGAGTAATAAAAAGGCCGTGGAGTTGTACGTGATAGGTACGTAGAAAACTTGGCCGAACAAAAGCTTCATTCTACATGACCACTATAATAAAAAGACACAGGGAGGATGGTGATCTACGCTCTCCGTTGTCACGCTGGATACGATCAAATCAGAAACAACTGTGGGCCGGTTACATATATGAATTCCAGGGGATAGTTTTGCAATAGGCCAGTCTGTCTGGCGAACTAATGGCAATAGGCAACAAGCGATGGTGCTATCACATTCTCTCATTTGAAAAGCAACGCAGATTCAAACACGACTAAGACAGGAGGGAAGCCAATTCAGATATCATGGCAGTTCCATTGTCTTTGTGAGAGTAAAAGAAAGCGTATGATGGCTGTAGATAGAAAGAGCGCCGAAAACGGAAAACAAAGCCAACAAATTTACTGTCTTGGTAAAATTTTGTTTGGAACTCAACAATTAATTTTCCGGAGTAGCATTCCAAACACATAGTCAGTGAGACTGGTTTCGAAGGTAATCTCAAAACAAAATGCTGCTTGTATTGATCAGATTTTCTCTGCCACTCAACGCTCATGATCAATTGACTCCCTTACGAATAAAAAACTGCTGCCTAAAGTTACAGATATTCCAATGACGAAATGTTGCGTTCGAAATGTATACGACAACAAACCTCTGAAAAGTTAAACAGATTTGCTCTAAAAACCCCAGAAAATAACACAGTTTGGAAGATAAACAAAATCATCGTGAGTGTGATTGATGGTTTCCACAGCGAATTTCACAAGCGCCAATGAAGCAACAAAAGTGCTCGACTTTTACAGAACATCCGACGTATCCCTTAAAAAATGTCTAACCAAAAAAATCAGCTAAACAAAACGTTAACAGAATGTGGACCCCAAGGAAACATGTCGTTGACTGTTACCTTTTCCAGCTGTATTCAGTTACAGGTCGGTTATCTGTTTACAAACCGAAGGTAGCTTGATGTGTAAACATGGTTTTTTCAGTAACTAAGTCCCCCCTCTTCCTTACTCTACCCTATTTTCTAGCTCAGGTTTGTGACAGTTGAACATTAACGCAAAAAGCCGGTGTATTGCTGCCTTTTATGATGACAACTAACTACAGTAATGAAGACAGTCGCCGGCAGCTGTAAAATCGCTCAGGTCTGCAATCTTCTCAAAAACAAAGGTCAAAATTGTGCCGGAGCGACTATCTGATAATGTCTGTAAGAAATATAGTGGTCCCCCATAAACAGATCCAATTATGTTTATTTCTCCGAACTTACTGGCTACGAGCCACTTAGGAACATTCAAACTAACCAAAATGGAACCATAACACGGACCACTTATGCTATCATCCGTGAATATACTGCATTTCGATATAGCACCTGTTGCTACATAAACTATTCGGCGTACAAACAAGTTCCTAATTCGTCGACTCACAGCAGCTCGGAAGGTAAACATTAGGCAACAANAGTACGACATACAATCCTATGAGTGCAACTGCTTTTCGTCTGACTGCTCCCCTTTGGCCTGTCTGACAAGGTTGCACCTGGAAGGACCGGAGTCCTAGTCAGCATAGCCCGCCGGATCAAAACAGTACACAAGCCCGACCACCACGTCAAGGTAGCAGTATAGTATGCTAACTGGTGAATCATATGACACCTTACGATGTGAACTTCACAAACGTTAGGTAAGTTTTTAAATTCTGCCTTAACGTATACACCAGATGGAAAAGTATCTGAGCATGTAAGATGGATACCACCAGCGCTTTAGCGAGTCATCTAACAAAAACGAACACATGTAACTATCTTTGTCTCAACTCCATATTCACAAGAATGGTTCACTGAACATGGCGTTAGGGGCAGCTGAAAACAGACAAGGTGGTAAACAAAAAACAAACGGATATAAAGCAACGAAATAAGCAGGGAAAAGAGCTTGTGTCCAAAGATAGTGCAGTGTCTGTTTGGTGAGATGGCTACGGCGTTACACCTTTTGAACAAGTAGAACCTTATCAATTTGTAAATGTATATATTTATTGTGAGCAGCCATCAATGATGATTGTAAAAAGTCTCCGTTTAGGGCATTATGTCACCATAACGAAAATGTCAGAACGCCCGCTGCGAAGATGGTAATGTAGGGAAAGTTGAAGGAATATAGGTGGCAGCTCCTGCCTTTTATAGTCTACACACTTGCGCCCGAGTTAAACCATAATCGGTCTCGGAAGCATCGTCCAACAAGAAAGCAGACAGCAGTCGGGGCTAATCTACTTGCTTACGTGGAGGGATATGCTTAACTGAAAGGACCGAATCAAACCGTAGACGACGGTAGTTCTTCTCAACAACTGTGCAACTTTCATTTAGAGGTGACGAAAAGATAACGGTGTTTACTGATGAACAGAATTTTGAGGATTTAGGTATTTCATATGAAGGTTTCTCTACCGCATGCTGATGATCAGGTGTGTGAAGCCTGTTTGAGGAAGTTGGAAAGAACAAAAAACAGTCAATCAAAACGGGTTCGTCCTGTCACGATACTGAGATAGGACACATGGCAAACCCAAGGTAACAGAAGCTGAATAACTTCATACAGGAATGTACCCGCCTCTTAAGTAAATGTGGTGTTAAGAGTAGTGTTAAAACTAATGTTAAAGATAAGCTCCGGAAGGACGATAGAGCCAGACTATTTCAGGCCACACAGAGATGTACAAACTAAGACAGTAGTTTTTTTTGTAAATGAAGGAATATAGACCGACTAATGGCCTTTTCTTTCTCCTTTGCAAAGTCCTCAAACAAACGTCAATATCCTGAACACCAGGATGCAGTAGCAGAACTTCTACACAAAGCTCACAAGTATCGCTGTAAGTGATCGTGACCCGATCGCCGTCTAGAGTTCAGAGTTAGATTGATTGTAGGACATGCTTGTTTTGACCGTAAATGTAAGGATTATTCTAACTTATATGAAAGGTTTGGGTAATGGTCAGGATCACACACCTTCCGCAAGGAGTCGGAACAACAGTCTTGAGAAATAGGCAAACGACATCAGCCTAAGTCATAAACCATTGCCTTTTATATGCACAAACGTTTTAAGCTATATGAAAGTCCAATGTGACTGTGGACAAGAGGACCCCAAGTGGAGGAGTTCAACTACGAATTTGAGATACGTGACGACAGCCGTCACAAACGAGCTAACTAGAGACTAAGTGTGCTAAGTAGATATGGTGACTATCGTAGCAAATAAATCAAGAAAGTGAGTTCAGAAAAATCTGTTTAAACAAAGTGCACTCCCCAAGAAAGACAAGCATCACGTAACACTAAGGTGATTAATAAAGTAAGGTGATAAAACTTTCAAGACACCTACAAAAGTCCAATAAGCACGTGCTCAACACCATAGGAGTTGTAATACACGAAAGGATCGGCTATTCCAATCGAAATGCTAGAACATCCACTCAAGTTAGAAGTTTCACTAGTTGTAAGAGGCAGAAACACAAGAGAGTACATGTGGATCGAGTCACGTGGTATGTTGCAGATGTTTTGGGTGGAGGCTATGTGAATTAGCCGAAATGAATGTTGAGGCTCTTCGAGCGGTTGACGGTCACGTAGATATGTATAATCCAAACCAGTTAGATGATCCGGGCTCATTAGGATGGATTGTACTAAGTCACGTGAAGAGAACGACCACAATCGCATGTGCGGGTAATTTCACGAAATTCACATTTGAGCAGACGGTTATCATGCAGTAAACATAAAGAGACAAGTAACAAACGTCTTGGAAAAAGGAAACCTGTTCGTGGCCAGCGGAATACGCGTGTTTTCAACAACACCGCGGAAAAACAGTTAACCCTAACTGAGTAACAGATACGGCAGTGGCACTTAAATGGTACGTTTGGATATAAACAAGTGCGCGAATTCAACATTTCATGGAGTCGAACCAAGGGACAAATGAAATCTGGAGGAACAAAAACGTTTGCTACAACAGTCAATAATAAAAAAGCTCATGAAAAGAATTTGGTCGGATAAGTAATTTAAAGTGTGCGATGTAGGCTGGAACGCAGGAACTCCTCATCTGCAAAAGCCACAGTTATGTGTCAGTGATTGTTAACGATGCCTAATTGGTGATACACTCATGAAAACAACAACCTTGGGTTAATGCTACAAGAGGAGAGAGAGACAAATGACACTAGAGTAATGAAAAGCCAAACTAATCGTCATTACATTGTGTACATCCCACAAACATACTGCATCTGGTTGAAAATGAAAATGGGCATTCACTGCTACACTTTACAGACAATTAAATCAGTTAACAAGAGAATCCGGACTAGTGAAGCGTACTAGCCAACATCTGTTGGTTCATCAGCAACATAGTGTAAATTAGGGAAACTCTGGTCCTAAAGAGGAACACACAGAACAGTAGTCAACCAACTGGGAACCGTCCCCACTGGTTTACACCAGAGTACCACTTGTCTACCGCATGTCACACTGTTCCAGCAGAAAGAAATGTCCAGGGTAGTAGATGACTGTCT
Source organism: Paragonimus westermani (assembly GCA_008508345.1). Taxonomy (NCBI): domain Eukaryota; kingdom Metazoa; phylum Platyhelminthes; class Trematoda; order Plagiorchiida; family Troglotrematidae; genus Paragonimus; species Paragonimus westermani. Next base: position 392,282 of record QNGE01000039.1, on the reverse strand, counting down.
TACATTCATAGCCTGAAATTCTACAACTGTGAACATTGACTGGAATGAGGAAGTCATCAACAATCCGCCAATGACGAAATGTTGCGTTCGAAATGTATACGACAACAAACCTCTGAAAAGTTAAACAGATTTGCTCCAAAAACCCCAGAAAATAACACAGTTTGGAAGATAAACAAAGAGCATCGTGAGTGTGATTGGTGGTTTCCACAGCGAATTTCACAAGCGCCAATGAAGCAACAAAAGTGCTCGACTTTTACAGAACATTCGACGTATCCCTTAAAAAATGTCTAACCAAAAAAATCAGCTAAACAAAACGTTAACAGAATGTGGACCCCAAGGAAACATGTCGTTGACTGTTACCTTTTCCAGCTGTATTCAGTTACAGGTCGGTTATCTGTTTACAAACCGAAGGTAGCTTGATGTGTAAACATGGTTTTTTCAGTAACTAAGTCCCCCCTCTTCCTTACTCTACCCTATTTTCTAGCTCAGGTTTGTGACAGTTGAACATTAACGCAAAAAGCCGGTGTATTGCTGCCTTTTATGATGACAACTAACTACAGTAATGAAGACAGTCGCCGGCAGCTGTAAAATCGCTCAGGTCTGCAATCTTCTCAAAAACAAAGGTCAAAATTGTGCCGGAGCGACTATCTGATAATGTCTGTAAGAAATATAGTGGTCCCCCATAAACAGATCCAATTATGTTTATTTCTCCGAACTTACTGGCTACGAGCCACTTAGGAACATTCAAACTAACCAAAATGGAACCATAACACGGACCACTTATGCTATCATCCGTGAATATACTGCATTTCGATATAGCACCTGTTGCTACATAAACTATTCGGCGTACAAACAAGTTCCTAATTCGTCGACTCACAGCAGCTCGGAAGGTAAACATTAGGCAACAACAGGCAGGGTTTCGTACTGGACGAAGGTAAACTGATCAAATTATCCCTCTTCGTCAAATTGTGGAGCAGTGTCATGTTTCCACCGGCCAACAATCGCCGTATTTCTCGACCAAAAAGGTGTGTACGATTCGGTGGTTGGATCAACACATTTAGTCAATTAAACGCAAGGGTGTACCGACCAAATATTTGAACACACTATCCACGCATCATTCTCACACCTCAGCTCAGGTCAGGGTTTATAACGAACCGTCTAACAGCTCCGGCATCAAGAGCGGTGTACGTCAAGGTTGACCACTTTCGCCATTTTCGTTCAATTCTGGGAGACAAGAAATAGTGGAGGACTGTCTGCGGTACTTACGAGACACCGGCCTGAACCTTCTACCGGAGGGAAGACTGAGTGAATCTGATTACGCTAATCACAAGAAAGTGCTGTTTGACAACTGTCAAGCAGCACAAGAAATGCTGGATGCTATTTCGCGTTCTGTAAACACCTCGGAGTACGCTTTGTAGCAGCAAAGTGCGAAGTGCTTCTGTAATACAATTGTGGTCACATCGGTTTCATGTTGGATAACGAAGTTATGGAGGTTGTTGATGGGTTTGTGAAGCTAGGAAGTTGCATCAGCGGCGCCGGCGCCGGCGGAGGTGTACAGGATGAAATTGGAGCGCGTACCTCTAAGGCTGTGACGGCGTTTGCTAGTCTAGGACATCTCTGGAGGCAGAGGATCATCCCTCTGGGGCTTTAGGGTCACATTCCTAAGACGACATGGAGAGCCGTATTAATTTACCACTGCGAAGCCTGATCGCTCAGAGTAGACGACGTGGACCGTCCTGTGGCATTTGACCGCCGATGTCTGCATTCGGTCGGTAGAATCGGGTAGCACCAACGAGTAAGCAACGAAGAGGTAAGGGAGCGGTATTCGGTTGTGATTGTCAATCGGGTTCTTCTGTTCAATGTTCACAGTTGCGTAGACTTAGATGGCTAGAGCAAGTACTGAGGATGCCACCTAGTAGTCCGCCACACCGAGCATTCTTTGCCGGCGCTGCAGCCGACTGGGGTAAGGTGTTAGGTGGACAGATGATGAACTGGTTCAATGGAATGGACTCGTTCACCGAAGGGCTGGCCACTGTAAGTTGAGGTTGTCTCTTGGTCTGAGAACCACGGGACTCAGAGTCGGTGGCTGGAGACGTCAGGTCAGATGGTGGACTATCGGATCCAGTGGCATGAATGTTGTGGTTGTTTGGCGAGCTGTCTGTGACGCGAGTGCACTTAATTCGCGGAGCAGTGAAAGCTTTGATGATGACGCCTTACTTCCACTCAGAGCTTGTTTGCAAAGTGTGGGCACCTGGAATTCCGATTTCTGAATACAATCGTAGCTATTTTAGCGGTTAGATCTCCTCCACTCCTGTTTTTTGCTTCGCAGCCGGGGCTTGTGTGGTAGCTAAGCCTCAGTAAGAACCACTGATGTATTGCTGCCTGTGATGAGCATTACGGTAATCAGAGAAAAATGTCTGCCGCGCAGCCAACAGGCCCGTATTGAAGGCGCAGGATATCGGAACTAATGCAGCCTTAATGCAAAAGCAACGGAGACCAAATGAGTCGCGCAATTAACTTTGGCACTGACAAAACAGTCTATCCATCATTGCCGACCACACACCCGAGTGAGTGACGGGCTGACTCCTAACACGTACTTCCCATTTTTGAACCGCTTTCCCTCTCAATCCTGGAAAGAAATGAAGTGGTGACCGCGGTTCACGTTCATGCTTTTGACTATCAACGAGCGGGAAATTTTGTTGCGGTGGGTGAACGTCACGGTGCAACCATCGCCTTCCAAGGTAATCACGAATAATAACATGAAAATCAAGCTCTGTAAAGATCAGCACTGTGAGGAAGACCATTACACTAGCCAATATTCCGAAATAGCACGATATAAAAGCTAGAGGAGTGAATGTTTAAGAGCATTCTTTTTACAGAATCCACAAAATTTCACAAAAAATGTGGTCACCGTAGGCGAGAGTGCTGTATATTTGCGTAATCTTGAAAGGATGCACTGCGTGAGCCTTAATGGCCTCAATTTCGTAAATCTGACGGTTTTGAATACTATCTACCCTTTTACGTCGATGACCAAATATAACTTTTGCATTGATCTCCAAACAAAACTGCTAGCCCTATGGCTGTAGGACCAAATTTTGAGCATTCCCACTTTTGACGGTGTTGTTGCTCACATGTAAATAGACAGTACAACGCGAAAGGTGCTCACATTGAGTTAATTGGTTTGAACATTCAATGAGCTCCAGACACAACCCTAAAATGAATTCAACTCTACGCACGCATTCAAATGCTTAGTACCAATTGCTGGCTGCGGTACGCAACAAGAACAGTACGTTACCAAGCACTTCAGTGCATACTTCCCAAGACATAGGCAGCTTCAAACAAGCGTGTGCGACCTGCTGTTGTTGTAAGTAGGACACCATACAAATTGACCGGCATCGATGCAGCGATAGGATTTTCAGTTGTACGTTCAATATAAACAAGGTTGTAATCATCCGTTTTGAGTTCAGGTTTAATCGACCAAAAAACGGAATGTGATTTTCATGTCCCAACTCCAAACATATCGTATTAAAACACTACGTTATTCTCAGGTGACCATACATACAGAGCAAACAACTGTAAAACGCGACCCGTTGGACGGGACGTACGGCAAACTCGTAAGTTCTCGTCATTCACATCATTGGAAAGACACTCAATTTTCAGATGGCAGCGCATGCGTGTATTCGACTTGTTTCGGTGAAGGGAGACCGGATTGTACATGCGAAATATGGTCATTATTGTCTTTGCCAACTACCAAACAGGTTGTTCGTTTGAGAAACACAACGGCCCGTCAACAGGGACCTGAGAAATATGCAAGATCCCGGGTGATGGATGGAGTCATGAAAATGCCGCTTTTTCCGGTTGGATTACATACTGCACGTGCTGCACTATGCACTATTGATTGTGGCTGTTGATGGATAGAATGAATAGCAAGACATTTAGACGGTGGTGCGGCGACAGGTTGTGAAACCTCTGATCATTCTCTCGGGCAAATTCGGTAGTTACTGGAAGCAGGATCTGGGGCCACGTACTTGTATGGTTGATAACGACCTCGGATATGACAGCTCATAGAATTTATTGTCAAACCCGTGTCCGTACGATTGTTGAACCCAAGTCGAGAAACCACATCGTTTTCCTAGCTGATTTATACACTTTCGGTACATTTGTATTTGTACACTGGTTTCACTTCAGTGATTGTCAAGTCAGTGGCAGTTCAAACCGTAACAGACAGCAAAATAGAGGACTTTTTGATACTGGAAGAACGAAGTTTAATCATGTTCAGTTTGTATGTACTTACACTGCTGATGGGTTGTAACCTACATCTAATGTTAAATCAAATAAAGTGCATGATCAGAATGTGCATTCTGTGGATGACTGAACCAACATATCACTAGATAACAAATTCGTGTGGTCGGGGTTATGCACACTGCTTCCTAGTCATCCGGAACCACCAAGCAAAACAGTTTGCACAGAGAAATTCACAGGCTGTATAAAACTGTACAGATTAGACGAAGTGAATGCCCCTCATTGGATAAACCACCGAAGAAATCGACAGTAAAAATATAGAACTTGTTCAAACTTTATTCGCCGATGAGTTTTAATAGCCAGGTTTATTCGGCTCTTACACTGTAAAGTGCCTGTTTTTATGTGACACATTGAACTACACGTGTGTCAGGTATTGTCAAGCCATCCAAACCCACACACGAAGGAGCGGGTTTCGAACCCATGAAGGTAAGAGTGGCATCGTTGCTAGAGTTAGCTTGCGTTAAGCGTAAAAGAGAAGGTAAAAACCAGTTAAGCGGAAGACAAACTGCATGCAAAACGCATTTGGCAGAAAAATTATCTGATCAACACATAGGTGAGACATTGTGTTCATCGTAGCTTCTACTAACAAAACTAGCTAAACGAATGAATTGCCTACACCTTGTTAATTACCAGACTACTGCCCCTGATGTGAGGTAAGTGACGGGAGAGCCACTGCATAAGATGAACAATAATACATTTGGTAATAAGGTAGAAAATTGGCAGCGCAGCATAAGTCTGTGAACCAGCGACTTGAATCCCAGAAACATCTGAAGTCATTGTGAAAAATGTACATTTTGGAAACAACGGATCATACAGAAGATTGTAGTATTACAACCGTTCTCCAGTTGCTAACACCAGATCACAGCTTCCGCTGTGTCTTTGAGCTAACAGACCAGAATAAACGAACTTTGTTGTAAGGATATCTAAACTGTGCCAACACCACAGCAACAACAAAATCAATGGCTGACATCCACATTTCAACAGTAAACGGAAGTGAGGATGTGCTAGTTCAGAGATGGAATAAAAGGAAGACATCAAACATCATAAAGATATGAAGTCGAAACCAAAACAAATAACAGCAAGATGCCCCAAAATCTTGCAAGCAAACAACCAGTTCCCAAATGACAGTAAAACAATCACCTTGCAGTTTTTAATTCCACATCACATGAATCGATCTTACTTTGCAGGCAAGAGTCACATTTAACACGTAATGACAAACGTGCAACTCAATTACGCAACAACTCAACCCGATTAATAGTCTCCTTACGGTATCTAGCAACACACTGAATGAGTTAAGAGGCTCGCAATGTTAGAAATAGCGGAAAACACAGTGAGTAAACTAGTAGCTATTATCATCCTATGCGTAGTCACCACCGTTATCACTGCGAAGCCAACTCGCATAGAGCTACGAAGCCATTCAAATGAGATCTAAATTTATGAGTCATTACCTAGTGCAAAAAATGAAAAAATTGCAAATGGGTCACACTTTTCCACAATGAAAATTTACACGTAACCAACAGCGCTGTGATACCTCGAAATCAGGCTCTTTTTATGAAGTGCGCATGCATAAAAGGTAATAATTCGAAAACTAAGATTGTGCACTCCCTGTGCATTAATTCTTGTAAAAAGTGGATTGAAGTGCACAACCGATTGTCCTACAATTAAAACAACTAAATAAACGCACGTGATTCCGTGTGGACTGTTCGATATCGAAATTCGATGTATCCTCAGGACTCCGAACCTCTGGGATATACGGCGGTGTTTCTATACAACGAAATCCAAAGACGTGTGACTTTAGTACCGAGGACCAAACGAGAAAGTCAGGTTATTTTTGGAACTGGGCTCTTGTAAACATAAGGAATACATTGATGAAAGCACTGAAAATCTCTGTAGCTCAGCAGATTGGAAAGTAGCCGCCTAAATATATGTTGTCAAGGTTAAAACTGTTGAGAAAAGTGTTGCAAACATGTATTGGCTATTGAGAGCTTTATAACCACTGGCGATAAATCATGAATAAATCCGAAGATACGCTACGAATGACCCAAATGGTGGTGTCTCACAAGTCGTATCAGAAGCGAAGAGAGTGGGAAAAACAGACGATGTGAGTCCCCAGAAGTACACAGGCAAGATCACTCACAACTGGAGCCAAAGAGCACTAAACTCGTACGTGTGCATTTGAAGCGGATCGGTAGGTTGATTCAACTTTCAGTTTGAACCAAACGGTGGCCAATTACTTACCTGAATGGAGCAGACAGCTAGAAACGCTTACAGTCCTTTCACAGAGAAGCACCACGTGCCTCAAGTGCAGGTAGGTTTTTGGCTCACGACTAACTAAACTTTCTTTCTGCACATGCTCGACAATTCTGACTAAGTGATTCTTGCCACAATCGGTGCTCTTACCATCTGATGCGCACCGACTGCTCTTGTTTCTTCTATCTCGATGATACAGAACCAACCTAGGGGAAATCTTTAGCATTCCTTTTTCAGAAAAAATGAACATGAGGATATTTTTACGGTAAACTACATCGTGTGGTCAAGTCGTGATATGCAGGCCTCCCTCACACGTTGTCTTATTTTTCCGGAGTAACACCGAATATGAAGAGGTCTAGAGTCATCCATATGTTGATACTTCAGTATAATCTAAAAGCACGAATTTCGTTCGAAAGCTCGCCGATTCTCCACTCGCAATTATCACACATAAAAGGTAAAAAAAACCACTTCTCCTATCCCACAGAACACAAATGTCCCTGAAAAGAGGTGAATGACAAGTAATCGCGAATGGAACACTGGACCTAGACATCCATTCTGAGTAAGTCCAGCGCACAGTCCAACTGCAGTTGTAACATCCCTATACACTGAACAAATGACACGGTGTTCGCATTGCACGGATTATGCCGAACTGCGGCAGCACTCGGTGGTAATCATATCTTGAAGGGTTAATGTGGTCGGAGTCGAGTCAATCAAATGCGTAATTCGGTTCTCGGTATTTGAGCATCGACAACTAACCATCGACAGTGGCTAAATTGAGTCAGTCCCAGCGAGTTATTTGAATGTGGAGATTGAGACGATCCAAACTGTGAATCCCAAAGGCAGGAACAGCTGTGCAGGTGCGCACTGAATTGCCTTAAGGACACAACGTTACACACAAATTCTGATAATTGGGTACACGATAAAAACTGTAAGTAAAGATTACAGGCTGCTCCTAAAGATGACGACAGCGAGCCTATCTATTTTCGAAAATATGCTGCAAGAGCCACGACGGTGATCACTTCTGTATTTAATGTGGTAATGTTTGCACATGATCGTTTGAGATTAACCGTCTGGATCGTTTCAAAATTTACAACCTGGTAGCTTCTCATAAACTCAGTTCAATCACGTCTGATCCTCACTTGCTGAGAACCCGTCAAGAATTGACCTATCCATTTACGTGACTGAATGTCGTGCAGAATGCGTCTACTGAACAATGATATTGCGACTCATTGGAGGCAGCGAAGCACGAAGACTGAGTCACGTGCTCGCTGTACAGCAAATCTGCGGCTATAATGGGACTGTGCGATAGATCTGCTTAGATTAGACATCCACGCCCGATGTTCTATCCGTGGTGGACTGCTGTCTAGTTGCCTCTTAGAATGGTCATTTCTTGGGGGGCGAATATTTTTGGTCCATCACATGATCGAATATATCAAAACAGACGTGAAAACAATCGTAAATCGTACGTACCTCGGAACAAATTATTTTCTATGAGAACGAGTAGGAAAATGGGACACCGAAGACACACTGTGGTCTAAAGTAAACGGGCCGGGTAAGCAAACAGCTCCTTCGAAGAGTAACCGAAAGAAATGGAGCAAAAAGTTCAAGCAATGTCGGTCGCATATCGCAATAATGGTTTTCACCATTCCGTGGATTTATTGGTCATGCATGGGTTGAAAGGAGGACAACTAAAACCTAGACAGAGGTGTCAAAAGTATGTAGAATGATGAATAGCGACATCTGTTTGGTATCCTACGTAGTCAACAGTGAGTTTCGAAACCGGAATGTGAAAACAAACTTGTGCAATTCTATAAAATTCGGTTCATCTTTACAAGACGAATTCGATATGTACGCACGCTTTCGAATGTTATCCCAATCAATCCCGGCGAAAAACGGATGTTCCTTGAATTCGTGCAAACCGGAACGACCAAGACGACGCTTGCGGTCACAGATTAATCGACGAATAAGGTCTCGGGCGGTCTCCGACACCTCTGGACAATCGTCTGGCATGGAAAAATTCTCCTGCACAGATAAACAGGGCGCATTAAACACAATGTGTGACAGGAAAGGAGCAGATCGATTTATACTTATGTGAGTTTCTCTAAGCTAGACAAGCACAGAAAGTACCTATCGTTCTGTAACGCAGAAGATTCACGATAGTAATCTACTAATGTGATTTGACAGGTTGGTTTTCCAGTCCAATGTCTCGATGCCCAGTTGACATTCTTTGCAATGTAACCAGCCCACCAACTGCACGAGCTCCACTGTAGTAATACGGTTAGGGGTTGTGACGTGTATCCACTATTGAACCAATGTTGACGATCTCTTTTGAACACACAAGTTTTCTGAACTTCTATTAGCAGTTTCCACCAGCGTAAGATGAGGGCAGATCTTGATCATATTAATAACCTAAAAGTGTGGACATTACAATGATCCGCTGTTCGAAGCTTCCCGCCTGATGAGTTCCCAGTGACGTTCCAAGTAGGCACACCCTTTTGAAAAGATGTACCTGCCGTTTTACAAGCGAGAATGAAGTTTTAACGGTACACAGTGAGTTCAGAAAGTGATAGTGTACCGGGACACAAGTGAGCTGAGTGCTGTTAAACTCAAAATAAAAGTAACAGGGCCATCTCAAAAAAGAAAAGGCTCTCCTCAAGTTTCAATGTATGAGTTAAAACCTGCTCACAGAATGCCGAGAGCTCGATAACACTCTACACAGGTTGACCGAGTACACGCATTCTGTATGCGTGTTATAACATCGAATGCCAACAGTCGCATGTACAGACTCACTATTGAAAAATGTGCATTTTGGAGTAAGGTGTGCCCGCCGTTTTGCCGTCGAGCCATGTAAGTCACAATCGCAACCCAAGAAGTTGGTAGTACATGCTTGCCTAGTTTTACCTCACCAACAGGATGATCCCAAAAAACAATCCTCAGTAGACCACAACAGCACAGTAGTAGGCACGTTTGAAAGCTAAAAGTCAGTTAACTCACTGAAATCCGAAAAGTACATCGGAGTACACAAAGAAACCCAAGTGGAATAAACGAGTGCACAAAACCTGTGAATCAGTTTTACAAAATGCTTACATTCAATAGGCCCGTTTTCACTGACTGTCTGTCCAAAGATTTGCCGAACATGTGAGAATACTAAACGTAAGATTTTGCTTCAATAGGGAGTTAAACCAAGCCAACCAACCAACCATCACAAAACCTTCTAAGCGCAAACACCAGCACAGTGAACAAAACCCACCTCAAAGTTCATTATCTGGCTGTAGGTTTCGATGAGATTCTCACTGTAGAATGGTGTCTCGCCGAATAACATCTCGTATACAACTACACCCAACGACCAAAAGTCGCATTCAACACCGTATGTACCATGACTGTCCTCAGTGGCACGCAGTATCTCTGGAGAAATGTAGTCCGGAGTGCCGACGGCTGTATTGTTTTTCACTAGGCCATTTTCACCCAGTTTAAGGCAAGAACCGAAATCCGCCAATACGATGTGTCCAGAACTGATTGGTAATAAAAGCGCACAAAACAAAAAATTTAATTAGAAAAGGCATGTGTGATATGAACTATCAAGTTTCTTATGAGCTTCGCAGTGAAATGTAAATAAATTCAAGGTTGGATCGCATGTCACAATAATCACACCAAACGCTGCCGAAAAATATTAATGAAACTGAGCTACCTAAGAGGAGAATTCAGAACGGAGTTTGCTCTAGGAGACTGAAGAGGTGTCACATGATTGGCGCTTGTCAACAGTAACTTCCATATTCCAGAGAAACACCAGAACATGTGTTCATCTCAGAGGTATTATCCTTGTTTCTGCAGTATCTAAGAAGTCCATCAGTCTCAATGCGGTATCTTCTGAAGCACAGAGGGCCAGCAATGAGAACAGACCTGTCTACGGCCTGGCAGCGGGCGTTTCAACTAACCAATTACGTTGCCACGTACACAGGAGCATCGGCAATTTCCTCACCCAAAGGTCACATTATTTTTGAACCTAAAGACTACTTATTTGTCTGTCCGATATGCTCCAGAGGTCACCTCTACCACCGCAACTATCTCGAGCGTTCTCCATTTCAAATGACGTTCGACGGGGACGTACAACCTCTTATTTCTTATTACACTATTTAGTGGGAGAAATATCCGCCGGCTTCGGGGAGCCCACTAACGTACAGTATGTGGACGACCTTGAGCCACTTAGTTATTCAACGAAAAAATGCAGACCGTGTTGAATTGGCAAACTAATATCACGGGTGCTGAAGAAGTTTACATTAATTGATGAATAGGGTCTATACAACAGATGCAGGGATGTAAAAACCAACATGTTTAGTACGACAGAGGAGTAGGACAGGACTCAAGCTATGATTTCCAGGGTAACCAAGATATTCCAATTTCTTGAAAACCCAGTTGGTCATTCAAAGTGGAGGCAATAAACATCACTAATAGGGCTGGGGACATCGCCGGCTGGAACAACCACAAACTGACTCTGTTTCGGCTGAACGCTTGTCTGTATCAATGACGGTTACCTCTTACATCCTTCCCAACTTCTATACCCCCAACGATTTTTTCATCCTGTACTGCCACCCTGACTACCTTAACGTAATGGTCAGGCTTGTGCACTGCTTCAATCCGAAGGGCTACAGTAAATAGGACTTTGGTCACAGCAGGTGAGTAAAGGAGAATGTTAGACAAAAAGTAGTTACACTCACAGGATTAAACGTCCCACCACTCCGATCGCCCAATGGTTAACTGTGACCGCTGGTGCACTATCAAATACAGTCGGAAAACCTCCGGTATCGTTCAAAAGCCGGATGCAAATTCGAATACAACCAATGCGCACAGCAGTGTTCAGAACCAGACATCAACGTCTTATTCACCGCCCCATCGGACTAGGCAAATCCATCAATGCTAAGTGAATCGGACCAGCTTTGGGTAGAATACCCCAAGAAAACCCTACCTCTTCCAGCCTCGCAGGTCAGACTCTTGAGTCATAAGCCACCAGTGAGGTTCCTCAAGGCAACTACCTTCCGCGGCATAAACGACCGGGAGGTGTAGGTTAACGTCCTCCAGACAGTGATATTAATCATCCACCACGACCTTCTCCTTCCATTTCACTCCCTAACTTTTCTATGCTCCCTGTGCCTTCGGGTGGTAATTATTTTCCAAAACCAAAATAACCGTTAAACATTGACGCATTCAACGTCCACACTCTCTGACAAGTCGGGCAGTAAACTGCTCTTGCAAATACCCTCTCAAATCTCCAACTCGATGTGTGCTGTGTGCCACAGGCGCGACTCTACGATTCTGGCACTGGTATTCACTTATCCGCACCTCTGGATAGTTGTCAACCTAAGCGCTTGAAGCTCAGGCTCCCTAGTGACATCGATGCTGAATCATGTGGCCAAGCTGAAATGAGAATTGCATCGAGTTCAACGATAGATCAATGTTTAGTCGAATGGATTCCAGACTCAATACATCGGTTAGTGTTTTCAAACATGGTGACGAATGATTGTTGTCTGAACTGGTCACACTTCTCTGTTCCATAAGAGAGACCAAACAGGTGCCTCATGATTGGCACGCACCAACAGTTGCTCCCATCCTCAAAAAAGATGCCACCATATCAGGTGACAACCAAAGAAAAACGCGGTGTAGTCAGCATAACGACGTTCGATCCAACAGACAGTTATTCAAATGCCAACGAGAACACACTCTACGACGATCACGTCGAACTTCCGAAGCAGACCAAACACTCCGACGTCGATATACCAACCGGCGATTCGAATGCTTAACATGCTAATCTTCCTTCAAAAGATGGGTTGTATTTCTGGTGTCCGAGCACAACGCATTGACAATCATGAAAGCATTCGACAAATATACAGCAACTTATAGTTTCCATGTTTTGGACACCAACCTCCACGCGAATTTCAGCACACTATCACAAACGGAATGCCCTAAACGGCGCAGACACGGGCAAAAAGCGATCACACAACAATCAGTGACAAGTGGCGCCACGCTGTTGTCGTGCAGTTTGAAGCAATCACCAGGACTCAGATCATCCTGTTGTGCATACCCATTTTGTACTGTCATTCACAAAAACCATACTCTCGTAACTGCGGGATGGGTAACTGGCATTCGAGCCAGGAGAATGGGAACAACGCTCACTAAAAGGCATTCATGAACAAATTACCCAGCTCCAGTCGGGTGAGAGAACCTCACGAAAAATGGAAATAAATGGCAGCAGCTACGAAAACTTGTCCCCAAGACGTATCTCAAGCGGCTGCGCAGTTACGACAGTACTGGATTTCTGACCTCATCAACAAGCGTCGCTCAATTCCACCTGCCTCTCAGTTTGGTGATCACCGTCGAGAACTTAAGCACAAGCTGACGGAAAGTCTGTGCAGAGACCATGAGCACCACCTGGTTGGATAATCGAAAGGGACGAGGGGAATTCTTTTAGCTAGAAATGGCAGACAGCCTTTAACTGGCCCTCAAATCGGTGGACGCATGATTGTAAATGAAAAACCTAGTTCACTTACCAACAACCAATCGCATAGACTTGACAAGTGGGATAAACACTTTGAATAACAGCGTAGTCGGCCTCAATCAGAACATACAGGCGGTGGAACCTTAATGATTAGTTGTTGCGTTTCAGATGACGACCCTCCGACGGGATCAGAAGTGGTTCAGAGGCTTAAGTTACTGAAGCGTAACAAGGCAGCTGAACCAAATCTCTTCCTCTCTTCATGCAACGATGGTGGAAGAAGGATGACATCAGAACTCACAAAACCCCGTCAAATGGTTTGGGGAAGTAAACAGCTACTTCGTGATCGGCGCCTATTAACAGCGATTGCCATTTAAAAAGGGATACCCGGAGTTTGGGTAGCAATCAAGGAGGCACCAATCTAGTCTGCTGCGTTCAAGTTACTCACTGGTCTTATATTTCGTTGACTCACTCAGTCCAAGGAAAGTCTGATATATCAGACAGTGACAGATAGAATTCCGATCCGGTCGAGGGCTGGTTGACCGTATGCTTATTTTACAACCGATCTTGGAGCGTCGGCACTCTTACACGCGGTCGATGCTCATGGTCTTTTTGGACCTAAAGGCAGCTTCCGATTCCGCTGCTCGTAACGTCCTCCAGAATTGCTTCCTGTGCACTGGAGCCACAGAGATACACGTTGGTCCGATCCAGTCGAGCGATGACTCATCCGGTCGCGCACGTTGTCCTTGATCCGATCGCGGCAGGTTTTCGAACGTACCTCCCTCCCGCGTTGAGGTATTCGGCCGAGCGTTCGAAAACTCGCACCTCCGACCTGACAATCCACCACAATACGGCTCTCCATGTCGTCTTATGGATGCGACCCTAAAGCCCCAGAGGGATGATCCTCTGCCTCCAGAGATGTCCTAGACTAGCAAACGCCGTCACAGCCTTAGAGGTACGCGCTCCAATTTCATCCTGTACACCTCCGCCGGCGCCGGCGCCGCTGATGCAACTTCCTAGCTTCACAAACCCATCAACAACCTCCATAACTTCGTTATCCAACATGAAACCGATGTGACCACAATTGTATTACAGAAGCACTTCGCACTTTGCTGCTACAAAGCGTACCCCGAGGTGTTTACAGAACGCGAAATAGCGTCCAGCATTTCTTGTGCTGCTTGACAGTTGTCAAACAGCAACATCATGTGATTAGCCTCGCTGATAGTTTTATTGACAAATGGTCACCTAGGATCAGTGGCCGACTTTGTCGGTAATCCCTGGAACAAGAGCGGTTTTCATTTCTTTAACTTCCCCCATTTATCAAGTCTAAAGAGCAGCCTTCAGGTTACGTTTCAGCTTCCTACGGATATGTATCCTGGACTTGTTATACGAACTGCCAGGAGAAGTGTTTCATTTAACGTGTAACAATTTAAGGGATTTCTCCGAGATTTAATGTCCACTCAGCCCATGTACCTCTGTGCCATACGCCACAGTACATACCGCATAAATTGCTTGTGAGATTTGGGTCCAGCAACTATTCGGACCTCCGAAGTGATAACTGCTAAAGCAGGTCTCTAAGCTGGTTTAGTACCTATACTTTACCGACGGTATAGCCAGTTTCCCAACAGCCAGTCGTTACCGTCGGTAGGATCGTTGTCCAGCGGAAGTGAGAACAAAACGAGAAAGTACCAACGCATGACCTGAATCCAAGTGCGTGCTTCAATAAGAACGACAGTCCTGAATGGAACTTCGCCACCTGTTACCAACAGCTGTGTGGTCTACCTGAGACCAAACCTGGTTCACAGAAGGTGGACACCAAATACAACGATGACGCGCACAACACCTAAAATTAGTGCTAGCAAAGAATAGCTCATTCTCAGCGCACACTTGCAAAAATCGTCTGCCATTATCCAACCGATGATGCTATCCCAATCTTGTCACCTAGACGACATTCGACCTCACCATGTCGGCCAACCTGGATGCTCATATCTCCGGCCAGAACGACTATATTAGAACCACGCGTCGACTGAAGGAAAGCGGTCAGATCGGAGTAAAACGCATTCCTTAAGCAAACGTCATTACAGTCAGTTGGAACGTGAGCAGGCGCGATTAATAGATTTCTAGCAGTTCAGCTTCCCGTGCTGGCCTTAACAGAACCTGCCAAGCAGACGGCAGTCTACTAGGAACAGGAATCCGATCTACTGATGCAGCTGTGGCCGTCGTGTTGAAGACCATTACTACTCCAGCCAGATCGCTAGCGGCGGCTGTGGAACCATCCGAATCGTATAACCCGTATAGGGTGGACAATGCAAGTACAGTTGGTTCCATACAGTGGCTACTGTTCTGGATCCTAGTCTCCGAGATACAGCAGACATCGACTTACAACGAGTCCAACGTTCGGCCGAGAGCCACCTGCTGACCCATTTGTCTTAGAGTGCGAACTTTGAAGCCACTTATATTAATTCACATTCTAGGTCTAAGCAAGGGACGAGGGAGGCCTGAGGCTGAATGACAAAAGATGGGACTTACTGACACAGTGTTACTATGATTAGGTGTATCTATTGTGGACCAGCAGAGTAATCATCAGAAAAGTGGGGTTCTGGAGGGGTCTGAGAGGTAAATTTGGTAGAATGGTGGTGGAAGGATCAGCAGTAGCATATTCTCGCCTATTTACCCTGTCGTAGGCAGTAGACACGGAAACCCGGTTTGTACTACAAGACGGCCGATACAGTATGGAATTAAGTGTTACCAGTATTCACGATTGTGTGTGGGCTGAGATAGTTCCAGGACGCCCAGGACGAAACAGGAAAACGATTAAGGTCCTCAACCAAAGAGTTTGGCTTAAAGGCGTGTACCGCAAGACAGCAGATGGGTGACAGTGTACCAGAATCGGTACTTTTTCCGGAATGTGATTTATCAGCCCTCTAATCATTGTTCTGCCTAGTATGACTAACTCTGTCGGCGTGGATGGTACACGGTCCACTTTAGCTCGAGAGGTCACCGAGACCGTAAGCCGTCACACTTCATCAAGGTCCAATTTCTTTATGGGAATTTTTTGTTCTTCCTAAGCAGTATACCATGTATGATCAAAACAACACAGCGTTAAAAAGAGCCCGAAAACAAAAAACTGTAGTGCGTGGTGGTTTCATCAGGTGGCTGAATTAAACAATACAGAGGAAGCTCACCTTTCCAGCAAAACATTATCTGGTTTTATGTCGCGATGAACATATCCCATCTGATGCAGCGAGTTAATAGCCAGCACGATCTCTGCGACATAAAATCGCACAATATCTTCAGGGATTTTATCGTCAAACTTGCTGAGCATAGTGAGCATATCTCCGCCATTGTAAAAGTCCATTAGGAAATACTATCGTCTTATGACTTTAAAAGAACATGCGACGTACCAGAAACTTCTCATCCTGAAACGTGTGATGTAGCTTTGCAATCCAAGGCGAATTGTGAACAAGTGCTTTCACCATAACATCCCTTTCTTCTTGAAAGCACGCCCTCTATACTATAGGTTAACAAAAGAAAACTGACCTACATCAGACCGTTTGAGCATATCAAATTTGTGTAGAGACTTCAGCGCATAAATTCTACTGTTCGTTTTCCACCTTACGACCGATACTTCACCGAAAGCACCGGAACCAATTAATCTTATTGTTTCGAACTCATCTCTACTAATCCAACAGCTCTCGATCTTTTCAACATAACGCTTCACTACAAAGAAATAAACGCACACAGTAACCCTTACCAGCATTGTAGAACTTGATGCAGTTACGTTCTGATTTGTGTTGAGGAAGTTTGCATTCGTAATAAAGACAAACGATGGCATCCAGAAGATATTCAATGCTGACAGAGGATTCCCCGACAAAAGGGGAGCACAAGGTGTACAGAGAGGTTAGATCATTTATTCGTTCCTCCAAAGAACGATCGCAGACTTTCATTTCTCCGGAGCAATCGCAACTCTTGGAATTAATATATACAATATGAGGGAAGTCAATGTTCCGAATACAGCCGTTTTAAAGCCCGTTCATACACAACATTAACAAATATAACAGGCGATTTCGTGATACCATGCAACAATCACTTTGCACTTATCATTGCCGCCGCATCCCAGGAGAAACTCGCTTCTCCCCAATCCCAGAAGAAAAAAACAATTCAGACGCGTCCGATGACCTTGAAGTTTAGTTTTCTCGGTAGTGCAGTAGATTCAGCGATTCGCTAGTTTCATTGATTTCTTACGCAGCTGAAATTACCATACGTGCATAGTACCCCCGCCCCGAAGCATTCTGATAAGAGCCGGGAGCACGGGGTGTGTCGTTTTGCAACAGATTTGATCTCGGTTTGATAGTCAAATTACTGTCTGTCTGCTCCAGTCACGTGAACTGCTGAAATTGTGAGAGTATAAGGAGTGTGTTGAGTGTTGGCGCAGCTAGCAGCAGTCGTGCACCTAGGGAGGTCGCATTTTTTTGATGTGTGACAATGGAAAGGAAAGTCTGTATTGATAGGGAAGGGGGAAGTTAGATGAGAAGTATAGGACGAAGCAGGAAGGGAATCATAACGAAAGTACGTGGGTCTATATGTGCCCGACTACCAACGGCCATCTCAGAATAATCTAGCCATTTAGCTGTTTCTTGTGTGCATTTATTGATAATGCCAGGACAATCTTTGCTGAAAGTGCATTCTATGTCGGACAAGCTAACACAGCAAAATAATACTGTCTATATAGGAGGCTGTCACATGGTATGGAAGACCTGTACGCACAGAACTGTGCGACTCACTGTGTTGACGACTGTGAGAATATTTTGGTTGGGGTGACTCAGGGAGCATGGGGTTGAGTGTTTTAGTACAAGGTCACCTCTCGAACGCCTGTATATCACAATGAATGGTTCCACTTTCTACAAATGGTCCTGGATGACCTTCAAAGCAATTTCGTCGTTCTTGCAGTACGACACGCATGCGTGAACTTTGGCTTCCGGCGGTGGCCTAACCAGTCTGCTACAGATGCGACAGAAGTTATCGATGGAGAAATTCCCAATAACTTTACATAGAGTCGCTAGCCTGCTACCGGCTTCATTTAACGGCAGCATTATGTTAGTACTTGGGGAGAGGTCTAATGTGACAGCGGTACGTAGGTCGCGCTTTTGATGAACCTTTGCTAGAACAGCGTTATCGAAGCGACATGCTCTAGTGCTGTGATGACGAACGTGCAGTCTTCGACTCGGACGTGTTGAAGAGCAAACGACTTGTCATAGGCCGTGGATCCAGATCTGTATGAAACTCGCCGAATTTTCGTATCGTCCGCACACATCACTAGGGGAAGGTCACTTTAGACCGGGACGTCATTAATGTAGAAGAGGAATAGGGGGGACCCACTATAGAGCCTTGTGGCACGCCAGCAGTGGAGGTTAATTTCCTGGGTAGCTCACCATTAATTCTAACTTTGCATGTCCAGCAAGTTAGCTGTTGTTTGAATCCAAAATAGCCCACACTGCGTAAGCCCATATCATTCGAGTTATCCAATATTATATTGTGATCGACTTTTTCGAGCCTTCCGTCGACATTGTGGGTGGATTTGAATGCTGTTTGGGTTATACTCCTGCACGAGATTATGCAGCTTAGCGGCCACGGCGCCGAGGGGTTAACCCGCTGGCGAGACCTGTATGTGGAAGGTTGAAGTCGCCCGGAACGATGGCGACATGTCTGAGAGTTGCATTGACCCATCTAACGGTATTGTGCCTCCTCGTCACCCATTCTGAAGCTGTGGGCGGGGACTCTTCATGTGAAAGCAGAGCTGAGTGTGAGTTTGGGGCTGCGCGTAATTCCCACGGAACATAAACTGCTATGCTCCCAACTCTGCTGTCCGGGTGATCCTTGTAAAAGATTAAATAACCATGGAATTTTCTCCCTTGGTCGGACACATCTGGCGTCAACCATACGTCCACTCGGCCTGCGATCTTAGGTTCCTTCGAATCGACAAGCCGCCGCAATTCCTGTACTCTGTTTCTCAGAGAAGTGGAATCAATAAACACACACCACCAGCTAGATGCGTGTATCCGAGTGCCCTTACCTGGGCTAAAGTCTGTCTTCAGATGAGTAACGGATACTACCTGAGCTAAGGCGACCCTTTTGAGGACTCCTGCACAAGGAATTTTGGCTGTGAAAGAGGTGATGGGCTACTGATAACCGGTATGGCTGCTGTTATTGCCGCTCGCGTGTGGCAATGTTGATACATGGCTGCCAAAATGATGTACATCTAGACATGCGTTGATTCAGACATTGGTTATCACATCAGTATCGGAAGATACCTTTATTTTTTAGGAAAAGGATTATATTGTGGCTTCCAACGCGATGTTTGATAACCGTGAATTTCGCACTTCCTCGCAGCTCCAAGAGTGCCTTCAGAGAAGGATGTAGGCGGTATTTACTTTCGTGGGGTGAGCCGTAGATCGAAAACGATCCTGGAGTATCACAAGGTATGGTTGCATGGTTTCCTGGAAATCGTCCACATTTTTACCGTTATGGGAACCATGGAAGTCTCACAAGTGTATACTGGAGTGTGCCACGTGTCCGGCGGATTATACTGCTGTTAGTTTTGATAAGTCAGTTCTCGCAACACATGTTGTGGTCCACGATTTCACGTGGCCTGACAAAGTGCTTGCCTGGTTATCAGCTCTTTCGAGTTAGAGCCCAAACACCCCATTAATCGTCTGGTATATTAGTCCCATCCTACAGATTGTGGAGTATCATTGAACTAAACGAACGCAGGAGTCTTTTCTAATACAACGCGCCAACTACTAACTATAAGCAGTATAGGGGCATGTTTACTCCAACCTTATCACAGACGCTGATATGGGAAACATCCGCCGCAAGTTGAAGCTTGGAATATCAAACGAGTTTGTTATTTTAGAATGGGAACGGCACGTTAGAAAACCTCGGGGAAGCGCCGTCTGCTGCATGTGCAATAGGTGGGGACCTGTCGTAAATCTTGAAACAGCACGCTGGTTCCTCCACGGTATAATAAGACGATTGATAGGAAATCGGGTTCTGCTCCTTGATGTAATTACCACGGCAATCTTGGACCCGAAAATACGCGGCGGTCCATGTTAATTGAGCCCAAGACGAACCAAAAGACGGGTGCAAAAAGCAACTTTGTTCGGCCCCAAAACGTGTGCGACAAGGAGAAAAATTGCATGGTATTTATAGGGTGCATAGTGACCTACCAACATTCTGGAATCAGAAACCCCATGGAAAGACATCAAAAAAGTAGTTAAGGTCACTAAGCCACCAATGAGCGTATCGGAATAGAGGCCAGACAGGTAAAAACTAGTGGAGGTCACCTCTTGAATGTCCACGACATTTCCGCTTATTATGATTGTATAGGATCGTCCTCTCGAGGAAGGAGGCGGTTTTGGACGGAAAATTGTTTTTCCTCCAGTAGTTGCGCCCCACACGGATTGACGGCAACGGGTATACGCCTATCTCTCTTGCCCTGCCAACGCAAATTAAACTATTCCGATGTTTCCCACATGTTTTGAATGTGGATGACACCCACGAGGCAAACAAGCACAAGTATGTCATTAAGCACTTCCTCTTGTCCACGAAGCTGGAATTCATATGATTTTCTAGTGACAGATGGCATTGGACACGGCCGACTCGCGATGTACCGGTGTGTTCATAGTGAGAAGTATGTTTTACTACGTAGGTTGTTCGAAAGTTTTCGAGGAAGGACGGGCGAGCACACTGCGGTAAAGACAATTGTGATTGACAAGATGGTTGAGCAAATGAGGACAGCCCGTTAGATGTTCGGCTGCGACATCATGTTGTGTCAATTTCATGCACTTGACGCTGTTCATAAGCAGGTAAGTGAATAAAATTCGTTCATCATGTTTGTTAGAAGACGAACTCCTTCCATTCGTCATCAGTTCAGCCGAATGGCTACATCAGACAATGAGTAAGAGGAGACTACACCCTTACATCGTGTGCCGTGTGTTCAGACGTGACCGCGATATTATCCATCTAACCGATAGGGAGTTCATGATATTTTGTGTCCGTGGCTTCACGTCAAACACTGGTGAGCCATTCATACGCAAAGCGTCGTTGTCTATTTCAGAAATCACACGGATAATGGGCTGCAGAATGCCAACGGACGGTTGAAAAAGAGGACGCGCCGCAGGGACTTCTCCGCCGTTGTCATTCGAAAGATATGGGTACACAGCGAGTGGCTGATGCGAGAGTTTGAAGTGCAAAATACCTACAGTTGCGACCATCGTGAAGTTGTCCATCCTGACTAGTACGCCAAGAACATCCTTTACTGAATGATCACGTTCGCAAGTCATCTTGTCCGAGAACATCTCAACGGACGGACCCCACCACCACATTTCAAAACAGTAGCTGAGTGCAGGAAAAGTGGTTCTCTAATGATCGTCTTGAGCATTGCAGTTCTGTGTGCACTATGATGGCGACGCTTCCGTTGTCGATAACATGCAGGGTACTTGTAGGTGTAATTTTTACCGTCCAGCGTGTCTTTTCTACAAACATGTTCTGCCAGTGTTTCAGAAACATTTCTACCCATACGGTAAGACTTTCCCTCATGCTTATTTCCGCCTACGAAGGTTGCATCCCCATTTATGAACGGTGACTGGCAGAGTAAAACTTGTCGAATCGAACATTGGTGCGCCCACAGCTTCGGCCTCTTGCTGCAAACAACTTCAAAGGTTGTTGTAAAGCCCTGCGTAATATACCTGCAAAACTGCATGACTGCAGCAACCGCACGGTAGTGACGGCTTTCACCAGCATCATTGCTGTCGCGAGCAAAGTGATAGAACCTGCTGAGACTGACTTATCTTCGTTCGGCTTCCTCATTGCCGCATTTGCAGGCAGTAAGCAACCGAGGTGAGTGAAAAAGCCTGAAACAGGATTGTTTCGTGGGCACTGCGGTGAATCCGTGCAGATGAACAGCTGGGGCTGCGATGCCAACCAACCGGTTTTTCACTCTGAGTGCATTCGGATGGCAGACGTAATTAAGTGTCTATTCTGTGGCAAGCAGCTTCAACATCAGGCAACTTGTAGGTGCATGTTTTAACTTCACGGATTTGTCAGGTACCTTTTCCCCAGCTACTGTTTACACTCCTCAAGTGGTTATGAAAAGGGGGTCGCACGGCATCCCTAACGGGAGTCAACTCAGACCGGCCCGCGGACAGTGTACCTCTTGTACACCAGCCGAAGAAAGCGCAAATCATTGCAACGAGAAGCGATTATCCCTTTGATACAGTCGGAGCAAGTGCTTTCAGTTACGTGCGTACGCGGTGATCTTGCAGATATCAGATTTTATGAAGGGGATGACGGGGACTTTATCTGATACACGGCTTCGATCATCAAGAAGGACACCCAGACCACATGCAAACCAGCGGCTACATTCTCTGCTGAAGAAGGGCGGAGGTAGTATGTACCAATCTCCACAGACTTCACATGGGTCATTCATGTCGGTTTCTTCCTTATGAATTCACACGTCCATCTATGTGCTCAAGCTTATTTCAGCACAGGGTACTGTTTACCTTCACTGGCAAGCTAGGGAAGTTGCACAGAACTTCCGTAAGCTTTCCATTGGGGAGTTCTCTCCAAAGTCGGTCGATGACCACGTGAAGTTTTCCGCATTCCAGCACACGCCATGGTTCCATGAAGTCTTTACAACCGTGGTATCAGCGAATGGATAGACATGCTGAATGTAACTGAAAGAATACCGTTGACTTGCCCAGTATTTGCATATTTTTCTACGCTGCAGCTTGTCTACCGGTGTGTCTTACGTTTGCAGCCTTATAAGAAGCTTTGCCCCCTTGCTCCAACGACGTTATAATCGCTGAAAATATAATCACGTTTTCCTTTTAAATTACACCTGAATTTCAAGTGAAGCATGTCTTACCAAGTCGGTGGCACCGCTCCTCAGTAGAATCCGCCATTAATTCTCCGAACTAACGCGAAATACAACTCATCGTTATTTCTCCATTGGTCGCCATACTGTAATATTCCAATAAGTCAATCAAGAGCGACAAAACACACAATGTTCAACGTTCCTAATCGAAGCACAATGAAGTGTACCTCACACAAAAAGAGAAAAGGCACAAGGCAAAGAGGAGCGTGTATTAACACAACACAGATACCGAAGGAGATTCAGTTCATACCGAGTCATTGTCCATATATATATAGGGGATCCCACGGTCAGGAAACAAACCACCAATCAGGAGTGGCCTCATGTTCACTGACCGCTGACCTCGGGGTCTGGTTGGCCATCTTCCTCAGCCCGGTGCACAGATGCGGCCAGCCCGCCTGTTCGAGGACCTGAAAGGGAGCGGAAGGGAGTGTATGTGGTCAAGCAAGATGGCGGCACACTACAAGCTATCACAATATCACTGAACTATTGCACATTCCTTGTTTACGCCTCTAAAAGATTAAAACACAGACATTTCCAGCGAAAGAATTCGACGGCTTTACGAACTCAATCACGTCAACACATTTAGAAACTCAAAAACCGTTTTTGCCTCAGAGATTACATATATATTTACGGTCTACCGACAACAGGTAACACAACCAAATTGCATGTTCAGTCGTGTTGAAAACTTTGGAGGTTGTGATATACCGCTCATCGGAACCTCTCAGTAGCTCATGGGAAGTGAGACTTCACTCTTAGGCAAGAATCATTGAGCCTGGGAAAGGAAGATGCTGTTAAAACGGTCTCCCCGAAGTTCTTTCTCTGGCCGATGGCACCCGTCCCGGTGAGATTTGCGGAGCCCGCATAACGTGGGCTGATCATCTATGTCTAGCTTAGATGGATGACGAAGAGATCTCCATTGCAACTGATGATCAGCTTTAGTATGGCTGAGCAACGTGCTTGCGTTTCCTGCAGCACTATGGTTGAGATTGTTCAGCGAACTCGGAGCAGTGACTATGCCAGGGTGTGTTTGCGCCTCGTGTTCCGAGCTGGGGTACATTTGAGTAAATATTGCATTCGAGCAACGGCTGAAGGCCTTCCTGGTTCGTGCTCTTAGGCGATATGGACGCGCTCACTTGATGTGACACGGTCACATTGCCTTCATTACACTTTTGCGTAGTGTTCTGCGGAAGCTGACTTACTGGCCAGTATAGGAGGCGGGGAAGCTTTGTTGTGTTTGGCTAAGGTGAAGTTGGTTGGTGCTGGTGTATCAGGATGCATGCTGTAGAAGGTGGGGAACTGACTGAATCGCATACTTCTTTCTTTTTCAGGGTGATGTTATCCCCAGGAGTGTTTGATCGTCAAGTCACACAATGTCATGCAAAGTCCGGACTCAGTGTGTTCCACGGCTGTGGATACATGTCTGTTTGCAGTGAACCCAGCAGCTACAGATGTCACGAGCCATGGCTTTGTTGCAAAGCCCTACTACCTTCGAGCATGGTCCACAAAAGTTGGTAGTCTAATTAATCGCACGCCACGTCAAGTGTAAAATTTCTCATGAAACTATGGAATTTCAACGGCGACCCTTCAGAAGGTTCTTGCTCGATTTTTGGCAGACCCACACTGATAACTAAATTGCGCACATACTGCTCCATGGACCACCCTTGGATCTCGTAAGGAGGCCTATATGACGAGCCACATGAGAGGACGTTCGCATCCATCCTCCCGGTTGGTTCCTCAGTCTTACCAAACACGGACCTTCTCTTCAACCTCCTGCGAAATTCTAGTTGTGCCTCCATAAGCCTTAGCTCCTCGAACTTTGGACGCATTTCTTCTTCAATAAGGCTGTCGTCCATCACCAAATTTCACTTAAGTGAACAACGGGTTATAGCTAGGACAATATTGGGGAGTTTGGATACACACTCTATGTTCTCCGGTGGGGCTGCTACTGTCCCTACAGCTATCCCTGGGCACGGTCCCTGCTTAGTTCTGTGGGTCCCGAACATGTCACAATCATATGATACATCAGACAGCTCGATAATTCCAGACACTTCCCTGTGACGATCATGAGAATCCCCAGAAGAAGAAGGCACATACAAAGAATGAGCTGAAGCAGGAACATCGGAAACATTTAAATAAGTTTTGCTAACGTCATCAATGTGGGTCAACTGAGGATCACCGCTCAATTGTTGGAGGTAGAGAATAGGACTAGTTTCCACACAGTGAGGCACAGCCGGCAAGCCCAGTGACACGGTTCTCCTCTGAGAAGCTTTGGTTGATTGGTAGCCAGGAAAACGTCCTTGCACATCACGCGTGTCAACTACGATTAGCCCGACCATTGTCGAAGGACTGATAGTTTCCACCTAGTTGGCAGATAGATTTGGTCTCAACCAACGCGGATTTATCGAGCTTTGTTGATTTTGGACGTTTGGTGGCTGTTCGAGCAACACTTAGTCTTCTCGCAACGTCTGTCGATATGCTCGATCCAGGAAAGTCGCGTCTGTGTGCAACAAGCGCGTGTAAAATCCGAGCCCGTGGAGCAACCAGTTTGGATCCAGAAGGGAGGACGGTCTTATTGGCGAGTTTCTTATTAATAATGTGCTAATGTTCAAAAACATTTTGATAACCCAAACAGCGGAAGACAACAACAAACCTCGATATTGAATCCACCAAATACTCAAGTTCCGAGAGTAACGATTCGCGCAAATATGATCAAATGCAACAGTCACGTAGTGGCTAAGCGGTCAAGCTAAAAGAAACCGGGGTACATATAAACGAAGGTCCGACAAGGGAAACTAAGGAAGAAAAACTACGTAGAAACAAGCAAACATTATCAAGATTCAACAATACACTGAGATAATCATTCACAGCAGGAATGGTCTGTCACGCGCGTAACTTGAGCGGTGGTTTTAGACTGCAAGAAAAGCCGTAATCAGTATAAGGAATTCCAACGTAAGAAGAACCAATGAAAAGAGAATAAATAGGGCAGTGAACGTGGTTCTGGACGTTATATTAACACAAATATCATCAAACGCTCATGCAGACAGCTACTTCTACAGTGCCAACAACAACATTCGTTTGGCGGGCTTGCCACACGCTTATTTCGAGGCAAAACACAAGAATTACCTAATACATTTGATACGTCCCCCCATCTTAACGGTAATACTGGAAAAGTTCAAGTCTGGTGTGCTCTCTGCCTCCTTGACGTGACGCTTATGTTTCAAATAATCCTCTGAAAACATTAATTTAAAATTACCCAAAACCACTCGTATGGAAGACAACAGTCACAGGGAATCGCGAGGAGTCAGGGGGCGGTGCAAGATGAATTCGGACACTTTCACTGAATAAGGGGCTATACACACTCGACCAAGTTGCAATGCCATCGTTTATCCAGGATGAACTGAGGACGACACAAGCTTCCTCATCGAAAACCACGACGGAGTACATCTGAAGCGGAAACGTACCATTTGTTAAAAAATAAGGTTTACAGTGATGAAAGAAATACACAGTGAACAGTTATGCACAGGAATGTAAAATGGGCATATGAACGGAATGTGCATCCAACGGAATGAGTAAACACTTAGCCATTATTCGCAATACGGGCGCCGTGGAAATAATTTCGCTGGGTCCAGTCACTACAAACATGAACAAATGCTGGGACGCTAGACTGTGATTGAACAAAGGTCTTGCAGTTTCCCAAAACGGGTTGTACTGAACTGTACAATCTGGGGGTATCAGAGTGAAGAATATTTACAATGCGGCAAGAGTAGTCGTCAATGATCACGACGCTTTCGGGAGCAACATTTGTGAACAAAACATTATACCTCAAAACAGGTGAGCAGTGACGAAATGTTGGGATGTTCACAGGCATACCGATATCTGAATGCGAGGTGGCATCATCGTTCACATCGGATGCGGACATATGTTCAGACCAACGCCTGTAAATCTGACCAACAAGATTATTCGGACTGTGAACAATAGATTTCAGTTCGTACGTGAATGATTCAAATGCGAACGCCGAAAACTGGTGCAGAGTACCGTGGTTTGAAACATCGTCAGCAAGATGACCATACAATCGTGCACAAGTGAACGTGAACACAATGATCAATTATCCAGAGAACTCGTGATAAGCAAGATGAGAAAGGGATGAAAAAAAATGCAAATAGCCACGGAAAGATCTACAAAGTTTTATACTTTGCATCGTCCAAAATACCTCTCAGAACAACAGATCATAAAGTAAAAACTGTTTACATTCGGTTGCTTCCTACTGCCTGAATTCAAGTAGCTCAGAACATTTGCGGGGGAAATCACAATTCCGACTTGTTTGGCACCACTGTATTCTGGCATTGAATCGGGTAGTCGCTTGGGAACTGATACGAGCGTTCTGTGACATAGACCCCGAGGTCCAGTTGCTGATCAAACGACGGGCCAACCCGGAACACACAGAATGCATGTAGTCTATCGGGAACAACGTATCATATCATTTAGAAGGTAACGGAAAGAGGAGGCGATCACTGAACGTGAGGTGCGAAAAGTAGCATCGGTTCTTGCGGAGGCGACACTCAAAGTAAACGTCACCTTGAGATTGAAGAACAGTCCTTTCTGATTAAGTTCATCACAGCCATGATATTAACCATGGCCTCGTATTCGTTTACCAAACGAACAAGCTGGTGTATCACAGATGATGGCCTTAAGGTTTACGCTCACGTTGGTCCCCGCAAACGGTATACATGCTGATAGCACACCACGCAGTTCATTAACAACGTCAAGAAGATAACAGTTAACGTCTTCCCGTTTGCTCCTTCTAGCGTAGATTCCAACATTGGAGGGTCGCAGCTTGAACAGCTCGCAGAGACGGCATAAGATAGACCATAAAGTGTACTTTCCCGACTTGATCAGTGACAAGCCATCAATATTCAAGTGTATTGCAATAGCGACGACGTCCCGCAACTGATGACATGGCAACGCTTTTGTAGTGCCAGTAACCAAACCGAAATATGCATGTTCACCAACATGCACGTCATGTATCAACGAAGTTTACGAGGTTTCCATCGGTGCTGCTGCATCCGACGACAGTTCAGGCGGTCTTTCCCTCTGAATTTGCAACAGCCGACTGAATTACACTCTGGGAATATTACTTGAAACAACCCGATCTCGAAGCCGGTCGACAAGGTTTTTGACAACACAGAATGCGCATCTTTAGCATCACGGATTTCCTGCAACAATTCACACTGTTCTGCTTGCTCGGTAACATCTAACATTGTCGGTTACATGAAGGAAGCATTCGCAAACACCTTATAAAAAACTGGTTGCATGGCACTCGATAAGCTCCAGCCCAGTGTTGGAAATTCAAGCGTGGAAACTATCCACAGCACGGCGGATGTGACCATAAATGGTGGAACGACTGACCAGTAATTCCACACCCCGCTGAGAGCAGTACACATTCGTTAATATAAATTCACATTTTGTTCAGATTGCTGACTGTCAGTCATCTTTAAGCCAGACAAAGAAATGGCAGCGAGCGTAGAAACTTGACAAGGAAAACCAGATGAAATTCGAATATGACGAAATCGGACGGGTTGTGCGTTGAAATGTAGCTAACGAAAAAGCAGCTATGCGTACCATGAATGGTTTCGCATATATGAAATTTTTTCGTCGCGGTCCGTATGCGAGTTCATTTGCGGAGGCAAATTATGATGGCGAAATTAATCCCGCAGCATTTTGTTCACGTTCATTCTTGTTGCTTCCTCAACGGTCACAAAAACGTAGCCGTATCCTATCCTAGCTTGACGTAATTCACCCTTAAATCTCACACCGATTAAATGCCGAGCATATTTCACCCCAAAACTGCCGCAAATTATCCCTAAATAATCGCTATTGTGTGCAAGCAGGGCTCATCTTACATTTTTGAAGTGTCAGAAAGTTCCAATATGGATAACATTCGAAGCTCCAGCATTCTCTTCAACACACTGTTAACAGAAATCACCAATCTGTTGCGTTGCCCAAACAACGCCACCGTATTTAATGTGCCAGCCAAGCCGCACCTAGAATGCGTTGAAAAGATGTTCTCAGAGATTACTAAAGTAGACCCAACGTCGTATACCTGCATCCGTCCTCTTAGGAAGACATTTTGCTGCCCGTTGATATTCAAATTCCAGAGCAAGGCAATTGTAAAACAGTTCGTACAGAACCAGGACCTTATTAAGTCAAAAATCTGGCCTAAGTTATTAAAAATTAGGAGTACAGAACGCCCCTTGAAAGAAAATGTCAAAATCTTTTACTGGTCAGGACCTCCGTCTCTAATCAGCACAGCGGAATCCAAAGATGATAAACTGGGTCCCGAAGATCGCGCAGCCTCGCTTTGTTGCACCGCACCTGAGAGTACCAACGATCCTACCGACAATGCTAACGCCACCAGAGAAACCAAATTCGCTGACCTGATTGATCTAACAGAGGATCTTGAAAGTTCCAACAGCTTGCCGAGCGTAGATGTGACCTCGGTCGAGGAATCAACTGGCAAATGAATGTAGGCGAATGAATGTGTCCATACAGAAATCAACGGAGCGTCTAGACCGCAACCTCCCCGCTTGGAATCTGGCTCAAATAAGGTAGGACGTCGGCAGTCTATTAGTCAAAGACGTGTTTGTGTCCCAACTTCGAACCAATCCTGTTGGAAACCACGAACGGACCACGGGTGGGGTCTGATAGTAAACTCTCTTCAACTCACTACCCTTTGGGCAGCTCTAGGTTTCCTCCCTGGTATCACGATGGAATAACCAAGCAAAGAAACACAAATCTGTACCCAGCAAATAGAAAGACGCATGTCTTACAAACTTCCAATTTCAGGCCTCTGCCTATCAATGGCAATCTCTCGCGTGACGCATCCATTCATGTGGGACTAAACTGGAGCCCCCTGAATTTGTTTACTCTACGTTTAACGTCCCTTTAATAAGGATAGCCCATACACTTTGAATGCCTACCTAAACGCAACCCTTGATCTCTTTGTTGGCAACGTGCATGTGGGTATGCAAGTTCACCCCAGCCTTATCCTTCTTTAGCGGGACACATATTTCAAACCTCCCCCACTAACGAGCACTTTTCCAACATTTCATCCCATGGACTCAAACATACGTGACGCCCAATCATTCTTTAATTAGATCACTATGAGGACACCAGATCAGTGAATGTCACCGGAGTCCTTGTATCACAAAGACATTTCTGTTTTAGACATTTGTAAAGATCTATAAGTGAGGCGGGACGAAAAAGTGCACTATGTTCACCGCTTTTTAATGCAGTAAAATGCAGGAAGATACATATTTTTAGATCTTTTTTCTTTATATATAATCTTTCTATTATTCTAATCACTGAAACGTGGTGCACCCTTGAAACTCCAGACACACAACTCAGTTTTGTAGGTTGTCGCATGTTACGCAAAAATCGTGATATAGGAAGAGGTGGGGGCTAGGCAACTTAACTAAGGGGGCAATATTCTCGAACAACACTCGATTATCCACATCTTAGTACAATAGATGATTCTTTGAGGCTGTTATTGTCGACTGGATCCTGTGAATTACTCTTGGGATGTGTTCACAGACCACCTAACGCCACTGATGACGACATAAAGAACCTTATCAATGGACTGAACTATGCATCAACCTTATCTTCACAGTACACAATAATTGGCAGAGGCTTCAACCTGACCAGTATCTCCTGGACCTGTTTCACAGTCCCTGCAACTCAAGCTGAGTTCCTCTCATGTGTCTAAATAAACCGATGGCGTCTACATTTTTTAGCACCTACTAGACAAGACCACACATTATAACACACCGTTACCACAGGCATCTCTTCTGCTACTGCATCCGTCTTGAAACAATTTTCAGGAAGTGAACATAACATAGTCAACATCATGTTCAACCTAAACGCTGTAAAAGAGTCGACCGTTACACACTACCGCCAAACTGAATTCTTTAACTGGAACGTTTTCACTGTAGCCCTCGTCTCGCCCTCTCACGCGTCCTATCACTTGACCAGCTGACTAGTCTAGGTGACGCTCATTGCCCCAACCTGCATATGCCCGTTCACCGGCCCGACAGCTCTCTTCCATACCCGAGCGCACGCACGCGCGTAGTCACCATCTGCGCACTGAGCCAATTGGAACGCTCCAATTGGATGTGATTCCGTGCGGTCGATACACAGGCATGCATGACGCGGTCGGACCCGGATCGGAACACAACTGCACCAGACAACTGAACGACAACAACTGACTGCCAACTGTACAGGACAGGACACGGTCCAGACGAGCGCTACTGCATTAAGCTTGTACACCAAAATCCCAACAATAAAGATCCAATCCATTGACTTGACCTTTTCATTGACTATCTTTGAGATATCGTTATTTGTTAGTGCGTACTCAAGCTATCACGGTTAAGAGTTCCACTACAAATTGGTGCCGCGACCCGTTTTTGGATCAATTCTCCGTCTCACATTTGCACCGCAAATTCACTTTGGGATCTATTCGCTTAGCACTTCTCCAGCGCGCATTGTTTGTCATCATTCACCATCCGTCCATCACTAGCTATGGAGCAGAATCTCACTGATGACAGCAACGTTGAGGACCTATTCGTGTCACCACTATCAGTCAAACTTCCCATTTTCTGGCAATCAGACCCAGCCCTTTGGTTTTTGCAGATTGAATCGATTTTTCGCAAACATCGTATAACCAAACAGACCACTATGTTTGATTATGTGGTTGCTGAACTCCAGCCAGAAACTATGCACGAAGTTCGAGACATTATTGCCAATCCCGACACTCTTACTCCATATGCTGTTCTGAAACGGGAGCTCTTGAATCGAGTGTCTATGTCCGAACACAAACGACTACGGCAGTTACTCAACGATGTACAGCTAGGTGATCGTCGTCCCTCCCAATTGCTGCGCCATATGCGAACTTTGCTTGGTGACAAACCCACGGATGAATGCCTACTGAAACAATTGTTTGTTCAACGCCTACCGAGTCCCGTGCAAGTGGCACTTTCGCTTGTCCCAGATCAGACATTGGACAGTTTAGCTTCGTCGGCGGATAAAGTTATCGAAGCCATGCCAACTAACAACGTCACTGAATTTACTCACTTGGCATCCATTTCCACCGACACAACACCGCTTATGTCCTTGATCCGTGAACAGCAACGGACTATTCAACAGATTCAACTTCAGCTGAGTCATTTGACAGCACAACTGTCTCAATCCCACTCACAACCGACTGCTCACCTTCGTCCACGCAGTCGATCGTTGAACAAATCTCCATCGAAAACTCATACCACAGATGGAATATGTTTTTATCATCGTAACTTTGGCACTAATGCAAAACGTTGCACCACTCCATGTGCTTTCTGTCCGACTTCCAACCACTCGGGAAACGGCAGCGCCAGTTGAGTTCTGCGACAAACTCAGCTGGTTTTCAAACTTCTAGTCGCCTGTTTTTCATACTTGATAAGGAAAGTGGTCACAAATTCCTTATTGATACAGGAGCTGAAGTCAGTGTTCTTCCCGCCACTTCACAAGATCAAATATCATCTTATCGTGGTCCAACACTCAAAGCTGCCAACGGTTCTTCCATTCAAACCTACGGCCAACGTTCCGTAACACTGTCCCTTGGCTTGAGACGCACCTGGAGATGGATATTCCTTATTGCTGATGTGCGATTTGCAATTTTGGGGGCAGATTTTCTCAACAGTTTCGGTCTCTTGGTAGACATGAAGCACCGCCGATTGCTCGATCCAACCACTAACCTGACTGTCACAGGTCAATCGGCGAACATTGATTCTCTTCGTCTGTCAGTTACACTTACTGAAGCTCATCCGGAATATGCCTCATTGCTTGCTCAATTTCCTGGAATACTTAATCCTAATTTCCAGCAATCGTCCATAAAGCACACAACTGTTCATCATATCACAACTCGTGGTGCACCAGTAGCTGCTAAGCCCAGACGTTTAGCTCCTGACAAACTCGCTGTCGCCCGCAAGGAATTTGATCACATGCTCCAACTTGGGATCATTCGACCCTCGAAAAGTCCATGGTCTTCCCCACTCCACATGGTTTCTAAAAAGGACTCTAATGACTGGCGTCCATGTGGAGACTACAGAAGTGTCAATCAAGTCACCGTTGCAGATCGATATCCTGTCCCGCACATTCATGATATCACATCTAATCTGCACGGCAAGACCATATTCTCTAAGGTCGATCTGATACGGGCTTACCATCAAATTCCCGTAGCAGAAGAAGACATTCCCAAAACTGCAATCACTACACCATTTGGATTGTTTGAATTCTTACGAATGCCATTTGGGCTAAGAAATGCAACACAAACTTTCCAACGTCTGATAGACGAGGTGCTACGTGGTTTAGACTTCGCACATCCATACATCGATGACATTCTAATCGCCAGCTCCAGTCCCGAGGAACACCGCACACATTTGTTCCAAGTTTTTCAACGCTTGAACGATTTTGGTATTGTCATCAACCCTTCCAAGTGTCAGTTAGGAGTGTCATCACTGGACATCCTTGGACATCATATCAACTCAACTGGAGTACACCCGCTTGCCTCCAATGTGACCGCCATCAAAGAATTTCCTCAACCCACTTCGGTACGTCAGCTCAGTCGTTTTATTGGTATGGTTAATTACTACCGCCGTTTCCTGCCTAACCTTGCTGACACACTGAAGCCACTGACTGATTTGTTGAGTTCCAAACGGAATAAACTCTTGGAATTATCTGAGACATCAATCAATTCGTTTAACTCAATAAAACAGATGCTTGCACAGGCAACATCCATTCATCACTTGGATGCCTCCGCCCCTATCAGTATCACTACTGATGCGTCAAATTTGGCTGTTGGAGCTGTACTTCAGCAATTGGTTGATAACAAGTGGCAACCTACCTCGTTTTTCTCCAAATCTTTTCAGCCAGCAAAAACTCGTTACAGCACGTTCAGCCGTAAACTGTTGGCAATCTACTTGGCTATTAAACATTTCCGCCATTCTGTTGAAGGACGTATATTTTGTGTTTTCACTGACCACAAACCATTAACGTACGCCCTATCGGTCAAACATGATCGTTATTCACCACGGGAGTTACGTCACTTGGACTATATTTCCCAGTATACATCAGACCTCCGATAAGTCACGGGAGAACAAAACACGGTAGCCGACGCTCTATCGAGAGTCCAACTGACAAACCTCTCGCTCGACAGCTCCGTCGATTTCGTGCTTATTGCTAAACTACAAGCTAGTTATCCTGAAAGAGGTACGCACAAAAGCTTAATGGAAATCCAGCAAATAACACATAAGGGAGTATTACTTCTCTGTGATTTTTCTACGGGATTACCAAGACCTATCGTTTCAAAAGAAATGCGCAAAACTGTTTTCGATGTTCTCCACAACATGTCAGATCCAGGAGTCAAAGCATCCAGGAAATTCATTTCTGAACGATTCGTTTTGTTCAGTATGAACAAAGATAGCGGCAATTGGACGCGTTGCTGCTTGGTTTGTTAACAGTCGAAAATCCATAGTCATACCGTAACACCACTTGGAACATTTATGCCTCCTGATACTAGCTTCGATCACGTGCACATTGACGTTGTTGAACCCCAGCCGCCATCGAAAGGTTCCCGTTATCTCCTTACGTGTATCGAAAAAGAAATGCGCAAAACTGTTTTCGATGCTCTCCACAACATGACACATCCAGGGAACTCATTTCTGAACGATGCGTTTGGTTCAGTATGAACAAAGATATTGGCGATTGGGCGCGTTGCTGCTTGGCTTGTCAACATTCGAAAATCCATCGTCATACCGTCACACCATTTGGAATATTTCCGCCTCCTGATACTCGCTTCGATCACGTGCACATTGACGTTGTTGGACCCCTGCCGCCATCGAAAGGTTTCCGTTATCTCCTTACGTGTATCNAACCTACTAGACAAGACCACACATTATAACACACCGTTACCACAGGCATCTCTTCTGCTACTGCATCCGTCTTGAAACAATTTTCAGGAAGTGAACATAACATAGTCAACATCATGTTCAACCTAAACGCTGTAAAAGAGTCGACCGTTACACACTACCGCCAAACTGAATTCTTTAACTGGAACGTTTTCACTGTAGCCCTCGTCTCGCCCTCTCACGCGTCCTATCACTTGACCAGCTGACTAGTCTAGGTGACGCTCATTGCCCCAACCTGCATATGCCCGTTCACCGGCCCGACAGCTCTCTTCCATACCCGAGCGCACGCACGCGCGTAGTCACCATCTGCGCACTGAGCCAATTGGAACGCTCCAATCAGATGTGATTCCATGCGATCGATACACAGGCATGCATGACGCGGTCGGACCCGGATCGGAACACAACTGCACCAGACACCAGGAACAACACAACTGACTGCCAACTGAACAGGAAAGGACACGGTCCAGACGAGCGCTACTGCATTAAGCTTGTACACCAAAATCTCAACAATAAAGATCCAATCCACTGACTTAACCTTTTCATTGTCTATCTTTGAGATATCGTTATTTGTTAGTGCGTACTCAAGCTATCACGGTTAAGAGTTCCACTACATCACCACACCACTGAGATCTCTGGAGTGAAACCCATTTTCTCTGACCTCCGATTTGGGTATTGCAACCAAGGCATTTAATAAAAGTTTCAGGACCTGCATGAACATATTAGCCCCGCAAAGTTCACAACACTGTAATGTGTACGATTAGGGCAAGGTATGCTCAAAATTCTCAAATCACGGTACCGGAATACGTGCCAGTTCTCTCTTATCGTGCAAATACGCAAAATGTCCAGTGCTATCAAACATAGAACCAGGATGTTTCAAATAAGTGAAGAAAAGCGTGCGCTTAACAGTAGAGATGAGAACTCGTAGATGATGCACTCGATCAGGTGCGGGAACTGTGGGAGAGACTCTGCCATCTCACTAGTGACACTACATGACCAAACCACCGTAGATGGTCCTGTTATAACTTGTGAGGTCTTCAATTCATATTTTGCTACTTCCTTCAACATACTGCATCCACCTCCGCCTGTAAGTACAAGTGCGTTTCAGGCCTTATCTCCGTTTTTACGGGGCTCATACGCTCTGTTAACTATTATCAAACCTTGTCACCTAACTGGTCCTGATGGCATTCAACCCGTCTCTTTGAAACACGGAGGGGAAAACATCCTTCTACTTCTTCTTAATATCTACACGCTGTCCATAACACCAAGTTCCTTCTCTTTTCAGTGAAAAAATTCCACGATTATTCGCCGCTATAAAAGTGGCTCGCGATATGACGTCAACAATTATCGTCTCCTTAACCATACTTCGGTCTGTTCTGTTGTGTTGGAAAGGAAAACAAAATGTCGCATAGTCGAATTCCTATTACCACGAAACTTTATAAACCACTCTTAGCATGGGTTTCTCAACAAACGTTCTTTTGGACGAAGATCATTTGGATACCCATGACTACGGTGATGTCCTCCTTTTTTTCAATCCTAATTCGTTGAAGTATGCAGACGGTTCATCCATGACAAATATTTTGATCATTTCCGAAAACTTTCTTAATGATAGGGTCACCTAAGCCGAGTGCTGCCGAGCACGGTTGTTGTTTGTTCGGGGGTTTTAAAACTAAGCAAGGATCCAGCCCAGGGGTAGTGATGTGGACGGTGGTGGCCCCACCGGAGAAGTTGTAGAGTGCTGTTTTGCCCGTTCTGCTCAATCGTGCTCTGGTGAATGGTTATAATGGAGTTTCTGATGATCTGTTAGAGGAAGAGTTGATCTTGGAGGCAGAGGAGCCGCAAATGAGACGTAGACTGCTCGAACTCCATAAAAGACAGAGCAGGGCCGTGAAATCAGAGCCCGTTCCGACAGCCGGGACTAAGTTTGGTACACCATGCCGCATAGGTCAACCGACAGCCTCCAAAACAAACCCTTTTTGAAACAGTTCATTCCCTTCGGAAGTTTGAACAAGGCCGTTAGAACACGAAAACTGGCAGATGCAAGCATTTCGTATTGACTCGTCAGTACCAAATTTACAATAACATGAAACAGGTTTTTTATATCAAGCATTTAGGGGGGCAGGGTGGATAGTCAATTGGTGGTTTAGGAAAGGTCACTAAGTCCAGGGAAGGGTCAAGTTTACGAGCAATTGTTTCTGAACACACAAAGTCGGCTTCATTCGATTGATTGCAACCGCCTCAGCAAACCGTAAGAATCTTGGATTCGAGTGACGTAATAGGA